>JBBBDQ010000533.1:1587500-2145153 GCA_037127315.1 Ascarosepion bandense | reverse complement strand
CAATTTAGAAGGTGATAAGATGTTAATAACAAGAAAGATGAGGATATTACACCAAATATAAATAATGATAAGTTCTCATCCAAGAATTTCAATTTAGGTGATAAGAGGTTAATAACAAGAAAGATGATGATATTACACCAAATATAAATATTGATAACTTCTCATCCCAGAAATTCAATTTAGGTGAAAAGAGGTTAATAACAAGAAAGATGAGGATATTACACCAAATATAAATAATGATAACTTCTCATCCCTGAAATACAATTTAGGTGATAAGAGGTTATCATTATTTATATTTGGTGTAATATCCTCATCTTTCTCATCACAAGAAAGATGATGATATTACACCAAATATAAATAATGATAACTTCTTATCCCTGAAATTCAATTTAGGTGATAAGAGGTTAATAACAAGAAAGATGAGGATATTACACCAAATATAAATAATCACTTCTCATCTCAGAAATTCAATTTAGTAGGTGATAAGATGTTAATAACAAGAAAGATGAGGATATTACACCAAATATAAATAATAACTTCTCATCTCAGAAATTCAATTTAGTAACTGATAAGAGGTTAATAACAAGAAAGATGAGGATATTACATTAAATATAAATAGTAACTTCTCATCTCAGAAATTCAATTTAGTAACTGATAAGAGGTCAATAACAAGAAAGATGAGGATATTACATCAAATATAAATAGTAACTTCTCATCTCAGAAATTCAATTTAGTTGCTGATAAGAGGTTAAGAATAAGAAAGATAAGGATACTACACCGAATATAAATAATGATAACTTCTTATCCCAGAAATTCAGTTAACGTGATAAGATGTTAATAACAAGAAAGATGAGGATATTACACCAAATATAAATAATGATAACTTCTCATCCCTGAAATACAATTTAGGTGATAAGAGGTTAATAACAAGAAAGATGAGGATATTACACCAAATATAAATAATGATAACTTCTCATCCCTGAAATTCAATTTAAGTGAGAAAGGGTTAATAACAAGAAAGATGAGGATATTACACCAAATATAAATAATGATAACTTCTCATCCCTGAAATTCAATTTAGGTGATAAGAGGTTAATAACAAGAAAGATGAGGATATTACACCAATTATAAATATTGATATCTTCTCATCTCAAAAATTCAATTTAGAAGGTGATAAGATGTTAATAACAAGAAAGATGAGGATATTACACCAAATATAAATAATGATAACTTCTCATCCCTGAAATTCAATTTAGGTGATAAGAGGTTAATAACAAGAAAGATGAGGATATTACACCAAATATAAATAATGATAAGTTCTCATCCAAGAAATTCAATTTAGGTGATAAGAGGTTAATAACAAGAAAGATGAGGATATTACACCAAATATAAATATTGATAACTTCTCATCCCTGAAATTCAATTTAGGTGATAAGAGGTTAATAACAAGAAAGATGAGGATATTACACCAAATATAAATATTGATATCTTCTCATCTCTGAAATTCAATTTAGAAGGTGATAAGATGTTAATAACAAGAAAGATGAGGATATTACACCAAATATAAATATTGATATCTTCTCATCTCTGAAATTCAATTTAGAAGGTGATAAGATGTTAATAACAAGAAAGATGTGGATATTACACCAAATATAAATAATGATAACTTCTCATCCCTGAAATTCAATTTAGGTGATAAGAGGTTAATAACAAGAAAGATGAGGATATTACACCAAATATAAATATTGATAACTTCTTATCCCTGAAATTCAATTTAGGTGATAAGAGGTTAATAACAAGAAAGATGAGGATATTACACCAAATATAAATATTGATAACTTCTCATCCCTGAAATTCAATTTAGGTGATAAGATGTTAATAACAAGAAAGATGAGGATATTACATCAAATATAAGTAATGATAACTTCTCATCCCTGAAATTCAATTTAGGTGATAAGATGTTAATAACAAGAAAGATGAGGATATTACATCAAATATAAGTAATGATAACTTCTCATCCCTGAAATTCAATTTAGCTGATAAGAGGTTAATAACAAGAAAGATGAGGATATTACACCAAATATAAATAATGATAACTTCTCTTTCAAATAATTCAAGTCACAAAATGTTATTTCCATGAAAAGTAGTCAGATAAACTATATTCCCAGGTTCTTACCAAATCAAATCTTTGGGGCAAGAGCATGCTATACCACTTACACAATAGCAAACCATCCCCATTCCCTTCATATTCCATTAGTGAGGAGTAAGTTCCACTTGAACAGCTTCTTCCCAAGAATCACTACCCAGTGGAAAAAACTCCCAACACAATGTTTCCCTGATAGACTACAATCTTAACCTGTTCAAGGCTAGAGTTAACCATTACCTTCCACTCCTAAACACACAAATGTCCTCCTAACATAACCCTTCTACTTTGAGTGACCCGTGGGCCTTGTAAAAGGTGAACCTTACTATAAAAATATATATTAAAACTGACTTCATATTTGCTTTCTATGAATGTAAATAAAAGTTTGTGCAGCTGAATTAGTCCAGAAATAGAATGAGAAGAGTGCAGTTTAATTAAAGACACTGGGACAAGCAATGCAATATTTATGCTCAGAATGAAATCTGAAAAAGCACTACAAATGCAAAAAAGGTGTATACACATATTTTATAGATTGTACAAAAGCATTTGATAAAGTACATCACAAAGAACTATTTGAACTGCTAGGTAAGCTTGATATATTTGAAAAGCATATTAGAATAACCCAGAACGTATACTGATAGAAAACCGTCTACATATGAAGTGAAAAGAAATTCAGTAAATATACAAAAATAGAAAGGTATATAAGACAAGGATGTATCATCTTGCCAGACTTATTTAAACTTTACAGTGATGTGATCCTGAGAAAACTAGAAGTCCTACCAGGATTTATTATTGGCAGCCACAATCTTAACAATATAAGATGACACAGTGTTGATAGTAGACAGGTAAAGTAAACTATAGGCACTTCTAAAGAAGGTAATAAAGGAAAGTGAGAAAAGACTAAACATCAATTGTTAGAAGAGAGAATGTATGCCTGTCAGCAAAAGGAACAATCCAAGATGCCAACTATGAATTGAAGACACCAAAATCAAGATGCCTTCCAAAAATTAAGCAAATTAATTCAAAAATAGAAAAATTTCTGTAGAAATAAAGAAAAAGAGTACTGGGCTGTTATATAATATTAATTCACTTATATGATAATGAATGTTGGACAATCTCTTCACAAAGAGAATTGAGTCAAGAGGAATGTGTGTTCCTATAGAAGAATACTGTGGACTGAATACGTGAGCAATGATAAAGTTTTAGAGAAAAAGGAAACAAAAAGTACATTTATATTTTGAATTGGAAAGAAACAAATTTCTAGGGTACATAATGTGGAAAAAAGGCTTGGTAAAAAACAAAAAAAACAATGAATAACCTCGCCCGGTTCACACTCCACCCACGTCTATTGAACAGGTGAAGAGGCTCATCCCTTGTTTCCTGTTTAGGATGTGATTTCTGGTTTTCTCTTTCCCAATCCCTTACGTAGCCCCCTGCACATCAGTGGTGTTATCACCTTGCTCGGGGTGATATGATTAAAAAAAAAAAAAAAACCTATCTAACAAGCTTGTATAAATGGTTGGCAGAACAAGGATTAGGAGAGATAGCTAAAAGGGAAACATTTCTAAGAGCTGCAAGGGACTGGGAATTGTGGAGGGCCATGATCATCTACACCTTGAAGGGACACTGCACACAGAAAAAAGAAAAATAATAAAGACGCAACATCTCTAGACATGAAATATAGAATGAATAAAGATGTAGGGATACAGAAAGCGTTTATCTTCCTTTGGTGGAGATAAGTTAGGTGGGTCAAACATGGATACTTAGAGACATTGCTCCATATATTGACAATAGCAGCAGTTCGTTTACAGCAGACAAACAAAAAGGTTGTTTTCTTACCCCCCCCCCCCCCCCATCCTGCACAGCCCAAGCAGAGGCTAAATCTCCTTCCCCACTAGTTTACAAGTACATATTGCTATTTCCCTTTGGGAATAAATCTTTCCCAGATATAGAATGTTATTTTAGGCGTAAAAATATAAAACTACTTGGATACATAGTCAGTGAAAGTAATATAAAACTTGATCCAGAATGTTTGAATCCATTACTCAGCCTTCCGGTCCCAAAAGATTACTCGCTCTATGTTGTGCATTAGGAATTTTCACACACTATACTCATTGGATACCTTTGCTTTCTGAAAAAAGCCCCACCCCCAACAACAACATTATCAAAATTTCTGTTATCTTCCATAGCAGAAGAAGTTTTTTTTTTTTTTTAATCACATCACCCCAAGCAAGGCAGTAAGGCCACTGGTGTGCAGGGAGCTACATAAGAGTGAATAGATAGTTCAGTCTATCTACTTCAATTAAAAAAAAATAAACAAAAAAGAAAGTGAAAAGATTGGAAAAGAGAAAGCCAGAAACCACATCCTAAACAGGAAACAAGGGATGAGCCTCTTCACCTGTTCAATAGACGTGGGTGGAGTGTGAACCGGGCGATAGTTCAGGCTATCTACTCCAATTATTTAACCTGTTAAAGAGGGGCAAGACGGAAGTATCTATTACTACGCCCAATCAAACACTACCTCTGGTAGTAGAGACAGGCGCCTCTTTAAGACAGTTGGGGAGGCCCATAGTCTTTTCCTCTAGAACCCTGGCTAAATAAGAACATAGGCATTTTCTGAAATAGAGAATGAAACCTATGCTATTGTCTAATCACTGAGAAAATGGAGGCATTATTTGATCAGGTGACACTTTAAATTAATGGGAAATCAAAAATCAGTCGGATTTATGTCTAGCACAAAAAGAACTAGTAAAATAAAAAAAATGAGAAAATAGCCAGGTGAAGGATGGAACTCTTGTACTACTTGTTCGCTGTAACATACTACGCCGGTAAAAAAAAACCTAACAAAAAAAAAACAAGTCAGGGAGCCAAGTTCAAATTCCAGTTGAATTCCTTGCATTTACTTATGCGCAAATACCCTTGGAAAAGTTATTAATCCATCTCTTCCCTCCAGTTATGGGTGAAATAATAGAACAGATTGGGTTCTATAGCCTTGGCTGGCAACCAATCTACCGCAGAATGTAATGGCAACCAACTGCAAGATAATCTTCTGCCCAGTTAGTCATGTCACTTTTGAGACATGATTGCCCAAAGCGTGTAACAAATATAGCACTTAACTAACTGACATAGAGTTGTGCCAATCAGGTATTACACGCATGGTCCACATGACGTAAATCAGAAACCTTCCCTATTTAGTCGAGGATGTGAAAGATATTACCAACTCATGTAAGCCTTACACTGAAAATAAATCCAGGTACTACCACCATAACACCAGCAAGGTCATAAAGCCACCCAACCCCACAAAAGAATCACAGTGGATTTTAAAGGGCCGCTTTCATCAAAAACTCACAATAAATACATATTGACAATAATTGACGAATATTCACAGTTTTCTTTCCCAATACCCTGCCCAGATATATTCTCTATGATGGTCATACAAGCACTTTATTCACTTTTTGCTGTTTTCGGGCTACCTGCAAATATTTATTCACACTGAGGGGATTCATTTATGTCCGAGCACAAATGCCAATTCCTGCAAGAGCAAGGAGTATATGTAAGTAGAACAACATCATATAATCCTCAAGGCAATGGCCAGTGGTATAATGGAATTATCTGGAAAGCTGTTGAATTAGCAACTGCTGTTAAGAGGGTAAGTGTAGAGAATTGGGAACAATTATCCCCAGAGACCCTGTGGGCTCTTAGAACGCTGCTATGTACAGCCACTAACGCAAGACCCCAACGACATTCCCCCACCCCATTTCCAAGAAGTTTGACTGGAGAGTCTCTACCTTCTTGGCTCTCAAAACCGAGAATGATATTACTAAAAATACACACGCAACTGAATTAAAATGAACCACTCGTTGATCGAGTAGAGCTACTAGATATCAACCCCAGTATGCGTGTGTCTGTTACCTAGGTGGATGGAAAGACACAGTTTCACTAAGCTCACTTGGCTCCAGCAGGGGACAAATCAGGACCCATGAGCATAAGCAATGGTTGCCCTTATGACACTTCATCGAATTTTGAAGAGGCAGAGACATGGTCTCCTTTGGAAGATTATGAGGAACACTTGAGCCCTGATCCCTCGATTAGCAGCAAATGGATTTCTCAGAAGGGAGCACACTGACCTATCAATACTTCAAAAGATGAATAAGTCACTTGTAGACTACAAAAAACACAGCAGAAGTAAATCTAGTTCTAGTGTGAACAAGGAAAAATCTCATCATACTTTGGCCTCGCAGACAGCAAAAAATGCCTGATCAGTTGAAAGACTTCTTTTCCTCTGTAAAATAAGACCGTGAAGAATGTAGTATGATTCATTTCTGGGATTGATTGATCTGTCCTGAATACTATTCATATTCAGAAAAACTCTGGTTGTACTAAAAACACACCAAAGCTCTCTCTTGATCAGAATCTCTGCCTCCAAGTGGAGTGGAACCCAGACAATGCTCCGCCAAAGGATATTGTCTCATCTGGGGTAAATAGTCAAGAGAAATTTTCCCTGAGCTTAAGGGCTCAGATTTTCCACGGAAAATTTGGCCTTGTAATTCATCCAATATCATTGGGGAGGCAGGTGAATATCAGCTCACTAAAACTCCTACCTTGTCAGACTCTCTGCTTTTGGATGGAAAGGAACCTGAATGGCAGAGTCTCGTCTGGGGAAAAGCAGACAAAAGCCCGACTCTATGAATGCTCCATGGTAAAATTGGCCTTGTATCACATTTTACCTTTGTGGGGAGGCTTGAGTAAATATGGAGCTCTCTAAAGCTCTGACCTTGCCGGACTCTCTTCCTGCAAGTGAAGAAGAATCCAGATGAGGCCCAGTATTGACTTCCTCGAGCATCACATCAACACTCACGAAATCGTACCTCTGCCAGCTAAAGTCAGCTCAATCCAGGAATTTCCAGTGCTGACGTCTATAAAACAACTTTGACACTATTTACATTGTTTGGACTATTGTCATAATCTTTACTACCATGTTTACGACGTTTTGGCCATTGTATGCTCTGGTCTTCTTCAGGTGCTAGAAATTTCAAACCAAACTCTTTATTATGATCACTGGGGTACATTATTCTCATTCCATGTGCAATGCCCCTTCTGGTAGCCATGTAGTTATCTCCCTTTCCATAACTCTCTAAGTTATTTGTTTACTACTGCTGTAGCCTGGTATTGAACTCAAAACTCTTTGGTTCAAGTCACTGGAACTAACCAACATCTATATCCACTGGGCCATGTATACTTGAGGCTTCGGTTTGAAATTCCTAGCACCTGAAGAAAGCCCGAGTGTATAACAGCTGAGACATTGTAAACATGGCAGTAAAGATAATGACAATAGTCTGAACAATGTAAATAATGTAAATGCTTCCTCATCATAGAAATATAGACAAACAACTTCGACTTTTGATTGGGATGATCAAAATCTACCAATGATTCATCTCGAATTGTTCTACTATTCTCCAGCCCCTAATAGACCAGCTACAGAAGAAGAACAATGGCGTCACATTGGAAGGTGACACTCTACATGCATTTCACATGGCAAAATCCACGCTGGTGAACGTCACCAGACTCTCATTTGTCAACGATGACACTCAAATGTGACTATCCCTGATAACCAAGACATCAGATACAGGAGTGGGCACAGTGGTTGAACAGGAATTAAATTCCTAGTGCAAACCCATCTCATTCTTTTATATATATTTATTGAAATGTATTTTAACTAATACATTTGCCGTTCTTGTTGGCAGTTAAGATAAATTCACAAATTCTACATTTAAATAGGAATACAGTTATATGAATACAGTTTCCACAAAAAAAACTTCTTAATATCTTTCCCATGGGTATTTGTGCATAAGTGAATGGAAAGAATTCAACTGGAATTTGAACTCGGCAACCCGATATGTCGTTCTGAGTTGATATCCACTGCACCACAACATACATCCTAGTTTAATGTCAGTCAGTTAAGTGCCATACATGAAACAAGCTTCGGCGATCATGTCTCGAAAGAGACATGACTGACTGGGTAGAAGATTATCCCGCAGTAGTTTGCCATTGCTTTCTACAGTAGATTCGTTGCCAGCCAAGGCCATGGAACCCAATCTGTCCTGTTATTTAACACATAAGTGGGAGGAAGAGACGGATTAATACCTTTCCCAAGGGTATTTGCCCGTAAGTGAATGCAATCAATTCAACTGGAATTTGAACTCGCAGCACATATAAAAAAAATGTCCAACATCATTTTTTATTTCTTGCCTCATTGAGAAAAAAAACAAGCATGTCTGAAAATTCTGATTTTTCACATCTTTCTCATCATGCTTCTATTTGGTCAAAAGACTTACTCGTATACAATGAATATTATCAATATTGTTATCAATATTATTATTTGGGTTGCTTTCTTATCTCTTAAATTTCTTTCATCAGACTATTATTACACTAGCAGTATAGCCCGGCATTGCTCGGGTGTAATGAAAGCTTTAAAACTAATCCATGGTCCTGGAGCTCAGACTCTTTGGACATTGGCACGAAAGACTAAAATGCAATAGTTGTTTCCAATTAAAGCGAAACCGTAGACTGAAAGAAAAATGAAAGGATGTAAGTCAAATTTTGATTTCCTGGTATCGATATCAAATAAGTTTTTTTCATTGTAAACTGAATTTTGAAGGCTAAATAAGTCCTCTGAGTAAATGGTATCATGGTTGAGATTAAGAACTACAATTATATGTACTTAGAACCAAACCCAAAGCAAAAACTAAAATAAAAGGGCTGAAAAGAAATACAGACATACAGGCAGATAAACAGACACACACACAAACATCTTACCTTTTATATATATATATATATTATCGATTTTCTGCACTATTGTAAGAACTGCAACCTTGAAACTTCTGAATATCATTTCTTATGTCTTTGTATCAAATTTGATTAAAATCGCACCAATCCTTCTATAAACCTATTTTTTTGATTATCGATTTTTGATATTTATCGTTAGTACCTCAACACAAAACTTAGCTAAGAACACTTGCAGATGCTTATATTACAACTGTGTAAATTTTCAAGAAAATTGGTTCAGCCATTTTGGAGTCTATAGGTAACTGCCACACACACACAGACAAAGTTCCATTTATAAATAAGTTTAGATTAGATATTATGACAAGCTTATGTATATAATGTTTCTTCATGAAAACAAGGGTAACTCCCAAAAATGTACAAAGACTTTGAATGCACAAAGTTATAAGTCATTGGCATTTAAGGTTTGAGTGTACTGACATTGTTCAATTATTGATTGTGCACTATCTCCCAGAAACTGTAACTAAGGTCAGCTAAGTATAGCTGCAGTGCAATATACAGGATGGCTCTGTTAGTGTTGAAGAAACAAATGTGCCTGAGTTGGTATTTACAACAGGAATTAGCTGGCTACCTTAGTAGAGATGTATGCCAGCTTATTATATATATATATATATATATATATATAGAGAGAGAGAGAGAGAGAGAGAGAGGGTGTTCCTAAAAATGTGTATACACTTTGAATGTTTATTAATCTATTATGATAATCCATTATGATACATTTAATTTTTATGACTCAAATAAAGGAAGTCAAATGTATAATAATTTTTGAATATTGCAAGTTTTCACAAAATTCTAAGTCATTCACCTCAGACCAAACAAACAATGTTTAACCATTGTACTTGCAAAAATAAGGATGTCAATAGGGCAGTTATTTACTTGATGTTACTACTACTGTATGCACTTTTGACTCACTCAGAAATGTTTATTTAAAGGATTATAAGAATATGTAAATCAAGTACAATGAGATATTTACTATTTACCATTCTATCAAGATTTATTATTTACCATTTTATCAAGAAATAAATTTGAAAAGGAATTTACAAAATTATAAAATATGTGAACCAAGTAAAATGTGATATTTATTATTTACCTTTTATAAAGATTTATTATTTACCATTTTATCAAGAAATAAATTTGAAAAGAAATTTACAAGATTATAAAATATGTGAACCAAGTAAAATGTGATATTTATTATTTACCTTTTATAAAGATTTATTATTTACCATTTTATCAAGAAATAAATTTGAAAAGGAATTTACAAGATTATAAAATATGTGAACCAAGTAAAATGTGATATTTATTATTTACCTTTTATAAAGATTTATTATTTACCATTTTATCAAGAAATGAATTTGAAAAGAAATTTACAAGATTATAAAATATGTGAACCAAGTAAAATGTGATATTTATTATTTACCTTTTATAAAGATTTATTATTTACCATTTTATCAAGAAATAAATTTGAAAAGGAATTTACAAAATTATAAAATATGTGAACCAAGTAAAATGTGATATTTATTATTTACCTTTTATAAAGATTTATTATTTACCATTTTATCAAGAAATAAATTTGAAAAGAAATTTACAAGATTATAAAATATGTGAACCAAGTAAAATGTGATATTTATTATTTACCTTTTATAAAGATTTATTATTTACCATTTTATCAAGAAATAAATTTGAAAAGGAATTTACAAAATTATAAAATATGTGAACCAAGTAAAATGTGATATTTATTATTTACCTTTTATAAAGATTTATTATTTACCATTTTATCAAGAAATAAATTTGAAAAGGAATTTACAAAATTATAAAATATGTGAACCAAGTAAAATGTGATATTTATTATTTACCTTTTATAAAGATTTATGATTTACCATTTTATCAAGAAATAAATTTGAAAAGGAATTTACAAAATTATAAAATATGTGAACCAAGTAAAATGTGATATTTATTATTTACCTTTTATAAAGATTTATTATTTACCATTTTATCAAGAAATAAATTTGAAAAGGAATTTACAAAATTATAAAATATGTGAACCAAGTAAAATGTGATATTTATTATTTACCTTTTATAAAGATTTATTATTTACTATTTTATCAAGAAATAAATTTGAAAAGGAATTTACAAAATTATAAAATATGTGAACCAAGTAAAATGTGATATTTATTATTTACCTTTTATAAAGATTTATTATTTACCATTTTATCAAGAAATGAATTTGAAAAGAAATTTACAAGATTATAAAATATGTGAACCAAGTAAAATGTGATATTTATTATTTACCTTTTATAAAGATTTATTATTTACCATTTTATCAAGAAATAAATTTGAAAAGGAATTTACAAGATTATAAAATATGTGAACCAAGTAAAATGTGATATTTATTATTTACCTTTTATAAAGATTTATTATTTACCATTTTATCAAGAAATAAATTTGAAAAGAAATTTACAAGATTATAAAATATGTGAACCAAGTAAAATGTGATATTTATTATTTACCTTTTATAAAGATTTATTATTTACCATTTTATCAAGAAATAAATTTGAAAAGGAATTTACAAAATTATAAAATATGTGAACCAAGTAAAATGTGATATTTATTATTTACCTTTTATAAAGATTTATTATTTACCATTTTATCAAGAAATAAATTTGAAAAGGAATTTACAAAATTATAAAATATGTGAACCAAGTAAAATGTGATATTTATTATTTACCTTTTATAAAGATTTATGATTTACCATTTTATCAAGAAATAAATTTGAAAAGGAATTTACAAAATTATAAAATATGTGAACCAAGTAAAATGTGATATTTATTATTTACCTTTTATAAAGATTTATTATTTACCATTTTATCAAGAAATAAATTTGAAAAGGAATTTACAAAATTATAAAATATGTTAACCAAGTAAAATGTGATATTTATTATTTACCTTTTATAAAGATTTATTATTTACTATTTTATCAAGAAATAAATTTGAAAAGGAATTTACAAAATTATAAAATATGTGAACCAAGTAAAATGTGATATTTATTATTTACCTTTTATAAAGATTTATTATTTACCATTTTATCAAGAAATAAATTCGAAAAGAAATTTACAAGATTATAAAATATGTGAACCAAGTAAAATGTGATATTTATTATTTACCTTTTATAAAGATTTATTATTTACCATTTTATCAAGAAATAAATTTGAAAAGGAATTTACAAGATTATAAAATATGTGAACCAAGTAAAATGTGATATTTATTATTTACCTTTTATAAAGATTTATTATTTACCATTTTATCAAGAAATAAATTTGAAAAGAAATTTACAAGATTATAAAATATGTGAACCAAGTAAAATGTGATATTTATTATTTACCTTTTATAAAGATTTATTATTTACCATTTTATCAAGAAATAAATTCGAAAAGAAATTTACAAGATTATAAAATATGTGAACCAAGTAAAATGTGATATTTATTATTTACCTTTTATAAAGATTTATTATTTACCATTTTATCAAGAAATAAATTTGAAAAGGAATTTACAAAATTATAAAATATGTGAACCAAGTAAAATGTGATATTTATTATTTACCTTTTATAAAGATTTATTATTTACCATTTTATCAAGAAATAAATTTGAAAAGAAATTTACAAAATTATAAAATATGTGAACCAAGTAAAATGTGATATTTATTATTTACCTTTTATAAAGATTTATGATTTACCATTTTATCAAGAAATAAATGTGAAAAGGAATTTACAAAATTATAAAATATGTGAACCAAGTAAAATGTGATATTTATTATTTACCTTTTATAAAGATTTATTATTTACCATTTTATCAAGAAATAAATTTGAAAAGGAATTTACAAAATTATAAAATATGTGAACCAAGTAAAATGTGATATTTATTATTTACCTTTTATAAAGATTTATGATTTACCATTTTATCAAGAAATAAATTTGAAAAGGAATTTACAAAATTATAAAATATGTGAACCAAGTAAAATGTGATATTTATTATTTACCTTTTATAAAGATTTATTATTTACCATTTTATCAAGAAATAAATTTGAAAAGGAATTTACAAAATTATAAAATATGTGAACCAAGTAAAATGTGATATTTATTATTTACCTTTTATAAAGATTTATTATTTACTATTTTATCAAGAAATAAATTTGAAAAGGAATTTACAAAATTATAAAATATGTGAACCAAGTAAAATGTGATATTTATTATTTACCTTTTATAAAGATTTATTATTTACCATTTTATCAAGAAATAAATTTGAAAAGAAATTTACAAGATTATAAAATATGCGAACCAAGTAAAATGTGATATTTATTATTTACCTTTTATAAAGATTTATTATTTACCATTTTATCAAGAAATAAATTTGAAAAGGAATTCACAAGATTATAAAATATTTGAACCAAGTAAAATGTGATATTTATTATTTACCTTTTATAAAGATTTATTATTTACCATTTTATCAAGAAATGAATTTGAAAAGAAATTTACAAGATTATAAAATATGTGAACCAAGTAAAATGTGATATTTATTATTTACCTTTTATAAAGATTTATTATTTACCATTTTATCAAGAAATAAATTTGAAAAGAAATTTACAAGATTATAAAATATGCGAACCAAGTAAAATGTGATATTTATTATTTACCTTTTATAAAGATTTATTATTTACCATTTTATCAAGAAATAAATTTGAAAAGGAATTCACAAGATTATAAAATATTTGAACCAAGTAAAATGTGATATTTATTATTTACCTTTTATAAAGATTTATTATTTACCATTTTATCAAGAAATAAATTTGAAAAGAAATTTACAAGATTATAAAATATGTGAACCAAGTAAAATGTGATATTTATTATTTACCTTTTATAAAGATTTATTATTTACCATTTTATCAAGAAATAAATTTGAAAAGGAATTTACAAGATTATAAAATATGTGAACCAAGTAAAATGTGATATTTATTATTTACCTTTTATAAAGATTTATTATTTACCATTTTATCAAGAAATGAATTTGAAAAGAAATTTACAAGATTATAAAATATGTGAACCAAGTAAAATGTGATATTTATTATTTACCTTTTATAAAGATTTATTATTTACCATTTTATCAAGAAATAAATTTGAAAAGAAATTTACAAGATTATAAAATATGTGAACCAAGTAAAATGTGATATTTATTATTTACCTTTTATAAAGATTTATTATTTACCATTTTATCAAGAAATAAATTCGAAAAGAAATTTACAAGATTATAAAATATGTGAACCAAGTAAAATGTGATATTTATTATTTACCTTTTATAAAGATTTATTATTTACCATTTTATCAAGAAATAAATTTGAAAAGGAATTTACAAAATTATAAAATATGTGAACCAAGTAAAATGTGATATTTATTATTTACCTTTTATAAAGATTTATTATTTACCATTTTATCAAGAAATAAATTTGAAAAGAAATTTCCAAGATTATAAAAATATGTAAACCAAGTAAAATGTGATATTTATTATTTACCTTTTATAAAGATTTATGATTTACCATTTTATCAAGAAATAAATTTGAAAAGGAATTTACAAAATTATAAAATATGTGAACCAAGTAAAATGTGATATTTATTATTTACCTTTTATAAAGATTTATTATTTACCATTTTATCAAGAAATAAATTTGAAAAGGAATTTACAAAATTATAAAATATGTGAACCAAGTAAAATGTGATATTTATTATTTACCTTTTATAAAGATTTATGATTTACCATTTTATCAAGAAATAAATTTGAAAAGGAATTTACAAAATTATAAAATATGTGAACCAAGTAAAATGTGATATTTATTATTTACCTTTTATAAAGATTTATTATTTACCATTTTATCAAGAAATAAATTTGAAAAGGAATTTACAAAATTATAAAATATGTGAACCAAGTAAAATGTGATATTTATTATTTACCTTTTATAAAGATTTATTATTTACCATTTTATCAAGAAATAAATTTGAAAAGAAATTTACAAGATTATAAAATATGTGAACCAAGTAAAATGTGATATTTATTATTTACCTTTTATAAAGATTTATTATTTACCATTTTATCAAGAAATAAATTTGAAAAGAAATTTACAAGATTATAAAATATGTGAACCAAGTAAAATGTGATATTTATTATTTACCTTTTATAAAGATTTATGATTTATCATTTTATCAAGAAATAAATTTGAAAAGGAATTTACAAAATTATAAAATATGTGAACCAAGTAAAATGTGATATTTATTATTTACCTTTTATAAAGATTTATGATTTACCATTTTATCAAGAAATAAATTTGAAAAGAAATTTACAAGATTATAAAATATGTGAACCAAGTAAAATGTGATATTTATTATTTACCTTTTATAAAGATTTATGATTCACCATTTTATCAAGAAATAAATTTGAAAAGGAATTTACAAAATTATAAAATATGTGAACAAAGTAAAATGTGATATTTATTATTTACCTTTTATAAAGATTTATGATTTACCATTTTATCAAGAAATAAATTTGAAAAGGAATTTACAAGATTATAAAATATGTGAACCAAGTAAAATGTGATATTTATTATTTACCTTTTATAAAGATTTACTATTTACCATTTTATCAAGCAATAAATTTGAAAAGGAATTCACAAGATTATAAAAATATATGTACAAAGTACAATGTGACATTTATTACTTTACATTGTGCACATACACACATGCAACTACATACAACCACTAATAAAAAAACAATCTAAACTTAACAAATAGGGCATAATTATTTTGAACTTAGTATAAAAATAACAAAAATGAGAACATAAGTAGTCTCGTGCTGAAACCTCCTAATGAGTGGTTCAAACAATCACAAATTGAGAATTCATAGACAACATTGTTTTACACAGTGGGGGATTTTTGAGGTCTAGTTTTGTTGTTAATGATTAAATTAGATGTTGTAAACTTTTAAAGAAAATGATAAATCTTAGGTGTTTGTTAGGATCATTGAAGGATATGTTCTAGTGAATTATGTTTTTAACTACTTTTTTATCCTGGATATATCTTTTTATGATAGAAAAATTTTAATGGTGCATTTATTTTTGTTTACATCAGGGAGGGATCTTGCATTATTTTTTATAAATTTTGTTAAGGCTAATCTTATTTATCTGTTGACATATTTAAAAAAGTTATTGCTGATTATAATTTATTTAATAATGTCCGTGCATATTTGTCTATGCTTCTGAGATTTACACTATTCGGACTATTGTCCTCATCTTTACTGCCATGTTTATGACATTTCAGCTGTTGAATGCTCCAGCCTTCTTTAGGTGCTGGAAATTTTGTACTAAACCCTTTATTATAATCACTGGGGTAACATTCTCATTCCATGCCACTTCTGGTTAAAGGTTTGTCTACAAAACTCTGGAAATTTTTAAGATCAATCAGGTGACAAATTTAATATTTCTATTAATTCTATTTATTTTTTATAAAGATTTATTAATATCTGTCTATATTTTTGAGATGACTTATTGTAATTATTTACACTATTCATATTTTTTGACTGTTGTCGTCATCTTTGTTGCCATATTCATTTTCAATATCTGCCTATATTTCTGAGAGGATGTATTGTAATTATTTACACTATTTACATTGTCCTCATCTTTGTTGCCATATTTACCTTCAATATATGTCTATATTTCTGAAATGAGGTATTGTAATGATTTACACTATTCACATTGTTTGGACTGTTGTCGTCATCTTTGTTGCCATATTTATGATGTTTCAGCCGTTTCTCTGGCCTTCTTCAGGTGATTGGAATTTCAAACTGAACTCTTTATTTTGTTCATCAGGGTAGATTGTTCTAGTTCCACAAGTCATATTTCTTCCAGATGTCTCAGTATTAGTTATCTCCCTTTAACTCTGCTATATCAGATTTTTATGGCCTAGCATATATTCACCTCTGCTGTAGCCAGGTATTGAACTCACAACTATTTAGGTTAAGTCACTAGATTCAATCAACACTTTTATCCACTTTGAATATCCTTTGAATATTTTTTTAAACCTAATGTCTCAGTAATCATTTTTACTAGAGACCAATTTTGTTGTTTGTAATTGTTTTTCTCTAACATTTCATATTGCTAGTGACCATATTGTATTCATTACTATGCTTGGCTGACGTAGGATAATTTTATGACCCAGCATATGTGCTTGTTCCTTAAGTTTTCGTATTTTCCAGTGGTGCTATCTATCTGTTATTTCAACTTCATCCCACAGAGGGCGGGGATCTTCTTTTTTGCCTAATTTTTCTATTTCCCTTCATGTTACAGCTTTGCAGTGTTCTTGCAGTCTTATCGTAAGGGGTCAGCTCGTTACTTCATTATATTTCTACCCACAGCTGCATGACATACGCACAGTCCTTAACCATGTTCTCCTCCATGGGAGGTTTTACTTGGAAGAGGTGTTTACAAAGTATTGAATCATTTTTGAAGATTCTTCTGATGTTATATGGACCATAGATCATTTGTATTTTTTTTCTGATAATACCTAGGTAAGCAGATGAGGTCGTTTTCTGGGTGTTGTTATGTTCATGCACCCTTATATCCTATTTTGTTGGAGCTGTTGTCATGTACCCAGGGGAGTTGTTACGTTGTAGGGTATAAACAGTATCCTACAATAAGAGTTAAATTAAAGAGAGATAATGGATTCTGAGACATCTGAAAGAGGTATGACTTGTGGAATTAGAACATTCTACTCCGATGAATGAAATAAAGGGTTTCGTTCAAAATCCCAATCAACTGAAGAAGGTCAGAGTGTACAAGGCCGAAACATAAATATGCCAACAAAGATGAGGGCAAGAGTTGAACAGTGTAAATGATGCAAAGAATAAAGATTTATTGCTTATTATTTTATAAAGAAATAAATTTAAAAAGAATTTTTTTAATTCAAGTATTTATAAAAAGTTACAAAATTATTAAAATATGCAAACCAGCTATAATGCAATGTTTTTATTTACCATTTTATAAATAGCTATGAAAACCAGTTTTTATTCAATCTAATAAATAAATAGCATTTAATATCTTTGTTGCCATTTCTCAAGAATAAAGAAAATGTATGAATTCACTTTTATATGTTCGGGTTTTATCAAAATTCTAATCATCACTTTTTAAAAACAATAAACATTGCTGAGGAAGTCAAAAGTGGATACACTGTTATAGCAGTGTCAAGGGAAAAACCATTATTTTGAAAGACCATATCTTTGCAGACACAAGGGTTAAACATTACCAATGATGCCTTGTTTGTTTGTGGCCATTTGCAATGTAAAAAGGGCAATCCTTATAAAACTGTTGAATAGTCATGTGTTCATGCTTAAAGTGACAGTGTGTTGCTTGTAGCTGTTAAGAAAAGATTATTGCTCTATCAATGAAATATGTTTTGAATTTTTATTGAGATATATAAAAAAAATTATAAAAAATGCTGTTCTCCTTGAAGTGTTGATGGGGTAAGAAGTATCTTATCTGTTTTAAAATTTATCTAAGTTTTTTTTTGTGCACCTGACATCAAACAACTTATTAGAAATCAGGAGAAAGATCACCAAAATAATGAACAGATATTCTTTCTCCATTATATACATACTAGCAGTATAGCCTGGCGTTGCCTGGGTGTAATGAAAGCTTTAAAACTAATCCATGGTCCTGGAGCTCAGACTCTTTGGACATTGGCACGAAAGACTAAAATGCAATAGTTGTTTCCAGTTAAAGCGAAACCGTAGACTGAAAGAAAAATGAAAGGATGTAAGTCAAATTTTGATTTCCTGGTATCGATATCAAATAAGTTTTTTTCGTTGTAAACTGAATTTTGAAGGCTAAATAAGTTCTCTGAGTAAATGGTATCATGGTTGAGATTAAGAACTACAATTATATGTACTTAGAGCCAAACCCAAAGCAAAAACTAAAATAAAAGGGCTGAAAAGAAATACAGACATACAGGCAGATAAACAGGCGCACTCACAAACATCTTGCTATTTATATATATATATATATATATATATATATATATATATACATTATTGATTTTCTGCACTATTGTAAGAACTGCAACCTTGAAACTTCTGAATATTGTTTCTTATGTCTTTGTCTATGAGTGTATCAAATGTGATTAAAATCGGACCACTCCTTCTATAACCCAATTTTTTCGATTATTGATTTTCGATATTCATTGGGGGTACCTTGACCCAAAACCTAGCTAAGAACACTCGCAGACGCTTATAGTACAACTGTGTAAATGTTCAAGAAAATCAGTTCAGCCGTTTCGGAGTCTATCAGTAATGGATACACACACACACACAGACAAAGTTCCATTTATAAATAAGTTTAGATAGATTTAGATATACACACACACACACACACACACACACACACACACACATATATATATAAATTAATATACATAGTCATCCACAGACAGATCTGTTTCACTGTATCACAGCTCATCAGTACGGTTAGGCTTCGATTGCTTTTAACTCAGGATTGAAACCCAACCAAATTGGCATCAGTTGGCGATTCTACCTCTGGGCTATGAGTGCTCAATAGAATAAGGCAGACTGTTTCATGTGGTGAATGATATTTTAATAAATGTGGGCTGTTCATTTTTTATAATAGTAGCTTTTAGGGTTTTGAGTCTTTCCTTGCATTGGGTGCTGTAGAGTATTTTAGTCTTATCCACTAATGTTTGTCTTATGTTGATAGTTGTATTTCAGCTGTTCATGATGTGCTGGTTGGTGGTTGCATGGATTGCACTGAATTTCTATAGGTAACATGTCAATCTGGGAGAGAGTGTTGTGCATGTGTGCCTAATGTAGCTATTTAATACTGTCTTTTTTTATTATTAACATTGAAAATGAAGTCTCCCAGGGGACATGAGAATTCATAGACAATATTGTTTTACACAGTGGGGGGATTTTTGAGGTCTGGTTTTGTTGGTAATGATTAAATTAGATATGATAAACTTTTAAAGAAAATGATAAATCTTAGGTGTTTGTTAGGATCATTGAAGGATATGTTCTAGTGAATTATGTTTTTAACTACTTTTTTATCCTGGATATATCTTTTTATGATAGAAAAATTTTAATGGTGCATTTATTTTTGTTTACATCAGGGAGGGGTCTTGCATTGTGTTTTATAAATTTTGTTAAGGCTAATCTTATTTATCTGTTGACATATTTAAAGAAGTTATTGCTGATTATAATTTATTTAATAATGTCTATGCATATTTGTCTAGGCTTCTGAGATGAGGTAGTATTTACATTATTTACTTTGTTTGGACTACTGTCCTCATCTTTCCTGCCATGTTTACGACATTTCAGCTGTTGTATGCTCCAGCCTTCTCTAGGTGCTGGAAATTTTGTACCAAACCCTTTATTATAATCACTGGGGTATCAATCTCATTCCATGCCACTTCTGGTTAAAGGGAGATAACTACATGGCTACCAGAAGTGGCATCACACATGGAATGAAAATGATATGCTCCAGTAATTGTATTAAAGGGTTCAGTTCGAAATCCCTAGCACCTGAAGAAGGCCAGAGTGTATAACAGCTAAAATGTCATAAATATGGCAATAAAGATGAGGACAATAGTTCAAAAAATGTAAATAGTGTGTGTGTGTGTGTGTGTGTGTGTGTGTGTGTGTGTGTGTGTGTGTGTGTGTAGAAAAATGTCACACTTATTAAAAGAGGAAGTGAATTACTTTGTTGAGAAATTCTTGAGAGTACCACTATTGTATCGTCTGAAAATCTAAATATGGTCTCAGGACTTTTCAAATATCTCTTTTCCTAAAAGAGGTACCTCTTTCCTGAGCCAACATAGATCTGGAACTTTTTTCCAGCATCTTGCTTCCCAGTCAACTTTGATCTCCAAAAATTTAAATGCTTATCTTGTGTTCTTAATTCATGTTCTTTTATTGTTTTTTTTTCTTAACAGTATTTTTTTTCTTATTTTCTCTAACATTCAGTATCCTCTTGCATCTTAGTGGCTTCATTACACTGTTTGGAGTAAAATAACTGAAAAAAAAAAGTAGTACTGTTAGTATAGTGCCAAAATTTAAAGTTCATGTTTAAATACTAAACACTTGTTGTATGTCCTGTAACACGGCAGGATATGGGCGAATACAACTCTCCACAATCTACTGTCTCTTATAGCTTTAGGCATGTTTTTTTACCAATCCTCCCAATTCCTGTTCTACTATCCTTTTAAACAACCTTATTAGGTAACTTATTGTTATTGGATGTGCGTTGTGGTGCGTTGGATATCGGCTCGGAATGAGAAATCGGGGAGCCAAGTTTGAATTCCAGCTGAATTCATTGCATTCACTTACGCACAAATACCCTTGGGAAAGGTATTAATCCATCTATTCCTTCAAGTTATGGGTTAAATAACAGGACAGATTGGGTTCTATAGCCTTGGTCGGCAACCAGTCTACCGCAGAAAGCAATGGCAACCTACTGCGGGATAATCTTCTGCCCAGTCAGTCATGTCTCTTTTGAGACATGATCGCCCAAGCGTGTATCGCGTATGGCACTTCACTGACTGATTGTTTCCCTTTATCCCTCTTGGCCCCAGTATGTCCTGTGACTGTCATATTCCCCTAATACTCTTTCCTCATTATGAACCCTATAAATTTTAAATGCCTCTTTTTAATTCTAAGTAAAAGCATCCTTTTCATTTCCATTTCCTGAAAATTTCCTCATTACTCCCATATTCAGTCTATGGCATTCTAATCATGTTTCTGTTGAACCACATTTCTGTTGCCTCAAGTTTCTTCCTGTGAGGAGATTATCCAACATTTACTGCCATGTAGGAGGACTTATATTACAGAACAGTTCAAAGCTCTTTTTTGGGGGGTTTCTAATAAAATTTTCTTGTTTCTTAATAATTTCTTTAGTTTTGGAAGACATCTTTCAGTATTCCAACGTACCTTTTGATGATTAATTATATTCATATATTCTTTAATTCCACTAGTTTGAATTTCTACAGGAATGACTTGAACTGTTACTTCTACAGAGTCAAATCATCATCACTCCCTCCATCTTCCAATTGTAAGGATGAAGTTTTACTCAAACAGCTTTTTCCCAAGAACTTTTTTTACAATGATGTTCACTCTGTTCAAAGCCAAAGAGCCACTCAAGGTAGTTGGTTACAAAGTAAGAGACATAGTTTATGGGTACATGTGTGGAAGATAATAGTCTTTTTTTTTTTAATCATATCACCCTGAGCAAGGCGGTAAGACCACTGGTGTGCAGGGGGCTATGTAAGAGTGAATAGATCAGAAAAGAGAAAGCTGGAAACCACATCCTAAACAGGGAACAAGGGATGAGCCTCTACACCTGTTCAATAGACGTGGGTGGAGTGTGAACCGGGTGATAGTTCAGTCTATCTACTCCAATTGAAAAAAAAATAAAGAAAAAAGAAAAGTGAAAAGATTGGAAAAGAGAAAGCCGGAAACCACATCCTAAACAGGGAACAAGGGATGAGCCTCTACACCTGTTCAATAGACGTGGGTGGAGTGTGAACCGGGCGATAGTTCAGTCTATCTACTCCAATTGACCCAAGACATGAATAGGTTATGATTGTAGTTACCGAAGAAGCATTCTCTTTTTACAATGATGTTCACTCTGTTGAAGGCCAAAGAGCCACTCAAGGTAGTTGGTTACAAAGTAAGAAGCATAGTTTATGGGGACATGTATGGAAGATAATAGTTGACCCAAGACATGAATAGGGTATGATTGTAGGTACCTAAGAAACATTCTCTTTGGAGTTGGTTCCACAAAGCAGCAGTTCATGAGAAGAAACTGCTCGAGTGGAACTTGCATTCGACCAATGGAATTTGAAAAGAATGAGGGTGGTTCTTTACAATGTAAGTGGCATAGAGGGTTTTAGTCAGAAGGTAAGAACTAGAATAGCTAAGGAATGTAGTTTGTTTCTATAACTTTCCATGGAATTATTGATAGAGAATCAAGAGATTTACAATGTTTCATCCATGAGAAAAAGATTCTTCTTCTTCTTCTATGTGCATTGTCCTTTCAGGACGTAGGCGATCATGTCCTTCCACGTCTCCCTATTCCTGGTGGCTCTTAGCACACTTTCTCCTGTATCACCACGCAACCCTCATTCTGTCATCCACCTGCTCAGGCCCTTCAAATATGTTATCCACTGCTTTCTTCTATCTCTTTTCCCCTCTATCTGGCCTGTTAGTATCAGATTTTCCAAGCCCTCCTTCCTTATTGCATGTTCCAGAAACTTTAGTTGTCTCTTCCTGATGCTCAATATTAATTTTCTTTTTGTTTCCATCCTTTCCAAGACCTCATCATTGCTCACATGCTCGATCCATGATATCCGCAGCATCCTTCTGTAGAACTACATTTCAGCTGCTTCAAGTTTAAAAAGATTATACAGCAGAAAATAATTCCTCACCCACAAGGATGTGGAAAGGCTTTTGGATTCTATTGAGACTGGAAAGTGAAGATTATGCAGCTCCTGCCCATATCTGGCAGCAGTAATTCATTTTCAGCCTGATGTGTTTCTTGAAAAAGTAGTCGATAGCAGGAAGAGTCATAAATTAATTATAATTTCATTTAAATTTTTAAAGACCAAATTTGAAGCTGGAAGATAAGTGAGTTTTACAAGTGACAAGTCCAAGAGAAGAACCTATTAGCATAGAAATTAATTATATCAAGTCACAGGTCCATCGTTATTTATCCTCCTTATCCACATAATTTTCACTTCCTACTAACTCCTCAAACATATTTAGCATTCATCTTTAGACCCATTTTCATATAAAACTAGCAGTATAGCCCGGCGTTGCTCAGGTGTAATGAAAGCTTTAAAACTAATCCATGGTCTTGGAGCTAAGACTCTTTGGACGTTGGCACGAAAGACTAAAAGCAATAGTTGTTTCCAGTTAAAGCAAAATCGTAGACTGAAAGAAAAATGAATGGATGTAAGTCAAATTTTGATTTCCTAGTATTGATATCAAATAAGTTTTTTTCGTTGTAAACTGAATTTTGAAGGCTAAAGAGGTCCTCTGAGTAAATGGTATCATAGCTGAGACTAAGAACTACAATTATACCTACTAAGAGCCAAACCTGAAGCAAAAACTAAAATAAAAGGGCTGAAAAAATACAGACATACAGGCAGATAAACAGACACACACAAACATCTTGCCTTTTGTAGATATATATATATATATATATATATATATATATTATCGATTTTCTGCACTATTGTAAGAACTGCAACCTTGAAACTTCTGAATATCGCTTCTTATGTCTTTGTCTATGAGTGTATCAAATTTGATTAAATTCGGACCACACCTTCTATAACCCAATTTTTTTCGATTATCGATTTTCGATATTTATCGGGGGTACCTCAACACAAAACCTAGCTAAGAACACTTGCAGACACTTATAGTACAACTGTGTAAATTTTCAAGAAAATCGGTTCAGCCATTTCGGAGTCTATAGGTAACACACACACACACACAAAGTTCCATTTATAAATAAGTTTAGATAAACTATCACCATTCATACCAAAAGTATTAGTAACACAATGTGAGATACAAACTAACAGAAGAAAACAGAGATCTCCTTAGAGTAGATATAAAATAGTAGAATATATAATATTCAGCAGACATTAATCAGTTTAATATAAAAAACTCTCAAATCCTAATATCAGATCTAAATTACTTCTTTGTTATATTCCTATACACTTTTCTCACACATGAGTATATCTCACATTCCAGCCTAAGGATGATTAATATAAGGGGCAAAATGTGAAGTTGAATATCTTTTATTTGGCCATAAGTAAATATTTTCTTCAGCTGTGACAGTACGTGGAACTCAGTCAACTGGAGAATTTCAGTTCTTGTGCATATATTTACGGACCCTGGACTGCTTGGAAGATGAGTAATTTCATCCATTACCATCTTTAGAATGGTTGCCACTCAAGGCTATAAAACCTAGTTTGACATGCAATTTAACCCATGGCTGTGGCAAAAAGAGATGGATTTACACTTGTTCCAAAGGTATTTATACTTAAGTGAATGTAACAAGGATGTGCGTTGTGGTCCAGTGGATATCGGCTTGGAACAAGAAATCGGGGAGCCGAGTTCGAATTCTAGTTGAATTCATTGCATTCACTTACGCACAAATACTCTTGGGAAAGGTATTAATCTGTCTCTTCCCTCCAGTTATGGGTTAAATAACAGGACAGATTGAGTTCTATAGCCTTGGCCGGCAACCAGTCTACCGCAGAAAGCAATGGCAACCTACTGCGGGATAATCTTCTGCCTAGTCAGTCATGTCTCTTTTGAGACATGATCACTCAAGCGTGTTTCACGTATGGCACTTAACTGACTGACTGAATGTAACAAACTTTGCTGGAATTTGAACTTGGTTCTTTGATTTCTCATTCCAAGCTGCAATCTATTACGCCACCCACATATCCATGCATGAACACAAAAAAGGCTCACATTCAAGTCATACTATTGCTGCTATTGCAATTATAAGCTTGTCTCTCAGCCATGGGCTCTTTTTTTTTATCCATAACTAGCTTTTATCTATGCTTCATGACTCTACCATAATAATTTCTTTTTCCACCCATGGCTTTCTTTATTAACAATGGATTCATTTTTAGTTTTTCAGTTGAAGAAAATGACTTCTTTATATCTTGAAAAAAAAATGGCATTACATAACTAACAGTGTAACCATTAACAGATTCTGAATACATAGAGTTTAAAGTTATTGTCAAACATTATAGAGACATCAACTTAGATTTAATTATTTACTAGCAGTATAACCGGCATTGCTCGGGTGTAATGAAAGCTTTTTTTATATATATTATTGATTTTCTGCACTATTGTAGGAACTGCAACCTTGAAACTTCTGAATATTGTTTCTTATGTCTTTGTCTATGAGTGTATCAAATTTGATTAAAATTGGATCACTTTTTCTAGAACTAGATTTTTCGATGATCGATTTTCAATATTTATCCGGGGTACCTCGACACAAAACCTAGCTAAGAACACTTGCAGACGCTTATAGTACAACTGTGTAAATTTTCAACAAAATCGGTTGAGCCATTTCGGATTCTATAGGTGACGGATACACACACACACAGACACACACACACACAGACAGACAAAGTTCCATTTATAAATAAGTTTAGATATTTGAACTAGTGTCCTCATCTTTATTGCTATTATTCTAATGTTCTGGTCTCAGATGTCCGTGTAGCATAATGGATAGCATCTCAAAATGAGAAATCAGAAAGCTGAGTTTGAATTTTAATTGAGTTAGTTACATCCGCTTCAATTGGAGAGCCGAGTTTGAATTCCAGTTGAATTCGTTGCATTCACTTACGCACAAATACCTTTGGGAAAGGTATTTATCTGTCTCTTCTCTCCAGTTATGGGTTAAATAACAGGACAGATTGGGTTCTATAGCCTGGGCTGGCAACCAATCTGCCGCAGAAAGCAATGGCAACCTGCTGCGGGATAATCTTCTGCCCAGTCAATCATGTTTCTTTCGAGATATGATCGCCCAAAGTGTATATCACATATGGCACTTAACTGACTGACATTCACTTATGTACTAATACACTTGAGAAAAGTATGAATCTATCTTCTCTACCTAGCTATGGGTTAAATACTAGAACATGTATGAGAGAAAATCATCGTCATTGCCAAACAATTGTTAATGCAATATTCATCCCCTCTCCCACTGTCAAAAATTATTCTTAAAATATATTTTAGATTTAAAGAACTCACAAAAAGTTGATAATCTATTGTAGGGATATGGAAAGGGCATATTGTACCTTTCTTGGGTCACATGACAGCCACTTTTTGATGTCACTTTATACAGTGACAATAGCATCCGTCAAAATTCAGTTCAGTAGAACTACTAGACAGTTGTTATTAGTCGGCAGTTAGCCGAATACTAAGGAGTTAGCTCAAAAAAGATTGCCCTAGGTTTGTTAGTGTTATGATCAAGAGACTAGGAAAGAGTATAGAGAAGAAACAAGGCCAAGAGTAACATCCATGTATTGCAGTTGCCAGAAATATATAATACCCAACTGACAGGTTTTGAGGTGTCTGTGGTGATACCACTGACCGAGCAAAAGCGAGCAAACCGGATGTTGACTCTATGCCGACCAGAAAGCTAATGAATAAAAAGTCGCCGTACACATCCAGCTCCGTGCAGATGTTCTGGTTGAAAAATAAAAATTAATCAAATATCAAATTACCATTTTTTATTTACCAGCCAATGGGAAGCCCGAAACCAAATACAAGGATGAAATTCGAAACTAGCTGTTTTGATCCAAAATGCCGATATAAAAAGCGAAAACATAGATGCTTCGTCAGACAGGCACAGACAGAGGAGAAGAGTGTAATTAGTTTCTTCCTTGACATATGTCGAGCGACTACTATGTTCGCCTCCTTCTTCCTGCTCTGTTCTCGAAGTACTAACTGACCTTTTCTAAGGCATTCCACAAACCAACTTGCTGACCTACTGACCTTAGAAATGGCTACTTGATAATGAACATTAATCATACTACCAAGCTTTTTACCTTTCAGCGTTATATCTTCCTTGAACATTCTTTTATCTCCTTCAGCTCATTATTATCTGCCATGAACTCTTTCTAACTTCCGTTGGACCTTTATTCCAAGTATTGTTTTAATTGTAAAACATTAATTGAAATGTATATATGTATAAATGTTATTTTACACTCAAAATTGCCTTTCTTGAATTTATAATCATTTATGAATTATAGTGGGCTCTCTTCCCACAAGGTCAAATTCCGTTAACCTACTACGGAATCCTTCTACCCCTCACTACAAATGAAATAAGAGAAGAGATACCCGCTATATGTCCTTGTGAAAAACAAACAAGCAAGAAAAAACTTGAACTGAATGTGTAGGCTTCTAATCTCCTTAGAGTAATACACTGCTAGCAAAAAGTAGATTAGTTTAATCAAAAACAATTGTGTTGGTTACAAATACATGTTAAGTGAACTGTGGATACCTAACTAATTTAATCTGTGGCTTATATTGTCAAGCTGTTATAAACATCCACAGAACCCTTTTCTTTATTATTTGTTAATTGCCTTGACTTCCTAAAAAACATAGTAGAGTTTGTTTTTTTAATCATATCACCCCGAGCAAGGCGGTAACACCACTGATGTGCAGGGGGCTACACAGGAGTGAAAAGATTGGAAAAAAGAAAGCCGGAAAACCACATCCTAAACAGGAAACAAGGGATGAGCCTCTTCACCTGTTCAATAGACGAGGGTGGAGTGTGAACCGGGCGATAGTTTAGTCTATCTACTCCAATTGAAAAAAAAGAAAAAAGAAAAGAGTGAAAAGATTTGGAAAAGAGAAAGCCGGAAAATCACATCCTAAACAGGGAACAAGGGATGAGCCTCTACACCTGTTCAATAGACGAGGGTGGAGTGTGAACCGGGCAATAGTTTAGTCTATCTATTCCAATTGAAAAAAAAATAAAAAAGGAAAGAGTGAAAAGATTTGGAAAAGAGAAAGCCGGAAAACCACATCCTAAACAGGGAACAAGGGATGAGCCTCTTCACCTGTTCAATAGACGTGGGTGGAGTGTGAACCGGGCGATAGTTTAGTCTATCTACTCCAATTAGTCTATCTACTCCAAAGTACTTTCTCATTTGTTTGGTAATACTTTCACCCAAAGCAAGATGTTAAAGTCACTAAGACACAAGAGGTAACTGAGTGTGAAAGAATCTGAGAAAAAATATTATGGTGATAGGTCAATAAAAGAACAGAAATTAAGGAGACAGAAAACGATGACTAATATTTCATTTAAATTTTTGAAGACCAAATTTGAAGCTGGAAGATAAGTGAGTTTTACAAATGAGAAATCCAAGAGAAGAACCTATTAGCATAGAACTTAGTTCCTTTTAGCCATTTCAATTGTAAAATGGTGAAACCTAGCTGTCAATCAAGTTAGTCAGTCAGTTGAGTGCTATATATGATACATGCTTGGGTGATCATGTCTTGAAAGAGACAGACAGGACTGAACTGGGCAAAAAATTTTCCTGCAGTTGGTTACTATTACTTTATGTAGTAAAGACCGGTTGCCAGCCTAGGCTATAGAACCCAATCTGTCCTGCTATTCAACCCATAGCTGGAGGAAAAAGTGATGAATTATATAATTATATTAATGTTGTGGATCCGGGGTTAGATCCAAATAATAACACAGCACAAGGTAATCCGGTATAAACGCAATATATTGTAGAAGAGAAATATGTACATAGAAGGTGAGTATAACGTCGTAACAATATGGATAGTTGAATACAAGAGAATGCGAAATAATAACGAGACGCGAGACTTAGCAATGGACTAGATCTCCTGTAATACATTTTAGTCTTTCCCTGTAGTAGTATGACAACTACTATAAATGGTCTGTGGAAGAGTTCATCTTTAGTGTAATAGGGAAGGTGCCCCAACAATTAATAAGTAGCATTTTTGGGGGGATCAGTTTATTACTTCATAACAATAAAAAAATTGATACCTCACTTTATGCCAAGTAGAAGTCTTGTTTTCAACTATTATAGTCAGTTCAATCAGTTATGTGCTATATATGATACATGCTTAGGTGATCATGTCTTGAAAGAGACAGGACTAACTGGGCAGAAGATTTTCCTGCAGTAGGTTGCCATTACATTCTGTGGTAGATCAGTTGCCGACCAGGGCTATAGAACCCATGTGTCTTGATATTTAACCCATAGTTAGATGGAGAAGCAATGGATTCAATATCTTTCCTAGAAGGTATTTGCGCATATGTGAATGCAACAAATTTAACTGGAATTTGAACGTGGCTCTCCGATTTCTCATTCCAAGCCAATATCCACTACACCACAATGCACATCAATCTAGTACTGTGCTTAAATTCATGAAATAGAGAAACAGAAGAGGAAAGCTCATCAGAACAATTACCATAAAAATATTTATAGAAAAAAACATAAGGAAGCTGTGCTATGGTAGTGAGAAAGTGACTGACACCAAGTTGCCATGTTAAGACCAATAACATTGCAGATTCTTCTTTGGATTTTGTGAAGAATCTCTAAACCCATTACAGAATGGCAGCAATATTCAATGCATGGATGAAGGATAAACTTCTAAAGGTGTAAATAGATCCTGACAAGGAAAATTGTCTAAAACAATACAGTGAACCAACATTTCTTGTAGCAGACCTATAATTTCTATTTAATGTTAGTAGAAAATGTTAGTCTGAGAAGACACAATGAGTCACTCTTCTGGAAGTTAGCATCAACCTTGCTGATGAAAGGCAAAAAAGGTTCTCTTTGATTAAAAAAGATCTTTCAACATGGTTTAAGATTCAGAGTTTCTTTCTGTTAAAATGAGTACCACCCAAGGCTAGAAAACCCAATATACCTTCCTATTTAACCCATAGCTGAAAGGAAGAGATGGATCCATGCATTTTGCAAGTGAATTTGTGTGAAAGTGAATGCAATACATTATGTTGGAATTTAAACTTGGCCCATTGATTCCAGTCTGTGTACCTACAAACATACCATCATTAGGCTATAGAGTTATCAATTTACCTATATATTAATCAAAGTAATCCTAATCTATAAGACTTTAGTGAAATCAATATCTATACCTTGTTTATAATCTTCCCACACCAACCAAACTTACCATCACATGTCTCCTAAAGTCAAGTAGTTCTTCCTATTGATGTCAAATCAGTTCTTATCTGCAATTGATAAAAAGCAGAATATTTTATCAGAAATTATAGATCAAATGAAACTGATTTTCATATAAGAAATGGGCACTCTATAAATATACAGGTCCACTCGTAAAAAATAGAGAAAGATTTACCAGGGAATAATTTTTGTAGATTAGCATTCATTAGATTTTCTGAAAACCACAGCATTTACCAGATTAAATATACTAATTTTTTATCAATTTAGATGTTTTCTTGTTTGTAATATTGATAGAATCTCAAATTGATTGCTGACTTTTGCAGAGTTATTTGGACCTAGTGTTTTATCGATATAATAAATATGCTTTGTAAATGTGCTTATGTTATTGAAATCTATGTTTGTTATGTAAATTTTTATTATTCAATTAAAAGTTTATATATCAATTTGTTCTTTAATTAAAAATGTTTATGTTTGTCTGTTCTTTAATAACAAAAAATCTTCTTATAAAAAAAATGACAAAAAATGCTTTTTTCAAACAGCTGATTGTTTAAAATGTTTTCTTAAAATAAAGCATATAAAAAATCTGTAACCTTATTTCCAGGTGGTTGATATTAATTGTTTTATTAATTTTAAAGATAAGAAGAGATTTCTCTAAAATGGGAGAATACATTTATTTTGTTGGGAAAAGTAATCAAAGTGATAAAATTGAAGATTACAATTATTTCTGTCAGGAAGAGTAACAGAATTGATTGAATCTTGGTAAAACCATTCTAGTAATAATATTGTCATCTTGTTTTGACAAAGTGTGACCCTAGGTCAAAATAGGACTGTGAGAATTCCCTGTCTGGGCTACTGGACTGTTGGAAACAAATAGGCAAGTAATAACAGAGAGTGAGTTCACAATCCATCATTAGTGAAGGGCCCAGAGACTCAGTCAAAATGGATAACTGATATTGTTTTCATTTTGAGCTGGTAAGAGTTATACAGTGAGGGAAAATTGAACACCCCTTTCCCTTTACTACCTTGGTTTTGTACTTGTTTAATAAAACCAGGGTAAAAGACGAAATTAGTTGAGGCCAGTGATTTGAATGAGACGGTTGGACTGAAATTGATGTGCTGCTAAAAGACGATTGAGTAAACCCTGACTCAAGAACATTGTTACAAAATGTATTTTTGAAATACCAACCAACTGTTGAGTGTCACCAGCTTTGACTTGCTTATTATATCTGCATATATCATTGAAGAATCAGCAATCTGATCTGACAGTTTGGCTTCAGTCACGTCTCCTCCACTGTAAAGTTTCACTTCTGTGTCTTTTTTATAAATACTTTCATGGAAATTGTTTGGATTCACTTTTGCTATGATATCTAGACTATGATATCTAGACTTTTTGAATTTAAGCACAGTATTACAAGACTTCCTACAGAAGGTAGCTGAAGAGAGTGACAAGAAAGGACTACAAATAAACTGCAAAAAAACTGAATATATGGTCATCAGCAAAAAGGGCAGCCCAAAATGCCAAATACAGGTAGGGGATACTAAAATCAAGCAGGTACAAAAATTTAAATACCTGGGAAGTCATTTAACAGAAGATGGAAAGTGTAACATAAAGATGGCATGGCAAAGGATGCATTCCAGAAGCTAAGTAAAGTATTAAGAGACAGGAAAATTTTGCTAAAAACAAAGAAAGGGGTACTGGATTGGTATGTGATGTCAATTCTTCAATATGGTAGTGAATGCTGGACAATCTCATCAATACTGAAGGAAAAAATTTTAAGCAACTGAAATGTGGTTCTACAGAAGGATGTTGCAGATATCATGGATTGAGCATGCGAGCAATGATGAGGTTGTGGAAAGGATGGAAATGAAAAGGATATTAATACTGAGCATCAGGAAAAGACAACTACGGGTTTTGAGATGTGTGATGAAGAAGGAGGGCTTAGAGAATCTCACAGGCCCAATTGAGGGAAGGAGAGACAGGAGAAAGCAGCATGTAACATACTTGATGTGACTGAGCAGTTGGATGGCAGGGCAGGGTTTGGGTGCTGTAACAGGAAAAAGCCTGCTAAGAGCCACCAGAGATAGGAAGATGTGGAAGCCCATGATTGCCTATGTTGTGAAAGGACAAAGCACATAGAAGAAGAAGAAGATTAGACTGTCATCAAGATCTCATTGATTTACAGTTGGGCAGTCTAGATGTCGCCATAAATTTTTATGCTAACAATTTCTTTTTTTGCACTTCTCATTTGTGGAACTTCTTTCTTGTTCCATGCTTTTCAGCCAAACTTAGTCTGCAAAAATTTAAATGCAATGTCAATTTCTATTTGCTTGTCCTCCTGTTTACTCTTTTCTCTTCTTGCTCAAAATTAATGTTTCTGTTCCTAATTCTTCTACACCCTGTCACCTCTTGTGTCTTAATGGGTTTACTGCCTTGCATAAGGTGGCGGGGGGTGATACCAATTAAATATATATATATAAATTTGTTTGTTCATTATCTAAAAAAAAAGTCTGTTTTTGTATACATATATCAAAGATTTAAGCACAACTCCAAACTTACATTTGTAAACAAACAGTTAAGTTTAAGTAATTTTGTAGGCTTTCAGCCATATTAGATTTAAACACTAGATCTCATTGGATCAATGAAGTTAAGCAATGTTGAGCCTAGATGGGTAACCACTTGGGAATACCAGGTGCTGTCAGCTTGGTTGTACAGTTGGTATGGTTTATGGCCATATCACATTAAAACACCAGTTCTCATATGATCACTGAAGTTAAGCAATATCAAGCCTGACCAGTAATTAGATAGGTGACCACTTTGAAATACCAGGTGCTGTAAGCTTGGATATGCAGGTGGTGTAAAGGATAACACGTTGGAATGAGAAATCAGAGAGCCGAGTTTGAATTCCAGTTGAGTTCATTGCATTCACTTACATGAAAATGTATGTTGTGGTGCAGTGGATATCAACTCTAAATGAGAAATTGGGGAGCCAAGTTCAAATTCCAGTTAAATTCCTTGCATTCACTTATGTGCAAATACCCTTGAGAAAGGTATTAATCCATCTCTTCCCTCCAGTTATGGGTTAAATAACAAGACAGATTGGGTTCTATAACCTTGGCTGGCAACCAGTCTACCGCAGAAAGTAATGGCAATCTACTGTGTGATAGTCTTCTGCCCAGCCAGTCATGTCTCTTTCGAGATATGATCGCCCAAGCGTGTATCACAGATGGCACTTAACTGACTGACTGATGTGAAAATACCCCTTGAACTCACCTTTCTCCCAAGTTAAGGGTTAAGTAGTAGAAAATCAGTATCTTCAAAAAATGAATACAATATTGACTTGAGAAAAAAAGAATTATTCTTACAATCTAAAAACATTTTCTGGTTTTAAATTATCTGCAAATAATCAGCAGTGGAAAACAAATTATCCAGTTAATACTGATTTGCTACACAGATATTTGTTTTAGCTTTTTTACATTCTCTGGAATAAAAATGCATAGAAACAACTGGAACCATAAAATGAGGGATCAGTTTACACAATGATTGTAATAGAGAATAGATCCCCCACTTTATATACACATTATAATTTGTCTGTTGATAAGCTATAGAAAATGAATGAATCAATCAAATACTGATTAGCTACACAAGCATGTCTTTTAGGTTTATTTACATTCCCAGGAATATAAATGTATAGAAACGACTGGAACCATAAAGTGAGGGATCAGTTTACATAATGACCATAATAGAGAATCAATCCCCCGCTTTATATACACATTATAATTTGTCTGTTGATACGCTATAGAAAATGAATGAATCAATCAAATACTGATTAGCTACACAAGCATGTCTTTTAGGTTTATTTACATTCTCAGGAATATAAATGTATAGAAGCAACTGGAACCACAAATTGAGGGAACATTTTATATCAGTCAGTGAAGTGATACATGCTTGGGCAATCATGTCTCGAAACAGACATGACTGCCTGGGCAGAAGTTTTTTTTGCAGTAGGTTGCCATTACTTTCTGCATCAGACTGGCTACCAGCCAAGGCTATAGAACCCAATCTATCCTGTTATTTAACCCATAACTGGAGAGAAGAGATTTATTAATACCTTTCCCGAGGGTATTTGCATGCAAGTAAATGCAAAGAATTCAAGTGGAATTCAAACTTGCTCCCAAGATTTCTTGTCCCCATGCAATATCCACTGCACCACAACGCACATCTATACCACAGTGCATATCTATCAGTTTATATACAGATCGTAATATAGAATCGATACTCCATTTTATATACACATTATAGTTTCTTGTTTATCAAATTTTGATTGGGTAAGAATCCATCTCCTCTTCTTTCAGCTATGGTTTAATTAGTAAAACTTAAAGAAATAAACCCTTATCAAAAAAGATTTTTACAATCTAAAATTATTTTCTGGCTTTAAATAACCTACAAAAAAAAATGTAACAATGTAAAAAAACAAATCAGTCAAACCAGTAATTCTGCAAAAATTCTGGGATTGATTTTATACCATATCAATATAAAGAACAGGACCCCCACCCACATCCTGAAATGATAAAAAAATGTTTTGGCTTAAAGGAGATCTAAAAATACTAATCTACAAAATTTTCCCCCCAAAAAATGTCTCTATTTTTGAAGAGTTAACTTATTTAAGTAGTGCTGAAGAATTTAAACTAAAAAGTCTGTTGACTAAAAAAGTTTTCAAAGAAATCCTTAAACTGGGAATGCCCTCTGTGTAGCTATTAATATCTCAAGTAATGACGATAAGATATGGGAAAAAAGGCTTGACAAAATGTGAAGTGTGCTGCCCCCACAAGAAGAAGCACTTATGGATGAAAATAATATTAACTCACATGTGATGGGATTGATTTCCTTCCTTTAAAGATTTATGAATAAATGCTTTGTTGTTATTATCATGGATGTTATTTTCAGTTATTTAAAGTGCAAAGTAATTCATGCTTATGACTCAAATTCATTTGTTAACCAAAAAGAGATCAAATGCTCACTGGCTAATCCTATTTCTTCGGAACAAACAAAAGGATAGATTTTGAAAATGAATTTTGATCCACTTATATGACTGTCACAAATGGGCACACAGCATAACGTTGTTAGCACACAAAAGTGGGATTGGTATTTGGAATTTAAATTCCAGCTTAGATTGCTGCATTCAGTCAGTCAGTTAAGTGCCATACATGATACATACTTGGGCGATCATGTCTTCAAAAAGACATGATTGACTGGGCAGAAGATTATCCTACAGTAAGTTGCCATTGCTTTCTGCAGTAGACTGGTTGCCAACCAAGGCTATAGAACTCAGTCTATCCTATTATTTGACTCATAACTAGAGAGGGAAGAGATGTTATATATTATTAAGTAGTAATTTGTGGGGGATCAGTTTATTACTTCATAACAATAGAAAACTGATTCCCTACTTTATGACCAGCCTTAATCATAATTCCAACTATTATATTCAGTCAGTCAGTCAAGTGCCATATAAGATACACGCTTTGGGCGATCATGTCTCCAAAAAGACATGATTGACTGGGCAGAAGATTATCCCAAAGTATGTTGCCATTGCTTTCTGAAGTAGACTGGTTGCCAACCAAGGCTATAGAACCCACTCTGTACTGTTATTTAACCCATAACTGGAGGAAAGAGACAGATTAATACCTTTCCCAAGGGTATTTGCACGTAAGTGGATGCAAGGAATTCAACTGGAATTTGAACTCTGCATTCACATTTGCATAAATACTCTTAGAAAAAGATGGATCTGTCTCTTCTCTCCACTCACTAGTGGTTAATAGTAAGGCAGACCAGGGTTTCTATTTTTGGTCCGCAACCAGTATAGAATAAAGAAAAGACTGATTTTAACCTTTAGCTCTCTGCAATAGTCATAAGTATTTCATCTATTGGATATAAGTGGCGAGACAACTGCAATAGTATCATCTTCAATCTTTAGTTAGTCATTTTCCTGTTGCCATATTAGGATATGACAACACTAACACAAAATTCAACTACACCATTGCCTGATGCACAGATTTGCATGCGGTGTCTGCACAAAAATTTTGTTTGACAAATGAAGTCATCTACATACAGAAGGCTAATGGTTCAAAAACATTTGTATGTGAGTCTCACAACTCCATTCTGTAAAACCTAATTATAATTGAAAACCACAGCAGCCACACCTATATGACTGTAATTTATTTTCAACTAGCAGTATAGCCCAGCATTGCTCGAGTGTAATGATTGCTTTAAAACTAATCCATGATCCTGGAGCTCAGGCACTTTGGATTTTGGCACAAAAGACTAAAATGCAATAGTTGTTTCCAGTTAAAACGAAACTGTAGACTGAAAGAAAAATGAATGGATGTAAGTCAAATTTTGATTTCCTGGTATTGATATCAAATAAGTTTTTTTCATCGTAAACTGAATTTTGAAGGCTAAATAAGTCCTCTGAGTAAATGGTATCATAGCTGAGACTAAGAACTACAATTATACCTAAAACAAAAATAAAAGGGCTGAAAAGAAATACAGACATACAGGCAGATAAACAGACACACACACAAATATCTCTCTTTTTATATATATATATATTATCGATTTTCTGCACTATTGTAAGAACTGCAACCTTGAAATTTCTGAATATCGTTTCTTATGTCTTTGTCTATGAGTGTATCAAATTTGATTAAAATCGGACCACTCCTTCTATAACCTGATTTTTTCGATTATCAATTTTCGATATTTATCTGGGGTACCTCAAGAGATATGCATTGTGGCGCAATGGATATCGGCTCAGAATGAGAAATCAGGGAGCCGAGTTCAAATTCCAGTTGAATTCATTGCATTCACTTATGCGCAAATACCCTTGGGAAAGGTATTAATCCATCTATTCCTTCCAGTTATGGGTTAAATAACAGGACAGATTGAATTCTATAGCTTTGGTTGGCAACCAGTCTACCGCAGAAAGCAATGGCAACCTACTGCGTGATAATCTTCTTCCCAGTCAGTCATGTCTCTTTCAAGACATGATCACCCAAGCGTGTATCTCGTATGGCACTTAACTGACTGACCTCAACACAAAACCTAGCTAAGAACACTCACAGACGCTTATAGTACAACTGTGTAAATTTTCAAGAAAATTGGTTCAGCTGTTTCGGAGTCTATATGGTGGATGGACACACACACACACACACACACACACACACACACACACACACACACACACACAGACAAAGTTCCCTTTATAAATAAGTTTAGATTTGATTTCATTATATTTTTTTAATATAAATTAGTATGAATCAAAAGTATTTTCCTTTATTAAGCTTTCAGGAGCATTTTTATGCTTTTAAAGTTTATGCAATGCCCTTACATATTGTCCAGGCTCTTCTGAAAGTTTACAGACCTTGACTAGAAAGCCATTTTCATGAAGCTATGAAAGCTGCAGGTTTTAGTGGAGGTCATTCTTTGTCAAAACTGATTGACTGGCAGTACAGAATCATAAAAAACTGTAGCATCAGCTGAGGATTTTCAACAGCAGCAACAACTAAAATGGAAAGTACATATAAATCGAAGAGAAAATAAAGACATAATCATGATATTAATGCTTCACACTGCTTTAAAAAAAAAAATTCAGAAAAGAAGGCCCCCATCAATACTGAAAAAGGCAATAACAGCTCTTGGATATAAGTAATCTATTTTTCTGAAAAACTGATTTAAGGGAAAGATTTTATAACTTGAAGAAAAAATAATGACATAATCAAGATGTTGACATTCCACACTACTTCAAGTAAAAGGTTAGGAAGGAAACCCCCATTAATACTGGAAAGAGAGATAAAATTTAGTGAACTTGATAAATTTATTTTTTGAAAAATTGTTTTAAGAGGAAAGATTTTATAACTTGAAGAGAAAATAATGACATAATCAAGATGTTGACATTCCACACTACTTCAAGTAAAAGGTTAGGAAGGAAACCCCCATCAATTCTGGAAAGAGCAATAACAGTTCATGGACTTAAAAAAACCTTTTTCCTAAAAAATTATTTTAACAGAAAGATTTTATAAATTTCAAATAATACTGGCACTGATTTATTGGTCAATGAACATAATATATCATCTAATGTATAATATTATATAATATATTACTTAACATAATATAAAATGTATAATACTTCATATAATACATATCATACTATATTATATAGCGTATCATTTAATGTATAATATTATGTATTATATAATATAAGATAAAATATATATTTCATATAATGCATAATATATAAAATATATCATCTAATGTATAACTATATTATATATAATATATAATATAAAATATATATTTCATATAATATGTAATATATAAATGATATATAATATAATGTATCATATACAATATAATATAATATATATATCATTTTATATATAATAACATACATTACAATATATAATGTATTATATAATATAATATAATATATAATCTATATATATAATTCTGCATGTTCCTTCCTTATTTAGTTACTTAGTTCCTCCATTCGTTACACCACACTCTCTACACAAGCTTTTACTTCCCCTCTATCTTTTTACTCTCCTCAGCCTTTTGCTCACCTTTGTCAAACAGAAAGGTAGTAAAGAGTGAGAAAGTAGGAGGAGAGAGCTTATAGCATTATCATATCAGTAGCAGCTTAAGCTGGTGGTTGTAGAGTAATTGTATGTGTGTATGTATGTATGTACTGTACAATATAGTAAAAATAGGTAGGTTTGTTGTCATATCCCGTGACCTAATAACGAAATTTCTGTCCTCTACACCGTTGGCCATTACTCAGTTGGTTTTTTCTGTTTACAATGGACACAGGAGCCTTTAAAATAAATTATTTTTTTAATTTTTTAATCCCTTCTAACATTTTTGAAACTTTGTCAGAAAGTTTTGTTTTGATTTGAGTTAGTGGCTAAAGAAATGTTATGACTGTTTTACAATGAAAACATAATGATTGCATCACACACTTTTTTCGGTGACAAACACATTAATTTGGAAATTCTCACAAAAATCAAATAATTGTCAGATTTTAATGAAACTATCAATACTCATTCACAAATGAATGAAATTATTTTTGAAATTATTATTTTTTAAAAATCTTGATAAAAATGTTTACAATGGACACAGGAGCCATGATTTTTCAGTAATAAAAAAGACATTTTCTCTTTCAAAATCTCTCACAGTAAAGTAGTTTCTATGGACATTAATTTTATAATTATTTTAATAAAATTACACTCTGTGTTATCGTTATTTTATTATCCAATACCTTTATGTTTGAAGACATTACTATCATTTGTAGTATGACAAAGTAAAATCTTTCCAGGAAATCATAATTATCCTTCTGCAGAAATTCCATGGAAGGATAATTATGATTTCCTGGAAAAATTTTACTTTTATGCTCCGCTAGTACCATATCTAAACTTATTTATAAATGGAACTTTGTCTGTGTGTGTGTGTGTGTGTGTGTGTGTGTGTGTGTGTGCGTGTGTCCATTACCTATAGACTCCAAAATAGCTGAACTGATTTTCTTGAAAATTTACACAGTTGTACTATAAGCGTCTGCGAGTGTTCTTATCTAGGTTTTGTGTCGAGGCACCCCCAATAAATATTGAAAATCGATAATCGAAAAAATCGGGTTATAGGAGGAGTGGTTCGATTTTAATCAAATTTGATACACTCATAGACAAAGACATAAAAAACGATATTCAGAAATTTCAAGGTTGCAGTTCTTACAATAGTGCAGAAAATCGATAATATATATAGATAAAATGCAAGATATTTGTGTGTGTGTGTCTGTTTATCTGCCTGTATGTCTATTTTTTTCAGCCCTTTTATTTTAGTTTTTGCTTCGGGTTTGGCTCTAAGTAGGTATAATTGTAGTTCTTAGTTTCTCAGCCATGATGCCATTTACTCAGAGGACTTATTTAGCCTTCAAATTTCAGTTTACGACAAAAAAAATTATTTGATATCGATACCAGGAAATCAAAATTTGACTTACATCCATTCATTTTTCTTTCAGTCTACGGTTTCACTTTAACTAGAAACAACTATTGCTTCTTAGTCTTTCATGCCAACGTCCAGAGAGTCTGAGCTCCAGGACCATAGATTAGTTTTAAAGCTTTCATTACACCCAAGCAACGCCGGGCTATACTGCTAGTAATTACTAAAACAGTTCCTAAAAACAATTTCATTGCTTTCAAATAAAAAAAAGAAATTCTTATTTCAATATCTCATAAAACTGCCATTTGATTTTATGCACACATTTTTAAGATGAAGAATCATTATTATTACTATTCATACCAGTAGACTCACCTCAGGCAATACAATGTTTCACCTGTTGTACATTCCAACCTTCTTCAGATGTCTTCCTTCATACTTTGTGACCTACTCAAAATTTCAAACTAAATAATTTATTTACTTCATAGAAATAATGTTTTCTTTCTATTTTCTATGCTTAATGAATCGTTCAAAATTCAACTGTCTTATTCACCTGTATATCTCTTGTTTGTTTCTTCCACTGATCTAGACTAACCAATTTTTCAGCACTACCAAACTCAAAGTTTGAACTCACAACTCTCAAGAAAACAGATATGTTTTAACTAACACTTGAATCCATAAATTAATGGTGTAATTCTGGAGTATGGAACCTAAAATTTGTTCTCAATTTGTAGAATTGTATAAGTGTCTTGACTCAAGTGGTAGAATTGTATGAATGTCTGGATTGAATAATGAACTGTATGAGTGACTTGGCTCAAGTGGTTGAACAGTATGACTGTATTGAGTCAAGTGGTTCAACTGCATGGTTACCCTTTTCCTCTTGGTATCTCTCCCAAACCCTGCTCTGCTATCCACCTGCTTCAAGCCTATCAAATAGGTCTCTAACTGCTTTTCGCTGTCTCTCTTTCCCTCTATCCATCCTGTGAGTATTAGGTTCCCCAAGCCCTCCTTCCTCATTGTGTCCCCAAAACCTCAGCTTTCTTTTCCTGGTACCAAGTATAAGTTTATTTTTCATTTCCATCTTCTCCAAAACCTCATCATTGATCACAATTTTTGGTCCATGGTATCCTCAGCATCCTTCTATATAACCACAGGTGGGAGAGGTACATGTTTCAAGACTCGTTGATTTTTCTTATTTTCCTATCTATGTTGAGGGCCAGTGACATGCAGAGCTTTTGGTGATGTCAACTCCTCAGTTGTATCCCTCTAAGACTCAAGTAAGTAGACTCAGTTAAGTGCCATATGTGATACATGTTTGTGCAATCATGTCACTTTCAATTCATGACTGACAATGTCAAAGTTTTTCCCACAATAGGTTGCCATTTCTTTCTGCGGTAAACTAGTTGCCTACAAAGGTTATAAAATCCAATCTGTCCTGCTATCCAACTCTTAGCTGAAGAGAGAAGAGATAGATTAGTACCTTTCCCAAGTGTATTTACATCTAAGTGAATGCAATGAATTCAACTAGTATTTGAACTTGGTTCCTGTCATGGGTCCTTACCTGTAATTCCAGAATGAACTATTCCTAACACTATATATACTATGCATCTCAAGTAAGAGACAGTCGAGTTGGTAGTAGTTCACTCTAAACCAGACTGACAGTAAAATTGACTGATTTTCTTGACTCAAGTAGTCGAACTGTAGGTGCGCCATGGCTCAGATCGTTGAACTGGAAGCAGTTGAACTGTTGAACTGGAATCAGGCAGTATAAATTTTTCTATTTAATTTAATGCTTAATTCTCTCACTGGCTAAATTCTCTCACACTTAGATTCAAAATTCCTCCCTGGTGCCTTTGATAATCACTGATATAATGAAAAGCAAATAGAGTCTATTTATTAAAAATTGTGATAAAATATAAAACAAGATGAATAGACTGAAAATATTTTTGTCCTGATAAAAAAAACTCTTTTATCTGTTAATAAATTCTATTTTTAGTATAAATTTATACAACTAAATTTTATTTATGTTTTAATTTATTATTATTACCTCAAAATATGCAATGTGTTTGATAAAATCTGTAATAATTAACAATTTAATAAAGAAAATAATATGTTAATTTATAATATTGTGTTAAAAATAAAGTTCAATTTAATCACTTACTTATCTAATATAATTGTTTAGTTCATATATTTTTTTTCTAAATCACTGACTGCTAATCATAAATCATCCATTCATTTTTTAACAAATTCACAATCAGTCAGTCAGTTAAGTGCCATGATAGATGCTTGGGCGATTTCTTTAGAAATCACACACACACACACACACACACACACACTGTTAAATTGTAATGTCTAACTGGGCAGAAGATTATCCTGCAGTCAGTTACCATTACTTTCTGCAGTAGACTGGTTGCCAGCCAAGGCTATAGAACTCAATCTGTCCTGTTATTTAACCCATAACTGGAAGGAAGAGATGGATTAATACCAATCCCAAGGGTATTTGCGTGCAAGTGAGTGCAAGGAATTCAACTGGAATTTGAACTTGGTTCCCCAATTTCTAGTTCTGAGCTGATAACTACAACACACATAATGCTACCAAAAATTATGCCTTAGAAGAAAAAGCTTTAATTTCAGTCTTATGAACAGTTCAACTTTTATGATAGTTTCTTGTTTATTACAAATCATTTCTATTTGAATTTCTGGGACAAGGAGTTATTTTAGATTATTTACATTGAGACTAAATAATAATAAAAAAATAACTTCTCATCCAAGAATATTTAAACTATTTACATTGAGACTCGGATATTTGCATTGTGGTGTAATGGATATCAGCTTGGAATGAGAAATTGGAGCACTGAGTTCAAATTCCAGTCAAATTCGTTTCTTTCATGTACACTCAAATACCCTTGGAAAAGGTATTAATCCATCTCTTTTCCCTCTAGCTATTGGTTGAATAACATACAGATTTGATTCTATAGCCTTGGTTGGCAAACAGTGTACTGGAGAAAGAAATGGCAACCTACTGCAAGAAAATCTTCTACCCAGTCAGTCATGTCTCTTACACCCGAGCAACGCCCAGCTATACTGCTAGTAATAAATATGTCAATTCTTCAATTTTGCAATGAATGTTGGAGAATATCATCAAGATGAAGGAAAGAAATGAAGCAGCTGAAATTTGGTTCTACAGAAGGATACTGCAGATATCATGGACCTAGCATGTGAGCAATGATGAAGTGTTGGAAAGAATGGAAGCAAAAAGGAAATTAATATTGAGCATCAAGAAGAGACAACTAAAGTTCCTGGGACATGCAATGAGGAAGAAGGGCTTGGAGAACCTGATACTAACAGACCAGATAGAGGGAAAAAGAGATAGAGGAAAAGCAGCGGATAACATATTTGAAGGGCCTGACCAGGTGGATGACAGAATGCTGGTAGCGGAGTGGTACAGGAGAAAGCATGCTAAGAGCCACTAGGGATAAGGAGACGTGGAAGGCCATGATCACCTTCGTCTTGAAAGGACAATGCACTTAAAAGAAGAGGAAGAACCCTTGTATCACATATGGAACTTAACTGACTGACTGACTGACTGACTGACTGACATTGAAACTAATATTGACATTTTTGTTTTTATTATCACAAATGTTTTGGTGGCTGTATTCTCCAGCCTTCTCCAGGTGTTTGTCAATGAAGATAACCTTCAGATTAGTTCGAATTAAATTTTCTATTTAATCTATGGCAGTTAATTGTTCTTATTCTCCTATCTATGTTGAGGCCAGTGACATGCAGAGGTGTGGTGATGTCAACTCCTTGATTGTATTCCTCTAAGACCCAAGTAAGTAGACTCAGTCAATTAAGTGCCATATGTGATACTTATGTTTGTGCAATCATGTCTCTTTCAATTCATGACTGACAATATAGTGGGTTATCCGTTCTAGTGAAATGTAGTTGGGTGTTGAAGCAGATTAACTGAATTTGGCTTCATTAGTAGATAGCCCACTATAAGTTATAAAAGGGGTTATAAAACAAGAAAATCAAATTGAATATAGAAACAACATTTTATATATACACATATATCAATTAGGGTTTTTTATAAATAAAAGGAATGTCTTTTGGATGAGTTCAAAAGATGTTAAAATGTTTATAGCAGTAAATGCCGAAAGAGAGTTTGTGCGTATGTATATGTGAGAGCGTTTGTCCGTTAGGAATGTCTTTGATGTATCTGCTCCGTAGATCGGGTAAGTAGCTCTGGGGACAGCAAAGAAGAAGATGAGAGGAAAAGGAGGCGAGCATAGTGGATCACTTGATGAGGTCAAGGGACGTGCTAACTACACTGTACTTTCTCAACTCTGGTGATGCTTTCTGTGTTGGCTTTTTATTTCATCTTTGTGGGTCCCAGCAGGTCATTTGGGAATTCACACCCGTATTTAATTCTGGGCTTCCCATGGGATGATAAATAAAATTATTTGATATTTAATTAATTTTTGGTTTTCTGCCAGAACATATGCGTGGAGCCAGGTGTGCACAGACCAATTTTGGTCATTTGCTTTCTGGTCCTGAGAGTGCAAACATCCGGTCTCTCACTTTGCTCAGTATCACCACAACAATGTCAAAGTTTTTCCCATGGTAGGATGCCATTTCTTTCTGTGGTAGACTAGTTGCCTACAAAGGTTATAAAATCCAATCTGTCCTGCTATCCAACTCTTAGCTGAAGAGAGAAGAGATAGATTAGTACCTTTCCCAAGTGTATTTACATCTAAATGAATGCAATGAATTCAACTGGTATTTGAACTTGGTTCCTGTCATGGGTCCTTACCTGTAATTCCAGAATGAACTATTCCTAACACTATATATACTATGCATCTCAAGAGAGAGACAGTCGAGTTGGTAGTAGTTCAGTCCAAACCAGACTGACAGTCATACTAACACCTTCCACATTTTGTATTGTTATCTCTTGTTAATATATATTTGTTATTTCTACCCTTGTGGTCGTGTTGTTCTTTTCAGACCTTAACCTAGTCCATAACAGTTTGCCAATTTGACATTCTGAGCTGGTGCCATTGTACCACAAATATTTTTTAAATATGTAAAAACAGGAGAAACATGAAATAAACACTTTATTCAAATTAAATATGAACTAAATTTTTGTTTCACTCTTGGATTGGACCTTCTCCTGATATGGGTACCTGGCACTACTGTACCTTCTGTACGCAACTGGTCTATGGATATCTTGTCTTCTTTTTTAGTACTGTTCAGTTATTGTCCTTTTTTTCAACTGCCAGAGAGTGAGTATTTTATTTTTTTAATAAGTTTTCTCAAATATTCAAGCTGGTACATGAAAATAAATAAATATACTGTTTAATAAATAAGCAGAGCATCTACTTAAATATGAGTAACCACTAAAAATAATGTTTAAGTCTGCCAGATTAAGAAATAAAAATTCATCACTTCTTTAGAAATCACACACACACACACACACACACACACACACACACACACACACACACACACACAATGTTAAATTGTAATGATGCTTGGTGCAAAACTTCTTGTTTTTTCAGTAGAAAGGCATTTTAGGAAAGCATATTTCTTATTATAAAGTGCTCAATGTCAAGATAAAGATAGAGTGTTAATAGAATTAAAATATATATATATCTATATTTTTGAGATGAGGTATTTACATTGTTCGGACTGTTGTCCTCATCTTTATTGCAACATTCACAGCATTTTGGTGTTTGTACACTCCAAACTTCTTCCGGTGATTGGGATTTTGAACCAAACCCTTTACTTTGATCATTGGAGTAGATTGTTCTCATTCCACAAGTCATGCCACTTTTAGATATTTTCATTATCCCCATTCAACTAAACTCTCTCTAGGTTTTTGTTTGCCACTGCTATTGCCAGGTATTGAACTCACATCTCTTTGGATCAAGTCACTGGATCCAACACCCAGAGGGACTACTCATATTAAGATGAGCAAAATTTCTGGGAGAAAGTGTATACTCTAGAGAGTGATCAATAACTTTTAAATGAGGTCACTACATGTAACTCTTGGACACAATGATTCATGACTTGGTCATGATGACTTGTTAAATATTAGTAGTAATTTTAGTAGTAAGATCACAACCATGCAAGTGTACGGTTTAGTAAAATCAGGGTCTTCTTGATGGTGGGGAGGCTGACAGCGCTGATCAAACCACCTTCTAACCCATGGCATCTGGTCCTATTGTTTTTGACAGCGGTGTTTGTTGCAGATTGTATTTGTTGTTGCTGATAGTGATGAAGAAAGGAAAAATAAGATGAAGAAAGGACAAAGATGATGAAGAAGAAGATTATGAAATGATTATATGAAACTGATTTTTGTTAAGAATTAGGCTTGAGTGGTCCTCAACAAAGTGCTTTATGATTTGAAAAGTTTAATCGCCGCCCTGAATTTGTTGTGGATTTTTAAGTTTTACGCATCGCTCAAGAAGATTTGAGAAGTATCATCACTACTCAAGTGAGCAAGTCAAGTGAAAACCACCAAATTATGAAGCTTAATGTTTGTCACCAGCCCAACATCATCATGTGTCATTGTCATTTGTCTGATCAAACATCATCGATTCAGCACCTTTGATCAAGCAGCCTTGGACCCAAACAGTATTGTGTTTGAGAAGAATTATTTCTGTCTACATGAAAGAAGTATACTATATAACATTGTGACTCGGTTACAATGACTTGTGACTTGGTCACGATAGCTTAAGACTTGGTCACAATGACTTGTGACTATGTCATGATGACTTGTGACTTTATGCCAGCAACACAACCACTGACGGTTTCTAAATTGTTCAATCTATCCAATTTCATTCACATGGCTTGGGTTAACCTGTGGTATATTTTTCAGACATTTTATGAGGGTACCACACACTGGGATCACCTCCCTAGGTCAATAACATCAAGAAGTTACTTCCTTGACAAATCAACTATGGTAAGATTTGATCCAAGGCCACATAGTAAGAAATTAATTATAATTATTGTTTTAAAAGTATAATGGCAATACATCACTGACAAGTCAGAAATTCTTTCTGTCTGAATCTGTCCTGCACTTATACAAATCTACCATCCGCCCATGTTTTGAATACTGTTGCCACATCTGGTCGGGTGCCCCTGCTATTCTCCTCGGGATTCTTGACAAAATACAGCGAAGAATCTGTAATGTGATTGATACCGACTTAGCTGACCACCTGCAGTCACTCTCTCACTGACGTGACGTAGCTTCCCTGTGCCTCTTCTATAAATACTTTCACAGCTTCTACTCTGATGAACTTAAATCACTGGTGCCCCCTAGGTGTGAGTTTGCATGAGATACTAGATTGGCAACTAGGTCCCACCCTTTTACAGTGAAACCGATGAAATGTAACCAAAATTTCTACTCCAACAGCTTCTTTTCTCACACTTCCCACCTGTGGAATTCCCTTATACACGCTTGCTTCCCCAATGGCTATAACCTCCAGGAAGTTTAAATGTAAGGTCAATAGACACCTCCTAACACAGTAACTCACACCCACTCTCTCCAACTCTCCCCCATGTACATCCTAACTCATCTATTGCCCTATGTAACCCTCTGCGCTATAGTGGCTGTGGAATGCCTTGCTTGGGGTGACATGATTAAAAAAAAAAAAGTCAGTTATAGTGACATTTGAATCTGGGTGGCATAGTTAGAAAACAAACTTTCTAACTACTTATATATATATATATATCTAGAAATCTGTTTCAGCCTTATATCCCAGTTGTAAATTCAAGATGTTTCTTCTTTGATAAGTCAACTATAGTAAGATTTGATCCCAGATCTCATGATAAAAAATTAATTATAATTATTGCTGTAAAAGTATAATGATAACAAAATTTACCAAATGACAACTTAAAATATGGGACAAAAAGAAAAATATCTGGAATAAAAAGAGGAAGAAAGTGACCTGAGACTCTGAGAACAGCTGAGTACGTAATTTCGTATACATGATTTAGAGGGTTTGGGGGTCAAGTTTTTATTTTAATTTATCATTTCACCACAAGCAAGGCAATAAAGTCACTATGACACAAGTGGTTAATGAATGTAAAAGAATATGAGAAAAATAATTATTAAGAATAATTAAAAAGAATAAAAGAACAGGAATTAAGGAGACAAAAGATAACGATTGACATTGCATTTAAATTTTTGAAAATCAAAGGTGATTGGAAAGAAACAAACCAGAAGAGAGTTCCAATAGCAAGATGTATGAGTTTGGTTGCTTGGTTAATTTTGTTTACTGGAACCTCTATGGGTTATTTAATGCCAAAATCTAAATATTTTGAACACATTTTTATGGCTTCAGCTAAATATATTTTAAGTGATAATTGTTTGCCTTCAACTATAGAAAATGTATTGTTGGTTATTTTGCTTTAAATAGGTATTGTCAATGTTAATTGGTTGACCTTTTTTTAGTAGTACACCAATTCCCATGTGCTACTTAATGTTGAAATTTAAACATTTTGAACACAATTTTATGGCTTCAGTCAGTCAGTTAAGTGCCATACGTGATACACGCTTGGACGATCATGTCTCGAAAGAGACATGACTGACTGGGCAGAAGATTATCCTGCAGTAGGTTGCCATTGCTTTCTACGGTAGACTGGTTGCTGACCAAGGCTATAGAATCCAATCTGTCCTGTTATTTAACCCATAACTGGAAGGAATAGACAGATTAATACCTTTCCCAAGTGTATTTGCATGTAAGTGAATGCAATGAATTCGGTTGGAATTCGAACTCAGTTCCCCGATTTCTCATTCCAAGCCGATATCCGATGCACCAAAACGCACATTCTTTATGGCTTCAACTAAATATATTTTGAATGCAACTGTATGTCCTTAATTACAGATAAATGTTATGTTGGTCATTTTGTGTAAATATGTAGTGTTGGTCATTTTACTATAGATATTGTTGGTGATTTTAATATAAGTAGGTATTGTTAGTCAATTTTTTCAGTGGCATATCAAACACTATGAGTTATTTAATGTCAAAATTTAAATGTCTTGCACAGATTTTTATGATTTCCACTACAGATACCTTGTACATAATTTTATACTCTCAGGGTAAAGATATGTTTTTTAGATATTTATTTTGTAGATCATATAAAACATATTGTTGGCCATTTTGCTTTAAATATGTATTGTTGTTAATTTTGCTATAAATAGGTGTTGTTAGCAATTTAAATATAAGTGGGTATTGCTGGGGTGAAGTGGATATTGGCTCAGAATGAGAAATCAGAGAGCTAAGTCCAAATTTGTTGCACTTCACTTACCCTTGAGAAAGGTATTAATCTGACGCTTCTTCCTTCAGCTATGGGTTAAATAGCAGGACAGATTGGGTTCTATAGCCTTTGTTATCAACCAGTCTACCGCAGAAAGTAATGGCAAGTTACAGTATAAAAATCCTCTGCCTTGTCAGTCATGTCCCTTTTGAGACATGATTGCTCAAGCATGTATCATATGTAACCCGGATATAAGAGAGTTGTTGGGACTGGATAAAAGTTATCTTATATCCGGGTTTCTCTTATATCCGGATTTGATCTATTTTATATACATTACCACAGGCTCTAATTTGGGACCAGAGAAAATCTCTCTTATATTTGAGTTTCTCTTATATCCGGGTATCTTATATCCGGGTTATACTGTATATAATTTATAAACCATAAAATGAATTGTTGCTAATTTTTCTATAAAAATATTTTTTTTAGTGTTGCCTTGATTGTCACTTTGCTATAAAAATGTATTGTTGATTATTTTATTATAAAAATGTACTATTGATTTTTGTTTGGGGATTTGCCCATAGCTGAGACCCTAACAGGTGCTACCTCAATAGGTCAGAGTTGACCTGGGAATAACAATAGTTAAGAGGTGGTTCCATACTCATCAACACTTCAGTCTCCTGAATAAGAGGACTTGCTGCCAGGTGTAGTTTATTGTCATACCCAGGATGCGAGAAGTGTAAGAGGAGAAACTGTTAGCATAGAACTTAGTTACATCGAGCCATTTCAACTGTAAAATGATTAGACTTTGTTGCCAATCTAATACGGGGCTTAAGTTTGTAAAGTTGTGGTACCATAGATGAAAGTTCATCAGAACAATTAGCATGAAAAAGGCATAGGGAAGCTATATTACAAAGTGACTGAACTAATTTTATCATGTGATTTTTATCTAAAATTAAACAAGTATACTCAGCTGCAAGGTAGAAAAATGAGTGAGTATATGCGTAGGTACTTCTTTATTTTTTCTCTTAGCTTGTTTTTTCAAGGTATCTTATATTGTTGTAATAAAAGGTCCTACTATTAAGCCACTCCTTGAATTACCTTTTCTTTATATTCTCTTTCAGCTTTGTTGGTTAGGGTATGACAAATATTTTTGTGTCCTAACTACAGGAAATTGTCTTTGTGCTTTTATACATTATAGTTACTGAGATGCTATCAGTTAAAATTTGAACAAAAAACTCCAAATGTTTCTTTTTTGAATAAACTTACTGGTGAAAGGAATATATTCCAAGTACTTTTTTTACAATAATATTCACCCTCTATGAGAGCCACTCAAGTTACAGAGTAAGAGGCAGAGTTTATAGGGATATGTGCAAGGATAACATTTAACCCTAGACTAAAACAGCTTAAGAGTGTAGGGACTGGGGAAACATACTCAAAGTAGTGGTCAATGGGAAGATTGTGTTTGAGTTGATGTTACGTCTCACTAGTGGAATATGAAGAGAATGAGGGTTGTTCACTACAAGGTGTGTTGTACGGCAAGTCTTAGCTGTAAAGGTTAGGACTAGTGGAACTAAGGAACCTAGTGGAACTAAGGGACCTAGTGGAACTAAGGGACCTAGTGGAACTAAGGAACCTAGTGGAACTAAGGGACCTAGTGGAACTAAGGGACCTAGTGGAACTAAGGAACCTAGTGGAACTAAGGGACCTAGTGGAACTAAGGAACCTAGTGGAACTAAGGGACCTAGTGTGTCTAAACACTTTACATGAAAATAGAGATAGAGTAGCAAGAGGCTTGCAATATTTCATCTGTCGGAAAAGGGTTTACAGAGTGAAAAATAATTAATCACCCACAAAACTTCTCTGATAGCTACAATCTCCAAGAGTCTAAATGCAAAAAAGTTAAAATTATTTTATTTTCAACTCAACTGGCAGAACTGGCATGAATATTGTAAAATGTAAGCCATTTTTGTTTGTTTTTTGCCTAAATGTTGCTTAATTTAAAACTTTAATTGAAGGATTGTTTTTGTTTTTAGCAGAAATTCCTTTAAGTGGACTTTAACTAAGTTAAAACTTAGCAGGTCACTTTTTTTTTTTCTCAATTGGAGTAGATAGACTAAACTATCGCCCGGTTTACACTCCACCCACATCTATTGAACAGGTGAAGAGGCTCATCCCTTGTTTCCTGTTTAGGATGTGGTTTCCAGCTTTTTCTTTTTCAATCTTTTCACTCTTTTTTTCTTCTCAATTGGAGTAGATAGACTAAACTATCGCCCGCTTTACACTCCACCCATGTCTACTGAACAGGTGAAGAGGCTCATCCCTTGTTTCCTGTTTAGGATGTGGTTACCGGCTTTCTCTTTTCCAATCTTTTCACTCTTACATAGCCCCCTGCTCATCAGTGGCGTTACCGCCTTGCTCGGGGTGATATGATTAAAAAAAAAAAAAAAAATTGTCATCTCTTTGACTTCCATCCTTTCACCAACACCTCCTGTACCATGTTCTTCTCCCTTTCCACTCTACTCTCATGCAGCTCTCTTCACACCAGTGTTTCCATCTTTTTCTTACTCACTTTATGACACACCTTGTAACCTGTTCTTCCTTTTCTTCACTCTCCTCTTATGTAACCCCCTGCGCACCAGTGGCTTTAATACCTTGCTTGGGGGTGAAACAATTGTAGAAAAAAACAAAAAAAAAAATAGGATGTGGAGATGCTTTTGAACTCTATTGAGATTGGGTAATGAAGACTAACACTGGGTGGCTCCTGCTAATAAATGGCAGCAATACTCTATTTTCGGTTTGACCTGGCTCTTGTAAAGGTAGAGGATAGTAAGAGAAGTTTGGTACTTACTGGAATAGTACAAGAAACCAACCATTTTTTCAGCATCTTTAGCTATGGATCATGCTTGAGTTCCACTTGAGGTTTGACTTTCAATAGGTGTTCAAAGCACAGGCTTCCCTGAGAGAATGCTTGTTCCCTGTGATAGGCAAAAATTTAGTGTCCACTTGCACCTAATTAGAGAAAGTGAAAGCAGTAACTGATGGAAACACCTGAAAACATACTACAGAAAGAGTATATTAGGTTGTCCCAAAAGTTCGTAAACACTTGCAAAAACTTAAATTTTACTTGCAAAAACAACAAAAATTATTGCTCAAAATAAAGACCATCATTTTCCAAGACTTTCTGTCATCGATCTGCAAGCTTTCAGATCTGTTCAAAGTACCAGCTTCGAATCAAAGAATTCTTGACACGCTTTCTCGACTTCATCAAATGAGTCGAATTGGCAGCCCTTCAGAAAGTGTTGCATTGAGCAGAAAAGGCCATAGTCTGATAGAGCACAGTCAGGACTGTAGGCTGGATGTTGCAGAACCTCAACGCCGTCCAGCTCTTCAAACTTGTCTTTAGTCTTCCTGGCGGTGTATGGCTTGACATTGTCCTGCTGCATCAAAGCGCGCTTTTGGTTGATCAGAGCTGTGTACTTTCGCTTCAACTTTTCGCAGACCCGCTCAAGTTGCTGACAGTAAAGTTCAGCACTGATGGCATGACCATTCAGAACCAACTGAAAATGCATGTTTCCTTCAAAGTTCCACCAAACGCACAACATGACTTTCTTGCCGAATCAATCTTGTTTTGGAACCAACGGTGTCTCTTGCCCTTTCTGAAGCTTGTCTTGATTGTGCTGGACCAGATAGACCCATTTTGCAAGTGTTTACAAACTTTTGGAACAACCTAATAATATTCTACTGGATGTATTGTAACCTGTAATTGCCCTGCTTAAGATACTTATGTAACTTGCTTAGGATTGCCTTGCAATATTGCATGCGAAAAAGAAAAAAAAATGTAATCCTAAGTTTAATACGATGGAGCGAAAGAAATTATGACTAGTGTATTGCAGTTTATTGTCAATCACAATATGAGCCAAGTTGAAAAACAGAAGATTTGTTACAAAACTTGTAAAATCTGAAAAAAAATTAGCTGGAAATCAAAGAGAATAGAAAGGAAAAATATATTTTTGCAGTGTTTATACGAAAATAGATCGAAAGCCTTGGGTTTTTTCAGCCAATGGAAGTGAAAAATAGCAGTAGTCAAAACACGACTGTCAAAAATTTTTTGATGGGTGCAAAAAGGTTAAAGGTTAAAGGTTAAAGGTTAAAGGTTAGCTATATGAATAAAAGTGAATTATAAGTCTCAGTGGAATTAAAATTTCCAAGCTAAAAGCTAAATTTGTTGACGTAATCAGTTGAATCAAGAAGAAGATGAAAAGAAATGACGTCAACAGAAATATTTTTAGTTTATTGCTTAAGCCAAAAATCACACCACCTTGTAGTGCGAGCTGGGAGTAATCTCACTGGTTAAAGATTTGACTTGCATGGACATTATGTGTCCATCATGCACTCCCCAAGAGAATTTTGGGCATGCATAAATATCAGAGCCGAGAAGGCCAAAATCAGCTGCAGTTGGAGTCCAGTTGGTTCTCGGCCCAGAGATGTAACAATTGAGGGAAAAGTATTCCCAACCGGTGGCCATGACTGAAAGAGTGGTCGAAACAGAGTTCCTGCCTGAAGATGTAAAGAAACATAGAGAAGCCTGATGCCAACCAACTTAAAAGAGTTAAAATCAAATAATGCGCCTCTAATAGAGTCCTGGCTGAAGATGTATGAAAACAAAAAAGCCAAGAAAGAGTTAAACTAGTTGAGCTGTTGTTGCTATGCCAAGCTAAGCAGACAAGACAAATTTACTGCTGCCGCCACCCAAACACCTCACTTTGTCTGTTTCTGTAAGGCTTCAGTAAAGAGCCCTGAAAAGACTTTTTAAAAATTTGGACACTTGAAGGCTCCAATTATTCTTAAACGAAAACTTCCACTCTGTTGTGAAAATAGAAATTCGATGACCATTATATTCTGTTTCTGTTGCTAATTATTGTTTTTTATACATATAAAGACTTTTCCCCAACTTATCCAGGCGGTTTCAAAATTATTTATTTATTTTTTTTGGTGCCATATTTTATTTTATCAACCCAAGTGAGCACGTGTACCTGGTCTGGTTTGATGAGGTAAAGATACGGCTAGAGGGATTTCAACGTGTTCTCCTTGAGATCAAAATAGACAACTCAAAGACCAGCTACTGTGATGAGAACATCACAATCAGCAACCCAAGAGCATCGTCATAACTGGTGCCATATTGATAGCATAAACCCTGACTCAGTTTCTGGACCTCATCATAATTGGCTTCTGTAACTGGGGTCAGCCAGCCAGATGGACAAGTGTGTTGCAGTATAGGTGGTGTAATGATTAACAGACTTGAATGAGAAATTGTTGGGCCAAATCACAAAATCTAGTTGAATTTGTTGTACTCACTTTCATACAAATACCTTTGGAAAAGGTGGAAATCCCTCTTTTCTCTCCACCATCTATGGGTTAATTAGTAGAACTTGCTTTAGTAAAAAAGAAGAGTTTAATAAGCTTCTTTGTCTGGTACAAAGTAGATAAGTAGAGTTTAACAATGTTCTTTGTCTGGTACAAAGGTGATAAGAAGAGTTTAATAATGTCCTTTATCTAGTACAAGGATCTTAAGAAGAGTTTTATAATATCCTTTGTCTGGCACAAGTTTGATAAGAAGAGTTTAATAATGTCCTTTGTCTGGCACAAGTTTGTTAAGAAGAGTTTAATAATGTTCTTTGCCTGGTACAAAGTTGATAAGAAAGTTTAATAATGTCCTTTGTCTGGTACAAGGTTGTTAAGAAGAGTTTAATAATGTCCTTTGTCTGGTACAAGGTTGTTAAGAAGAGTTTAATAATGTTCTTTGTCTGGCACAAAGTAGATAAGAAGAGTTTAATAATGTTCTTAGACTTGTACAATGTTGATAAGAAGAGTTTAATAATGTCCTTTGTCTAGTACAAGGTTGTTAAGAAGAGTTTTATAATGTTCTTTGTCTGGCACAAGGTTGTTAAGAAGAGTTTAGTTTGTTGAATGTGCAAAGAAAGTAATAGATAGAAATTTGAGATAATTGTGTATTGAGTGGAGCAGGGTTTTAATTGTTGATGTTTTTGATGAAACTGCTCAGTGAAATTTCCATTTTCTGTATTTTGTTCTTTGCCTGGCTTTACAAAATGTTCTTTTTAAGAAGAAAATAGATAGTGAAAAGCAGCACGAGAGAAAAGATAAGAGAGTAAGCTAATAGTATCTGCTTCAGCTGGTCAAGAAAGGATGAGAGAGTAAGCTATTAGTATCTCCTTCAGCTGGTCAAGAAAGGATGAGAGGGTAAGCTAATAGTATCTGCTTGAGCTGGTCAAGGAAAGCACTGAAATTGTGTCCTCTGAATAGACGCGACAAAATTACACATACTTATACTTTTTTAGAAGTCAAAAGAGGATCACTTTCAAATATATTTTTTTGTTCTCTGATTGGTTTATATATCTATATTTCTTTTAAACTGCTTTTCAACCAGAAAATCTGCATCAATCCTCATGCACAGAAGCTCGTTTATGTCATTCTGTGTTAAATCATTGAAGAGATAACTTCCTGTTCACCACAACATTTTAAATATATAAAAACAGATGAAACATAAAATAACACTTTATTCAAATTAAATATAAACTAAATTTTTATTTCAATCTTTGATTGGATGCTCACATTTCAAGATCAACTTGATGTTATATGCAGTACAGACCTTTTGTATTTTTTCTGGAAAAAAATGGATGAAACATTGTAATTATGGTAAAAAAAGATGAGGACAACAGTCCAAACAATGTAAATAGATATTTATTGTTCAATACAATCTCTTTCCTTGTCAATACACATAATTCAGTGGTGAATTAAATATACATTATACAGTGTAAGTTTCAGATCAAAATTCGGTTACATGTCAGGCTATATCATTAATTCAGTAACCAAAAGATAAAAATACATTTATATTACAAAAATATATTTTTTCTGTATAATATCTTTCCTTGTCAATGGACTTAATTCAGCAGTGAAGAGTAAACACATAAACTGAACATTATACAGTGAAAATTTCAAATCAAATTTCAGCTTATGTGTTAGTCTATGAATGTATTGATCCAGTGTAACTGTCAGTATTGAATGCAAATTGCCATCAATTTTTACAGGTAATTTTTTTTGTTTTTTGTTGTGGATCCTGGGAATGGGGCCCACACAAATAAATGAACAATGACCAGTAATTGAGATAGAAAATAAGTGTATTAACGTAAAGATACAGACTTAAATGAAGGTTAGTAGTCCAGGGGTTAGTAAAAAGTATATGTACAAGTCTCTGGAAGTGAAGCCGTAGTATATCAAGTATGTCTGCGTCAGAAGCTGATGTGTACGGCGTAATAATCTTCTCAATGAGTGGAGAACAGAGCTACTATGAACTACCGTGTACTGACTGCCAATCTCTTTTTGGATTCTCGTATTCTCCTGTTAACTCTCTGTGAAAACGGGGTATTCTCCAGTCTCACTTCTATAGCAGTAGTATAAGTATACTCTGGATGAGTCCATCTTTATGAAAAGGGAGAACCCCACAACACTTTTATAAAACAGGGAAAAGGTAAAATGGCTACATTAACTTGGTTAATTAAATAATATATCAAACATTGTTGGATTATTTAATGTCAAATACAAGTTTTATTGGACAAAAATTACAATGAATTAATATGTGCATCAATATAGGTCTAGTTTACACTAGAAGCAAAAAGGTAGACATCAGTCTGATTTACACCAGGTTCAAAAAGAGTATATATAGTTACAGTTCACACCAGAGTTAAAAACAGAAATATAGGTCTGGTTTATACCAGATTGATTCTGGTGTAAAAAGATAGATATTGGCTTGTTTTATACTAGAGTTAAAAAGGTAGATCCATGTACAGTTTATACTAAATTTAGGAATGTAGTCATATGTCTGGTTTATGCTCGAGTAAAAACAGGTAGGCATAGGACAGTTTAACACCTGTACATTGAATACTGCTGTCACATCTGGTTGGGTACCCCTGCTATTTATCTTGGGCTTCTTGACAAAATCCAATAGAGAATCTGCAGAATTTGGTTGCTCAACTCTAGTCACTTTCTTACCGACATAATGTGGCTTCCTTCTGTCTTTTCTACAAATACTTTCATGACTTCTGCTTTGATGAGCTTAGCTCCCTGGTGCCCCCTCTGCATGAATTTACTCAAGCTACTACACTAGTGACTACATCCCACCCTTTTACAGTGAAGCCTATCAAATGTAACTGCGACTTCTACTCTATCAGTTTTGTTTTGCTCACACATCCTGCCCATGGAATTCCCTTCCATATACTTGCTTTCTCTGACAACCCTTGTATCATGTTCTTCTCCCTTTCTACTCTACTCTCATGCAGCTCTCTTCACACCAGTGTTCTCATCCTTCTCTTATCCATTCTTTGACACCCCTCACCTAGTAACTTGTTCCTCTTTCTCACCACTCACCTCTTACGTAATCCCCTGTGCACTAGTGGCACTACTGCCTTGCTTGGGGTGAAATGATTATAAAAAAAACACTACAGTCCCAAAGCTAGATATATGTCTATTTTGTACTGGAATTAATGAAGTAGATATTTTGATTTACACTAGAGTAAAAATGGTAGACCTAGGCCGGGTTTACAGAAGAGTAAAAATGGTAGGTATATATCTGGTTTAAACTAAACTCAAAAATGTAGACATATGTTTGGTTTGCACTAAACTCAGAAAGGTAGCCATAGGCTATGTTTACACTAAAGTAGGCATAAAAGGGTGGGCATAAAAAGATAGACATAAAAGGGTAGGCACATTTATACCCCCAAAAAGAAGTAAATAGGTTCACCTATCATCCGGTTCACACTCCTCCTTGGATTTTTGGACAGGGGTAGAGGTTTATCCCTTTCCTATTTAAGATTGGGTTTCCAGTTCCTTCTACAGTCTTTTTCTTCTCTTTCACTCCTAGTAGCCCCTTGTATCTTACTGGCATAATTACTTTGCTTGGGGTGAATCAATTAAAAAAAAAGGAAGTTTGCAGAAAGGTGGTCACTTTTTCTTTTGGAGGGTGGTCTCACACTTCTGCAATGGATGCAGTCAGCAGATTCTAGGTTTCAACAACAGAATAAAAAAAAAATAGTTTTATGGAGAGAAAGCAAGAGAGAGAAAGAGAAAAAACTGTTTGCCACTCACAAAAATTCAAATTTATAGGTATAAATTTTTCAAACAAAAACTTTTCAAATTGAAAAATGTATAAATATACATATATGATGGTGGGAACTTGAAATGATTTATATAAGTATATGTTCTACTGAGAATTAATTTTTTAAAAATATTTGTACTTGATACTGAGAACTTAAAATTCCAATTGAAATAAGCTAAGTCAAATTAAATATATTAAATTTCACCCAAAAAATTAAGACTGATTTTTTAAAAATTTTCATGTTGCAGACACATCCCTATGGTAATGATAATGGTAAAATTAGCTGTTTCCAGACACAAAACATTTGGCATTCATTTAGTGCTGACATTTATAGAATTTTTTTCTTAAAACAGATTTTTAAGAAGTTAGACTTTTCAAAATAAAAGGTTATAGTTCTTTTTAAGATTGTTTCCTATAGAATCATTTGCAATGCATTCATGTAGTAAAATCATTTACAATGCATTCTTATAATAAAATAATTTACTATGCCTTTTTTATAGCAAAATCCTTTACAATGCATTATTATACTAAAATCATTGGCAATGCATTCTAATACAAAAATAATTTACTATGCTTTCTTATAGCAAAATCATTTACAATGCATTTGTTATGTTTTGCATGTCAATGTGAGTAGCAGTAGTCATAGCACAGCTCTGCTGTCCTCTGTGATAACAGGCTATTTTCTGTCTTACTTCTTCAAGTACTCTCTATATATACTAGTCTCTTCATTTGCATATGATACTACACCTCCCTGAATCGGAGAGGTCGTACACCCTTGTTTTTTACTTCTACTACAACTAATTATTTTTGTTCTCTACTGTCCTTCTCCTTGTCTCTGATGTTTCCTTTTTAATGGGGATCTTGGTCTACCTTCATTTTTCTCCTTCTCTTTGTTCATCTACTCATTCTCACCTTCTTCCATTTCCTGCGCTGTTTCACTTTTATAGCGTTCTACCTCTTCTTGTTCCTGATCTTCCATCTCCACATCCTTCAGCTCATTTCTGCTTCTGAACTGATCTGCATGTACCAGTATATTTTGTCCCATCTTTTCCAATATACCCATGTTGTGACCTTTTTGTATCAGGAAATTTGCTTCTTCTGGATACATCTCTTTATTCTTTCTTTACCACACCTTTGGTACATGTGGAATAGATCTGTAACTCAAAAGTATTTTTGGTAAATATACATATATGATGGTGGAAACTTGAAATGATTTATATATGTTCTACTGAGAATTAATTTTTTAAAAATATTTGTACTTGATACTGAGAACTTAAAATTCCAATTGAAATAAGCTAAGTCAAATTAAATATATCAAATTTCACCCAAAAAATTAAGACTGATTTTTAAAAAATTTTCATGTTGTACCTTCTTCCGGTATAGCCATGTCATGAGCTTTTTGCATCGAGAAATTTGCTTCTTCTGGATACATCTTTTTATTCTTTCTTTACCACACCTTTTCTCTTGTTGCAATTTGTCTTCACATTAATGCCAATGAGCTCAGTTTCCTTCTTGTATGTGGAATAGATCTGTAACTCAGAAGTATTTTTGGTAAATATACATCTATGTTTTCTGTAAGTAAGTAAGACTAGATATTATAATGTTATTACATCCCAATATATAGTAACAATGTTAATATAATGGAATCATAGATAGTCATTGTTTTGGTTTGTAAGTAAGATTAGATATTATAATGTTATTACACCCCAATATAGAATAACAATGTTAATATTGTTATATATCGCCGTACGACGACAAAACAACAAACACGCATATATAAAAATATAAGGTTATATTTTTATTAATGACGATGAACCGTGTGGAATAGAGAATGGAAGGGTGAGAGCGCACATAGAATGGGTTGACGGGAGTGTAGTCTTGCCTGTGGCGTTTCTCTGCTTCCACTGGCCGTTCTCTGCTGGCGAATCCGTGTGTCGAGGTCTTTATATAGTCTTCTAGAACCGGGATTTTCCTTCCGGTCCTGCCTCGCCCACGCAACGCCCACGTAATTCCCAGAGACACCTGTTCTGTTTGCCTCCGTAGTCATTTTCGCCGCTGTCGGAAATAAGGTCAAACGACATCCGCTCCGGCCTCGACAGGATGTATTTCACAAACACCCGCCCTGCCGCTCGCCGACCCCTCCACCGACGGGAAACACCATCGCTTGCATCACTTCCTCGGGGTGGGGCCAGATTGTTATATTACACTCCTCGCCCTCCCATTTTCCAAAATGTTCACCTAAGAACATTTTAAGCGCAACACCCTCACACCCCCCCATGCCACACAAGCCCGACAATTGTACAAAACATGTGCACACCGAAACAAACAAAACAAAAAAAAAATATATAGGGAAGCCTACATCGGCAACCCAACAATGTTCGTGTCCATTGTGGAATTTTCCTGGACAAAAAACACAGAATCTCTTGCGTATGCTTCATGATGCAGTGTTGGAAGCCAAAATGAGTGAGACTGCCACAAAAGTGATGATAGAATTACTTGGGGCTTATACAGAGGATAATGTTCTCCCAGCTCGATGTTTCATTGTTCTTTTTTTTTTTTTTTTTTTTTTTTTAAGTTTCTGTAACTTTCAATGTTCGTTTCCTTTCTCGACTCTGTCCATACGCGTAGACGCCTCGATGCACGACCATATGATCATAGGCGGTAACCGCGCCCCAGTTTCTAAACTGACATCGAGTAAATGACCTTTGACCAACACCATGCGTGTTTCCGCTCGAGTTTATTGTTACACATATAACTTAATTTAATTTAATTTAATTTCAAACATACTATGTTTGAACACAGAAAAATGGCCATTATCTGCAGTACATATCATTCATAGTCTGACCGAGAAATGTTCAATAGAAAACGAAGAAAATTACCCTGATTCCAACGTTAATCCGCATGCAATTTACTTGTGGAGGATTGGAGGTTTCATCTATCTTAATTTAGTCTAAAAAAATGGACCCGTGACTCGTAATTCCTTAGTTTGTATCTTCCGCATGTTTTGCTATAAGGAAGGTGACCTAACTATTTCACTTAAACTATCGTTAATCCTCCCACTGCTTTCTTTCCCAATCCTATAGCATATCAGCCAATAAGTCTACAAGACTTTTCAGTTGTTCTTTCTTTTTGTTCCGATCAACTGTGGAATCTGCAGGTCTATCCGTGCTTTTTGCCCCAACAGACGTTTGTCTCATTTGGACATCTTCGCTGCTAGGTGATTCCTTAGAAAAACCCTGATCTACATGAGTAGATCCAGACGTTTCGCACTTTGAGCAATCATCCTCGAACGTGGATGAAACATTATTTATACCACCGATTCTATCATCACTATCAATAGTTGACACGTTTTTATTCGCCATTTTACGTCGCGTCATGATGCGACGCTCCATTAATGGAACATCAGACTCATCGTCTGATTCCACACGTTGGTGTCGATTTTTGTGCACTGGAAAGTCGGTCTGTTCCGCTCCGGATTCGTCATCCGAATCACTGGATTCTACTGGAGCAGCCAATACAATCTTTCGTAACGGCCTATCGGAAGTAGGGATTTTCCATTCATCAATGGACGCTGCCTGAAGATGCTCAGCATGCGTCTTAATGACTGAGCCGGTTAACTGATCTCTAATTCTATAAGAGACTGGGCCAGTCTTTTCAATGATCACATAATATGGCCGCCAGCGCACATCTAACTTCCCTTTCTTTTGGTGATTCTTATAGTACACCAAATCACCAACCTCAAAAGTTGTATTTTTCGTCTTACCACGCGACTTATCTATCGCGGCTCTCCTCGCTTTTCTTATATTATTCCCAACTAAAGTGAAGCTACGATGCATTTCCTGTAGTGCAATTTGGTGATGCTCATCACCATAATATATGCGACGAGGCCTCAGTATATTGTCCAAGGGCAAAATAACATCCCTGTTGTAGAGCAAGTAATACGGTGAAAACTTAGTGGTTTCGCTCACATGAAACCGGATAGCCGCCAACATTTGGTTAATGTAAATATCCCACGACTGTTCGTTGTTGCCGATTTTTTTTTGCTAGAACATCATGCATTGTTCTGTGAAACCTCTCAACCTTACCGTTGCTCTGGGGGTGATAAAAAGAAGTTGTCACATGGTGTATATTTAGGTCTTCTAATGTCTTTTTCATTACCCTGTTGACATTTTCTGGCCCATTATCAGTTAAAAGCTGAAGTGGTGTCCCAAATCTGGGGAAAATTTCGTCAACTAAGAGATGCACCACTGTTTCTGCCTTCTTGTTAGGAACCGCAAATGCCTCCGGCCAACCACTGTACATATCTATGAATGTAACTATGTATTGGTTACCTGAATGGGTCTTTGGGTAGGGTCCTGAGACATCTAAAGCAACCTTTGCGAAAGGAAAAGGAGGGAAGTCACATTCCTGTATGTGGGGTTGCTGCTTCTTTAGGTTTCTTGTCTGACACGGGATACATTTACCTACGAAATCATTTATTTCTCTAAGTAAACAAGGCCAGAAATACTTTTGTTTTATTGAGTGGAATGTCTTATCCACCCCCATATGGCCACTGTCATCATGGTATTGAACTAGCACCATTTTTCTAAGGTGAGATGGTACATACAGCCTGATGAGGGGTTCATCATCAGGCTGAGACAAATAGTACACCACCTCATCCATTACTATATATCTCTTCTGTTCTGCTTTGGTAGCCCTACCATTTCGTAATCTAATCTTCAGGTCTAAGATGTTTTTGTCTGATTCTTGCTCCCTGATTATGTCTATTCCTTTCAATGTGGGCCGTTCGGGTGCCTCTGATGAATTTCCGACATTTTTATGGGCTGCTAATTCTTCCGGCTCCATTAGGTTGGAGTTTATAACACTAACCAAGTAATTTCTATCATCTATATCTACTGGAGAAGCAATATGGTCTTCGTTCACATCAACAGCGCGTGATAAGAGATCCGCGCAAACATTATCCTTACCCTTAAGATACTGTATGCTGCAATTGTAGCCAGACATGCTCAGAGCCCAAGTCTGTATCTTCTTATTTTGTATGGGCGAGTTAAGTAAGTGCTCCAGGGGCCTATGATCAGTGTATATTGTGAATGTTGCGCCATGCAGGTAGTGATTCAGTTTTTGAAGAGCATAGTGTATGGCATAAGCCTCTTTCTCTATAGTTGACCACCTCGTTTGTGTGTCACTTAATTTATGGGACAATAAATAAATTGGTTTTTCTACATCCTTCCTATTTTCCTTATCGTACACCACCTGGGATAGGCATGCGCCAATCGATTGATCGGATGCGTCAGTATATAACCTATACGCCTTATTTGGGTTGGGATAGGCTAGTGTTACCATCTCCGCGAGCTTCGTTTTTAGTGTATCGAAAGCGGTTTGGCAAGCATCGTCCCATTGGAATCGTGCATATTTCCTTGTCAAATTGACCAGCGGTTCGGCTATATCAGAGAAATTTCTAATAAAGCGGCGATAGTATGAGGTCATCCCAATAAAAGCTCTTACTTGCCTAACAGTGGTTGGAGTAGAAACTGACTTTATAGCCTTGACTTTATTGAGGTCTGGTTGTATTCCCTCTTCACTTATCTTGAACCCCAGGTATTGGGTCTCTTTCTTAAAGAACTCACACTTAGCTGGCTTCAGTTTAAGGTTGTGCTTAGGTAGACTACTCAAGACTGTGTCTATATGTCTTAAATGATCTTCCACCGTATTTGAAAATATCAGAATATCATCTAAATATGCCAGAGCAAAATCTTCCTGTCCCTGTAAAACAACTGACATTAATTCCTGGAAGATGCCGGGTGCGTTTGCAAGTCCAAATGGCATAACATTAAAATGAAACAGACCCTTGTGGCAGGTGAATGCACTTTTTTCTTTGTCATCATCATGAAGCTTAACTTGCCAGTACCCTGATTTTAAATCAAGCTTCGAAAAGTACCTTGCCGAACCAAGTGATGCCAGTATATCATCGATGACAGGAAGAGGTCGAGCATATTTCTTTGTAATCTTATTAAGTGCTCTAAAGTCTACACAAAATCTCCTACCACCGTCTTTCTTATCTACTAAAACTACTGGAAAACCCCACGGGCTATTGGATCTCTCAATTACACCTGCCTGCATCATTTCGTCGATTGCTGAATCCATTGTCTTTCTTTGTTTGAGGGGTGTGCGATATGGGCGTTTTCTTATGGGCTCATGCGTTCCAGTATCGATACGCATCTCCACAGTATCGGTTCTGCCCAGGTTCTTGTCGTCACTAACGAACATGTCCCTATTTCTTTTTAGCAATTTGTTAATTTCAGGCTTGAATTCCTCCGGTACATGTACCTGTTCCAAATCTACATCAGGACTTTTATTATTTTGTTTATCGGGCATAGTAATTTCAGTAATATTACCTGCCCTTTCCAATTTAGCCAGCGGACACCCCCGTCTCAAAGTGATTGTCTGGTTAGTGTTATTCATTATCAGCAACTGAAACTTACGAGACTTTGGCATTTTTACAACTGCGTTGGCTACTGATATACCACATAAGTTGCTAACATATCCACTACTCAGCTGTTCGATTTCATATTCTTTGCCACGTCCATTTCTCAGCCTGGTTAATCCCAGACAAGCATGCAGGTGTTGAGGTCTTAATGTTACTTTTTGAGCTAACCTAACAATAGAGGAAATATGAACATCCTCCTCCAATGCCACGTATTCTTCACCAATCTTCAATGCCCCCAAATCGAAATACATTCTCACCCCGTTCTGCATCAGCCAATCTCGGCCAAGTATAACGTTTCTATTGAGATTTTTCACGACTAAAAAATCATGGGGTATGGACTTACTTCCTATCTGGACCTGTAGACGACAAAGGCCTTCAACGTATAACGGGGATCCATTCGCAGTTCGAAGTTTAATGTCCCTCTTTTGCAGTTCAAGTCCCAGTCGCAATTTTTTAAATACCCTACAGCTTATAACCGATACCTCTGCTCCCGTATCTACCAATGCCCTATAAGGTCTACGTTCTATTCTAATAAAGATGGAATTTGGCGCGCCCATATTACCAACTATGTGCGTTGGTACCGTCTTGTTCCATTCGTTGGGCGTCGCACGAACGGACCTCTGCCGTTTCCCGGGGCGCGTCTACAAAATTTCGCTATGTGGCCTTCTTTCCCACAATTCCAACACTTAACAACGCTCCCGTTCCTCTCCCGCTCACGAGTTTTGTATTTAGTTCCCCTATTACCACCTTTTCTATTGTTCTTATTCCTATTATTATCATTATTATTATTAGATTTAGCGGGGCTTACGGCTTCTATCGGTACCCGTCTCCGAGAGTGGCAAATTTCCATAGGCTCCTCTTCGTATTCAGAGTTTGCGTCGAGTCGAATTTTCCATCTCAACTCAGATAACGCTTTCTGATAAGCAGCCTCTAGTGTTTGTGGCTCATCCTTCATAACTGCCATCTTTATTTCCCGATCCCTGAGACCTTTTATGAAAAATCCTAGAACTTGTTTTGTCACAACTTCATTCCTCCCGTCAACCCCAACATATGCGCCCTCCGCTAGGCGTACTACTCTCTGCATGTAGTCCTGCACCCCCTCCGTTCTACCCTGCTTAATGTTCACTAATTCGACTAACCGTGCGTCGGGGTCTAAAACCAATCCGTAATATTCCTTTAAAGAAGTTTTTAACTCCTTCCATGTGAGTTGTGGGTTATTAGAGATTAGTCTATATACATAGTGTCCAACAGCTCCCCTTGTTGTGAGAACAGCTGCCTGACACTTGTCTTCTTCTGCCACGCGCACAACTTTAAAATACCTCTCCATATCCTCCAACCAAGCACTATAACCACTATAATCTTCTTTGCATGCTAATGGCTGTATATTTTTTAAAAAAGATTCTCCCCTTAAAGTGTTCGACACCGAACAAGCCACATTTCTCAATTCTAGGGTCAGACCTTGAACAAAATCGGCAAAAGTATGCTGTTCCATTTTTTTTTTTTTTAATTAGACTTATTATAAACTTATGAACAAGAGCAGAACACACACAAGATCGAATCAAAAGTCACCTACCTTTCGTTGATGTCGTCCGGTTGCTTTCTATTTTCGTCTTCTATCTGGTAGTTTTAATTCCGTTGAATTTCAATTGTCGCCGTGGTAACCAAACTCGTATCTATCTGTCTTGTTGTTGTTGTTGTCTTAAAACAGCAAGTCACTGGGCACCAATTTGTGTATGTTATATATCGCCGTACGACGACAAAACAACAAACACGCATATATAAAAATATAAGGTTATATTTTTATTAATGACGACGAACCGTGTGGAATAGAGAACGGAAGGGTGAGAGCGCACATAGAATGGGTTGACGGGAGTGTAGTCTTGCCTGTGGTGTTTCTCTGCTTCCACTGGCCGTTCTCTGCTGGCGAATCCGTGTGTCGAGGTCTTTATATAGTCTTCTAGAACCGGGATTTTCCTTCCGGTCCTGCCTCGCCCACGCAACGCGCACGTAATTCCCAGAGACACCTGCTCTGTTTGCCTCCGTAGTCATTTCCGCCGCTGTCGGAAATAAGGTCAAACGACATCCGCTCCGGCCTCGAGAGGATGTATTTCACAAACACCCGCCCTGCCGCTCGCCGACCCCTCCACCAACGGGAAACACCATCGCTTGCATCACTTCCTCGGGTGGGGCCAGATTGTTATATTACAATATAATGGAATCATAGATAGTCATTGTTTTGGTTAGTAAGTAATACTAGATATTATAATGTTATTACACCCCAATATAGAATAACAATGTTAATATAATGGAATCATAGATAGTCATTGTTTTGGTTTGTAAGTAAGACTAGATATTATAATGTTATTATATCCCAATATATAATAACAATGTTAATACAATGGAATCATAGATAGTCATTGTTTTGGTTTGTAAGTAAGACTAGATATTATGGTGTTATTATACCCCAATATATAATAAGATTGTTAATATAATGGAATCAAAGATAGTCATTGTTTTGGTTTGTAAGTAAGACTAGATATTATAATGTTATTATATCCCAATATATAATAATAATGTTAATATAATGGAATCATAGATAGTCTTTGTTTTGGTTTGTAAGTAAGACTAGATATTATAATGTTATTATATCCCAATATATAATAATAATGTTAATATAATGGAATCATAGATAGTCTTTGTTTTGGTTTGTAAGTAAGACTAGATATTATAATGTTATTATATCCCAATATATAATAATAATGTTAATACAATGGAATCATAGATAGTCATTGTTTTGGTTTGTAAGTAAGACTAGATATTATAATGTTATTATATCCCAATATATAATAATAATGTTAATATAATGGAATCATAGTCATTGTTTTGGTTTGTAAGTAAGACTAGATATTATAATGTTATTATATCCCAATATATAATAATAATGTTAATATAATGGAATCATAGATAGTCATTGTTTTGGTTTGTAAGTAAGACTAGATATTATAATGTTATTATATCCCAATATATAATAATAATGTTAATATAATGGAATCATAGATAGTCATTGTTTTGGTTTGTAAGTAAGATTAGATATTATAATGTTATTATATCCCAATATGTAATAACAGTGTTAATATAATGGAATCATAGATAGTCATTGTTTTGGTTTGTAAGTAAGATTAGATATTATAATATTATTACACCCCAATATAGAATAACAATGTTAATATAATGGAATTATAGATAGTAATTGTTTTGGTTTGTAAGTAAGACTAGATATTATAATGTTATTACACCCCAATATAGAATAACAATGTTAATATAATGGAATCATAGATAGTCATTGTTTTGGTTTGTAAGTAAGACTAGATATTATAATGTTATTACATCCCAATATAGAATAACAATGTTAATATAATGGAATCATAGATAGTCATTGTTTTGGTTTGGAAGTAAGACTAGATATTATAATGTTATTATATCCCAATATATAATAACAATGTTAATATAATGGAATCATAGATAGTCATTGTTTTGGTTTGTAAGTAAGACTAGATATTATAATGTTATTACATCCCAATATATAATAACAATATTAATATAATGGAATCATAGATAGTCATTGTTTTGGTTTGTAAGTAAGATTAGATATTATAATGTTATTATATCCCAATATATAATAACAATGTTAATATAATGTAATCATAGATAGTCATTGTTTTGGTTTATAAGTAAGATTAGATATTATAATGTTATTACATCCCAATATATAATAACAATGTTAATATAATGGAATCATAGAGAGTCATTGTTTTGGTTTGTAAGTAAGATTAGATATTATAATGTTATTACATCCCAATATATAATAACAATGTTAATATAATGGAATCATAGATAGTCATTGTTTTGGTTTGTAAGTAAGACTAGATATTATAATGTTATTACATCCCAATATATAATAACAATGTTAATATAATGGAATCATAGATAGTCATTGTTTTGGTTTGTAAGTAAGATTAGATATTATAATGTTATTACATCCCAATATATAATAACAATGTTAATATAATGGAATCATAGATAGTCATTGTTTTGGTTTGTACGTAAGATTAGATATTATAATGTTATTATATCCCAATATATAATAACAATGTTAATACAATGGAATCATAGATAGTCATTGTTTTGGTTTGTAAGTAAGATTAGATATTATAATGTTATTACACCCCAATATAGAATAACAATGTTAATATAATGGAATCATAGATAGTCATTGTTTTGGTTTGTAAGTAAGATTAGATATTATAATATTATTACACCCCAATATAGAATAACAATGTTAATATAATGGAATTATAGATAGTAATTGTTTTGGTTTGTAAGTAAGACTAGATATTATAATGTTATTATATCCCAATATATAATAACAATGTTAATACAATGGAATCATAGATAGTCATTGTTTTGGTTTGTAAGTAAGACTAGATATTATAATGTTATTACATCCCAATATATAATAACAATGTTAATATAATGGAATCATAGATAGTCATTGTTTTGGTTTGTAAGTAAGACTAGATATTATAATGTTATTACACCCCAATATATAATAACAATGTTAATATAATGGAATCATAGATAGTCATTGTATTGGTTTGTAAGTAAGACTAGATATTATAATGTTATTATATCCCAATATATAATAACAATGTTAATACAATGGAATCATAGATAGTCATTGTTTTGGTTTGTAAGTAAGATTAGATATTATAATGTTATTACACCCCAATATAGAATAACAATGTTAATATAATGGAATCATAGATAGTCATTGTTTTGGTTTGTAAGTAAGATTAGATATTATAATGTTATTACACCCCAATATAGAATAACAATGTTAATATAATGGAATCATAGATAGTAATTGTTTTGGTTTGGAAGTAAGACTAGATATTATAATGTTATTATATCCCAATATATAATAATAATGTTAATACAATGGAATCATAGATAGTCATTGTTTTGGTTTGTAAGTAAGACTAGATATTATAATGTTATTACACCCCAATATATAATAACAATATAATATAATGGAATCATAGATAGTCTTTGTTTTGGTTTGTAAGTAAGACTAGATATTATAATGTTATTACATCCCAATATATAATAACAATGTTAATATAATTGAGTCATAGATCGTTATTGGTTTGGTTTGTAAATAAGACTATATATTATAATGTTATTATATCCCAATATAGAATAACAATGTTAATATAATGGAATCATAGATAGTCATTGTTTTGGTTTGTAAGTAAGAATAGATATGATAAGAAATGTTTATTTTTTAATGAACTGAATGCACTTTATTCATTGACTCTTGATCAGCATAAAAGTATTTAGTTGTATTTAATAAGAGGTTTCTATGATGAAATGTAGGGAATATGACAGATTGGATTTTAATTGGTTGTAAATGCTTTTTAAAGGAAAGATGTTCTCAGAAGTTAATTCACTGTTAACAACTCATTATTGAGTTGCCCTCCTTTAAAAATAAAATTACCCCCTGTGTGTTGTCCACCCACATTGTAAACCACACAACTAGAACTTGTTATAACTTAGACTAAAACTTGTTATGTTCAAGTATGAAAATTCAATCAGTTCATGAACTTCTTGATAACATATTGTACTCACAAGGTAAAATTTTATGTTTATTAATACAAATAAAAATAACCCATAGGCTCTTCTTTATTTATCCTTGTACCAGACTATGTTAAGTTTAAAAAACTGTTATTAAAAAAAACAGCCTACATTTATTTCTTAAATTATGTTATTACACCCCAATATAGAATAACAATGTTAATATAATGAAATCATAGATAGTAATTGTTTTGGTTTGTAAGTAAGACTAGATATTATAATGTTATTATATCCCAATATATAATAACAATGTTAATACAATGGAATCATAGATAGTCATTGTTTTGGTTTGTAAGTAAGATTAGATATTATAATGTTATTATATCCCAATATATAATAACAATGTTAATATAATGGAATCATAGATAGTCATTGTTTTGGTTTGTAAGTAAGACTAGATATTATAATGTTATTACATCCCAATATATAATAACAATGTTAATATAATGGAATCATAGTCATTGTTTTGGTTTGTAAGTAAGACTAGATATTATAATGTTATTACACCCCAATATATAATAACAATGTTAATATAATGGAATCATAGATAGTCTTTGTTTTGGTTTGTAAATAAAACTAGATATTATAATGTTATTACATCCCAATATATAATAAGATTGTTAATATAATGGAATCAAAGACTGTCATTGTTTTGGTTTGTAAATAAGACTAGATATTATGATGTTATTACACCCCAATATATAATAACAATGTTAATATAATGGAATCATAGATAGTCATTGTTTTGGTTTGTAAGTAAGATTAGATATTATAATGTTATTACATCCCAATATATAATAACAATGTTAATATAATGGAATCAAAGATAGTCATTGTTTTGGTTTGTAAGTAAGACTAGATATTATAATGTTATTACACCCCAATATATAATAACAATGTTAATATAATGGAATCATAGATAGTCTTTGTTTTGGTTTGTAAATAAAACTAGATATTATAATGTTATTACATCCCAATATATAATAAGATTGTTAATATAATGGAATCAAAGACAGTCATTGTTTTGGTTTGTAAATAAGACTAGATATTATGATGTTATTACACCCCAATATATAATAACAATGTTAATATAATGGAATCATAGATAGTCATTGTTTTGGTTTGTAAGTAAGACTAGATATTATAATGTTATTACACCCCAATATATAATAACAATATTAATATAATGGAATCAAAGATAGTCATTGTTTTGGTTTGTAAGTAAGACTAGATATTATAATGTTATTACACCCCAATATAGAATAACAATGTTAATATAATGGAATCATAGATAGTCATTGTTTTGGTTTGTAAGTAAGACTAGATATTATAATGTTATTATACCCCAATATAGAATAACAATGTTAATATAATGGAATCATAGATAGTCATTGTTTTGGTTTGTAAGTAAGACTAGATATTATAATGTTATTACACCCCAATATAGAATAACAATGTTAATATAATGGAATCATAGATAGTCATTGTTTTGGTTTGTAAGTAAGATTAGATATTATAATGTTATTATATCCCAATATGTAATAACAGTGTTAATATAATGGAATCATAGATAGTCATTGTTTTGGTTTGTAAGTAAGATTAGATATTATAATATTATTACACCCCAATATAGAATAACAATGTTAATATAATGGAATTATAGATAGTAATTGTTTTGGTTTGTAAGTAAGACTAGATATTATAATGTTATTACACCCCAATATAGAATAACAATGTTAATATAATGGAATCATAGATAGTCATTGTTTTGGTTTGTAAGTAAGACTAGATATTATAATGTTATTACATCCCAATATAGAATAACAATGTTAATATAATGGAATCATAGATAGTCATTGTTTTGGTTTGGAAGTAAGACTAGATATTATAATGTTATTATATCCCAATATATAATAACAATGTTAATATAATGGAATCATAGATAGTCATTGTTTTGGTTTGTAAGTAAGACTAGATATTATAATGTTATTACATCCCAATATATAATAACAATATTAATATAATGGAATCATAGATAGTCATTGTTTTGGTTTGTAAGTAAGATTAGATATTATAATGTTATTATATCCCAATATATAATAACAATGTTAATATAATGTAATCATAGATAGTCATTGTTTTGGTTTATAAGTAAGATTAGATATTATAATGTTATTACATCCCAATATATAATAACAATGTTAATATAATGGAATCATAGAGAGTCATTGTTTTGGTTTGTAAGTAAGATTAGATATTATAATGTTATTACATCCCAATATATAATAACAATGTTAATATAATGGAATCATAGATAGTCATTGTTTTGGTTTGTAAGTAAGACTAGATATTATAATGTTATTACATCCCAATATATAATAACAATGTTAATATAATGGAATCATAGATAGTCATTGTTTTGGTTTGTAAGTAAGATTAGATATTATAATGTTATTACATCCCAATATATAATAACAATGTTAATATAATGTAATCATAGATAGTCATTGTTTTGGTTTGTACGTAAGATTAGATATTATAATGTTATTATATCCCAATATATAATAACAATGTTAATACAATGGAATCATAGATAGTCATTGTTTTGGTTTGTAAGTAAGATTAGATATTATAATGTTATTACACCCCAATATAGAATAACAATGTTAATATAATGGAATCATAGATAGTCATTGTTTTGGTTTGTAAGTAAGATTAGATATTATAATATTATTACACCCCAATATAGAATAACAATGTTAATATAATGGAATTATAGATAGTAATTGTTTTGGTTTGTAAGTAAGACTAGATATTATAATGTTATTATATCCCAATATATAATAACAATGTTAATATAATGGAATCATAGATAGTCATTGTTTTGGTTTGTAAGTAAGACTAGATATTATAATGTTATTACATCCCAATATATAATAACAATGTTAATATAATGGAATCATAGATAGTCATTGTTTTGGTTTGTAAGTAAGACTAGATATTATAATGTTATTACACCCCAATATATAATAACAATGTTAATATAATGGAATCATAGATAGTCACTGTATTGGTTTGTAAGTAAGACTAGATATTATAATGTTATTATATCCCAATATATAATAACAATGTTAATACAATGGAATCATAGATAGTCATTGTTTTGGTTTGTAAGTAAGATTAGATATTATAATGTTATTACACCCCAATATAGAATAACAATGTTAATATAATGGAATCATAGATAGTCATTGTTTTGGTTTGTAAGTAAGATTAGATATTATAATGTTATTACACCCCAATATAGAATAACAATGTTAATATAATGGAATCATAGATAGTAATTGTTTTGGTTTGGAAGTAAGACTAGATATTATAATGTTATTATATCCCAATATATAATAATAATGTTAATACAATGGAATCATAGATAGTCATTGTTTTGGTTTGTAAGTAAGACTAGATATTATAATGTTATTACACCCCAATATATAATAACAATATAATATAATGGAATCATAGATAGTCTTTGTTTTGGTTTGTAAGTAAGACTAGATATTATAATGTTATTACATCCCAATATATAATAACAATGTTAATATAATTGAGTCATAGATCGTTATTGGTTTGGTTTGTAAATAAGACTATATATTATAATGTTATTATATCCCAATATAGAATAACAATGTTAATATAATGGAATCATAGATAGTCATTGTTTTGGTTTGTAAGTAAGAATAGATATGATAAGAAATGTTTATTTTTTAATGAACTGAATGCACTTTATTCATTGACTCTTGATCAGCATAAAAGTATTTAGTTGTATTTAATAAGAGGTTTCTATGATGAAATGTAGGGAATATGACAGATTGGATTTTAATTGGTTGTAAATGCTTTTTAAAGGAAAGATGTTCTCAGAAGTTAATTCACTGTTAACAACTCATTATTGAGTTGCCCTCCTTTAAAAATAAAATTACCCCCTGTGTGTTGTCCACCCACATTGTAAACCACACAACTAGAACTTGTTATAACTTAGACTAAAACTTGTTATGTTCAAGTATGAAAATTCAATCAGTTCATGAACTTCTTGATAACATATTGTACTCACAAGGTAAGATTTTATGTTTATTAATACAAATAAAAATAACCCATAGGCTCTTCTTTATTTATCCTTGTACCAGACTATGTTAAGTTTAAAAAACTGTTATTAAAAAAAACAGCCTACATTTATTTCTTAAATTATGTTATTACACCCCAATATAGAATAACAATGTTAATATAATGAAATCATAGATAGTAATTGTTTTGGTTTGTAAGTAAGACTAGATATTATAATGTTATTATATCCCAATATATAATAACAATGTTAATACAATGGAATCATAGATAGTCATTGTTTTGGTTTGTAAGTAAGATTAGATATTATAATGTTATTATATCCCAATATATAATAACAATGTTAATATAATGGAATCATAGATAGTCATTGTTTTGGTTTGTAAGTAAGACTAGATATTATAATGTTATTACATCCCAATATATAATAACAATGTTAATATAATGGAATCATAGTCATTGTTTTGGTTTGTAAGTAAGACTAGATATTATAATGTTATTACACCCCAATATATAATAACAATGTTAATATAATGGAATCATAGATAGTCTTTGTTTTGGTTTGTAAATAAAACTAGATATTATAATGTTATTACATCCCAATATATAATAAGATTGTTAATATAATGGAATCAAAGACAGTCATTGTTTTGGTTTGTAAATAAGACTAGATATTATGATGTTATTACACCCCAATATATAATAACAATGTTAATATAATGGAATCATAGATAGTCATTGTTTTGGTTTGTAAGTAAGATTAGATATTATAATGTTATTACATCCCAATATATAATAACAATGTTAATATAATGGAATCAAAGATAGTCATTGTTTTGGTTTGTAAGTAAGACTAGATATTATAATGTTATTACACCCCAATATATAATAACAATGTTAATATAATGGAATCATAGATAGTCTTTGTTTTGGTTTGTAAATAAAACTAGATATTATAATGTTATTACATCCCAATATATAATAAGATTGTTAATATAATGGAATCAAAGACAGTCATTGTTTTGGTTTGTAAATAAGACTAGATATTATGATGTTATTACACCCCAATATATAATAACAATGTTAATATAATGGAATCATAGATAGTCTTTGTTTTGGTTTGTAAATAAAACTAGATATTATAATGTTATTACATCCCAATATATAATAAGATTGTTAATATAATGGAATCAAAGACAGTCATTGTTTTGGTTTGTAAATAAGACTAGATATTATGATGTTATTACACCCCAATATATAATAACAATGTTAATATAATGGAATCATAGATAGTCATTGTTTTGGTTTGTAAGTAAGACTAGATATTATAATGTTATTACACCCCAATATATAATAACAATGTTAATATAATGGAATCAAAGATAGTCATTGTTTTGGTTTGTAAGTAAGACTAGATATTATAATGTTATTACACCCCAATATAGAATAACAATGTTAATATAATGGAATCATAGATAGTCATTGTTTTGGTTTGTAAGTAAGACTAGATATTATAATGTTATTATACCCCAATATAGAATAACAATGTTAATATAATGGAATCATAGATAGTCATTGTTTTGGTTTGTAAGTAAGACTAGATATTATAATGTTATTATATCCCAATATATAATAACAATGTTAATACAATGGAATCATAGATAGTCATTGTTTTGGTTTGTAAGTAAGATTAGATATTATAATGTTATTACACCCCAATATATAATAACAATGTTAATATAATGGAATCATAGATAGTCTTTGTTTTGGTTTGTAAATAAAACTAGATATTATAATGTTATTACATCCCAATATATAATAACAATGTTAATATAATTGAGTCATAGATCATTATTGGTTTGGTTTGTAAATAAGACTATATATTATAATGTTATTATATCCCAATATAGAATAACAATGTTAATATAATGGAATCATAGATAGTCATTGTTTTGGTTTGTAAGTAAGAATAGATATGATAAGAAATGTTTATTTTTTAATGAACTGAATGCACTTTATTCATTGACTCTTGATCAGCATAAAAGTATTTAGTTGTATTTAATAAGAGGTTTCTATGATGAAATGTAGGGAATATGACAGATTGGATTTTAATTGGTTGTAAATGCTTTTTAAAGGAAAGATGTTCTCAGAAGTTAATTCACTGTTAACAACTCATTATTGAGTTGCCCTCCTTTAAAAATAAAATTACCCCCTGTGTGTTGTCCACCCACATTGTAAACCACACAACTAGAACTTGTTATAACTTAGACTAAAACTTGTTATGTTCAAGTATGAAAATTCAATCAGTTCATGAACTTCTTGATAACATATTGTACTCACAAGGTAAGATTTTATGTTTATTAATACAAATAAAAATAACCCATAGGCTCTTCTTTATTTATCCTTGTACCAGACTATGTTAAGTTTAAAAAAATGTTATTAAAAAAAACAGCCTACATTTATTTCTTAAATTATGTTATTACACCCCAATATAGAATAACAATGTTAATATAATGAAATCATAGATAGTAATTGTTTTGGTTTGTAAGTAAGACTAGATATTATAATGTTATTATATCCCAATATATAATAACAATGTTAATACAATGGAATCATAGATAGTCATTGTTTTGGTTTGTAAGTAAGATTAGATATTATAATGTTATTATATCCCAATATATAATAACAATGTTAATATAATGGAATCATAGATAGTCATTGTTTTGGTTTGTAAGTAAGACTAGATATTATAATGTTATTACATCCCAATATATAATAACAATGTTAATATAATGGAATCATAGTCATTGTTTTGGTTTGTAAGTAAGACTAGATATTATAATGTTATTACATCCCAATATATAATAACAATGTTAATATAATGGAATCAAAGATAGTCATTGTTTTGGTTTGTAAGTAAGACTAGATATTATAATGTTATTACACCCCAATATATAATAACAATGTTAATATAATGGAATCATAGATAGTCTTTGTTTTGGTTTGTAAATAAAACTAGATATTATAATGTTATTACATCCCAATATATAATAAGATTGTTAATATAATGGAATCAAAGACAGTCATTGTTTTGGTTTGTAAATAAGACTAGATATTATGATGTTATTACACCCCAATATATAATAACAATGTTAATATAATGGAATCATAGATAGTCATTGTTTTGGTTTGTAAGTAAGACTAGATATTATAATGTTATTACACCCCAATATATAATAACAATGTTAATATAATGGAATCAAAGATAGTCATTGTTTTGGTTTGTAAGTAAGACTAGATATTATAATGTTATTACACCCCAATATAGAATAACAATGTTAATATAATGGAATCATAGATAGTCATTGTTTTGGTTTGTAAGTAAGACTAGATATTATAATGTTATTATACCCCAATATAGAATAACAATGTTAATATAATGGAATCATAGATAGTCATTGTTTTGGTTTGTAAGTAAGACTAGATATTATAATGTTATTATATCCCAATATATAATAACAATGTTAATACAATGGAATCATAGATAGTCATTGTTTTGGTTTGTAAGTAAGATTAGATATTATAATGTTATTACACCCCAATATATAATAACAATGTTAATATAATGGAATCATAGATAGTCTTTGTTTTGGTTTGTAAATAAAACTAGATATTATAATGTTATTACATCCCAATATATAATAACAATGTTAATATAATTGAGTCATAGATCATTATTGGTTTGGTTTGTAAATAAGACTATATATTATAATGTTATTATATCCCAATATAGAATAACAATGTTAATATAATGGAATCATAGATAGTCATTGTTTTGGTTTGTAAGTAAGAATAGATATGATAAGAAATGTTTATTTTTTAATGAACTGAATGCACTTTATTCATTGACTCTTGATCAGCATAAAAGTATTTAGTTGTATTTAATAAGAGGTTTCTATGATGAAATGTAGGGAATATGACAGATTGGATTTTAATTGGTTGTAAATGCTTTTTAAAGGAAAGATGTTCTCAGAAGTTAATTCACTGTTAACAACTCATTATTGAGTTGCCCTCCTTTAAAAATAAAATTACCCCCTGTGTGTTGTCCACCCACATTGTAAACCACACAACTAGAACTTGTTATAACTTAGACTAAAACTTGTTATGTTCAAGTATGAAAATTCAATCAGTTCATGAACTTCTTGATAACATATTGTACTCACAAGGTAAGATTTTATGTTTATTAATACAAATAAAAATAACCCATAGGCTCTTCTTTATTTATCCTTGTACCAGACTATGTTAAGTTTAAAAAAATGTTATTAAAAAAAACAGCCTACATTTATTTCTTAAATTATGTTAAATTTATTTTATACTACTTAGTGGATATTTTATAGCTGCTAAATTAAGCCAAAATTCACACAAGTTAACTACCAACTGCAAGCCTTTGACTACTTACCTATATCCACCCACTCCTGTTTGTTCATGTATCTTGTGTTTTGTGGAGTATGTTTTCTAAAGGACTTACTGTTGAGATAACAATAATCAAGTAGTGTATCTTTATTTAAGAAAACTGCACAAGTGTGTGATGAAATGTACTTGGATGATAATCTTGCCATCAAAGAGATTTCACCATCTGAAATCAGATAGCCACTACTTTGTTTTCTCCTCATGTGATCATTTCAGCTGAACAGTTATGGTATTTGTACTTAGATTTTATATGATTAAGGTAATATAGGAAGGCCAGAAGGAAGGACTAACTAGTATTTGTAAGAAGACAGTATGTAAGGTTTCAAGTAAAATGAGCAACACAAGATGTGAGCTACAAACTAGAGATATCAAGCAAGTCAATCAGTCAGTTAAGTGCCATACATGATACATGCTTTGGGTGATCATGTCTCAAAAGAGACATAACTGACTGGGTAGAAGATTATCCTGCAGTAGGTTGCCATTGCTTTCTGCAGTAGACTGGTTGCCAGCCAAGGCTATAGAACCCAATCTGTTCTATTATTTAACCCATAACTGGAAGGAAGAGATGGATTAATATCTTTCCCAAGGATATTTGTGCATAGGTGAATGCAAGGAATTCAACTGGAATTTGAACTCAGCTCCCTGATTTGTTGTTCCAAGTCGATATCCACTGCACCACAATGGAAGGCTAGAAGAAAGGACTAACTAGTAATTGTAAGAAGACAGTATGTCAAATTACTAGCAAAATGGGCAACCCAAAATGATCTCAAGCAAGTCAGTAAGTCAGTTATGTGCCCTACGCTTGGATGATCATGTCTCAAAAGAGACATGACTGACTGGACAGAAGATTTTCCTGCTGTAGTTTGACATTACTTTCCGTAGTAGACTAGTTGCCAATCAAGACTATAGAACTTAATCTATCCTCCTATTTAACCCATAGCTGGAGGTAGAATTGATGAATTCATACCTTGTCCATGGATATTTGCGCATATGTGAATACATTCTGAATTTTAAAAAGTCATTTATGAGTTAAATCAGTGATTCTCACCCTTTTTGTCCCAATACACCATTTTCATTATGTTAGAATGTCATTAACCCCTTTTCCAAGATTCAGTCAGTTAAGTGTCATCTGTGATACACGCTTGGGTGATCATGTCTTAAAAGAGGGCATTTTGTAAATTCTTTTTGTTACTTCTGGTTCAACATGAGAAGGAATTAATAATGGTTTTAAAAACATAAAAATTCTGGAACACTGCTAGAGCATTCATTTATTTAAATACCATACATGATACACGATTTGGGTGATCATGTCTTGAAAGAGACATGACTGACTGGGCAGAAGATTATCCCGCAATAGGTTGCCATTACTTTCTGCGGTAGATTAGTTGCCAGCCAAGGTTATAGAACCCAATCTGTCCTGTTATTTAATCCATAACTGGATGGAAGAGATGGATTAATACCTTTCCCAAGGGTATTTGTGCATAAGTGAATGCAAGGACATCACCTGCAATTTGAACTCGGCTCCCTGATCTCTCATTTCGAGTCGATATCTACTGGATCAATAACACACATTTCCAAGATTATCTAAATCAAAAGAAGCATTCCAAATAAAGCAGGTTGGAGTAATGGGTAGCAGCTCAGACTGAGGAATTGAGAAGTTTGAGAATATAATCCAAAATCATCTTTTATTAATGATGAAATTTTGAATTTTAAAGAATCTAAATTTAAACTTATATAATAAATGGAACTTTGTCTGTGTGTGTGTCCATTACCTATAGACTCCGAAACAGCTGAACCGATTTTCTTGAAAATTTACACAGTTGTACTATAAGCGTCTGCGAGTGTTCTTCATTAGGTGTCGAGGTACCCCCGAGAAATATTGAAAATAGATAATCAAAAAAATCGGGTTATAGAAGGAGTGGTCTGACTTTAATCAAATTTGATACACTCATAGACAAAGACATCAGAAATGATATTCAGAAGTTTCAAGGTTGCAGTTCTTACAATAGTGCAGAAAATCAATAATATATATATATAGAAGGCAAGATGTTTGTGTGTGTGCCTGTTTATCTGCCTGTATGTCTGTATTTTTTAAGCTCCTTTATTCTAGTCTTTGCTTCAGGTTTGGCTCTAAGTAGGTATAATTGTAATTCTTAGTTTCAGCCATGATACCATTTACTCAGAGGACTTATTTAGCTTTCAAAATTTAGTTTACAATGAAAAAAACTTATTTGATATCGATACCAGGAAATCAAAATTTGACTTACAGCCATTCATTTTTCTTTCAGTCTACGGTTTCGCTTTAACTGGAAACAACTATTGCTTTTTAGTCTTTCGTGCCAACGTCCAAAGAGTCTGAGCTCGAGGACCATGGATTAGTTTTAAAGCTTTCATTACACCTGAGCAACACCGGGCTATACTGCTAGTAATTTATAAAAAATTTATGACCAAATTTTGGGTGTCTTGGAATTGCTTAGGGCATTTATAGGGTAAAAAGTGTCTCAACTTACGAAATTTTTAGATTACGAAACAACTTCCAAAACAAATTAATTTTGTAAGTAGAGGTACCACTGTATAACCAACTCTAGTAATTATGTCTACACAAACCTGTGTATCATCTTCCACATGTTCACATATTTTTATTTCTTAGCTAGCAGTATAGCCCGGCATTCATCAGGTGTAATGAAAGCTTTAAAACTAATCCATGGCCCTGGAGCTCAGACTCTTTGGACGTTGGCACGAAAGATTAAAAAGCAATAGTCATTTCCAGTTAAAGCGAAACCATAGACTGAAAGAAAAATGAATGGATGTAAGTCAAATTTTGATTTACTGTTATCAATATCAAATAAGTTTTTTCGTTGTAAACTAAATTTTGAAGGCTAAATAGGTCCTCTGAGTAAATGGTATCATGGCTGAGACTAAGAACTACAATTATACCTACTTAGAGCCAATCCTGAAGCAAAAACTAAAATAAAAGGGCTGAAAAAATACAGACATACAGGCAGATAAACAGACACACACACACACAAACATCTTGCCTTTTATATATATATAATCAATTTTCTGCATTATTGTAAGAACTGCAACCTTGAAACTTCTGAATATCATTTCTTATGTCTTTGTCTAGGAGTCTATCAAATTTGATTAAAATTGAACCACTCCTTCTATAACCTGATTTTTCCGATTATCGATTTTTGATATTTATCAAGGGTACCTCAACACAAAATCTAACGAAGAACATTCGCAGACACTTATAGTACAACTGTGTAAATTTTCAAGAAAATCGGTTCAGCTGTTTTGGAGTCTATAGGTAATGAACACACACACACACACACACACACACACTGACACAGACAAAGTTCCATTTATAAATAAGTTTAGATTTAGCATTCAGTCAGTTAAGTGTCATACGTGATACTCACTTGCTTAGTCAGTCATGTCTCTTTTGAGACATGACTAACTGAGCAGAAGATTATCCCACTGTAGGTTGCCATTACTTTCTGCAAGAGATTAGTTGCTAACCAAGGCTATAGAATCCAATCCATTCTGTTATTTGACCCATGACTGTAGGGAAAAGATGGATTTAAATCTTTCCCAAGAGTATTTGCGCATGAGCGAATGCAAGGAATTCAACTGGAATTTGAACTCGGCTCCACTGCACCACATTTGCAGTAAATGACTTATAAGGAATTGAACAAGCAAATCAATCATCATTGTCATGTTTTTGTTTTTCTGTTATTATTATTTTATTATTATTTTCAATATAGCTGTTTTATTTTCATTGTTGTTGTTTTTTATTATTATTGTCTTTTACCATTATTATTAATCTTGTTTGCGTTTCTCTTATTGTTGCTGCTGTTGCTATTTTATTATTGCTGTATTATTATATTAATATTGTTGTTGTTATTCTATTATTATCATTGCTGTTGTTACTGCTTTATTATAGCATTGTTCTTGCTGTTATTACTATTTTCCTATAATTATTGTTGTCTTATCATTGTTTTTTGTTTTTCTATTGTTATTTCATAATTTAATCATAATTATTATTGTTGTTTTATTATTATTATTGTTTATCATTATTATTGTTGTTATTGCTTTTCTGTTATTGTTGTTGTTGCTGTTTTATTATTGCTGCATTATTTTTATATTGTTCTTGATGCTGTTTTCTATAATTATCAGATTATTATTATTATTAATATTCTTTTGAGGTTTTCTGTTATTATGATATTATATTATTGTTTCTATTGTTTTTGTTATTATTGTTGCTTTATTATTGTTATTACTTTTGTTTTATTGTCGTTGTGCTTTTCTATTAATATTATTATTATTGTTGTATTATTGCTTTTGTTTTTTAATTATTGTTTTATCATTATTATTTTTTATTTTTCTATTATTGGTATTGATGTTTTATTATTATTGTTGCTTTTTTATGATTATTGTTGTTGTTACTATTTTATTATTGAATTATTATTATTGTTCTTGCTGTTGTTATATAGTGGGGTGCCTGTTCTTTTGAAAGGCAGTTGTATATTGTTGAAGATTAGCAGAATTTGGCCTCATTGTAGATAGCCGACTATAAGTCATAAAAAGGTTGTAAATCAAGAAAAGCAAATTGAATTGAGAAATAACATTTTATATATACATATATCAATTAAGGTTTTTACAATCAAAGTAATCTTTTAAATATGGGTCCAACGGACGTTAAAATGTTCAAGGCAATAAAATGCTGAAAAGAGAATTAATGCTTAGAGATGTGAGAGTGTTGTAAGTAAGAAATGTCTTTGATGTATCCGCTCCTTTGGTCAGTAAGTAGTTTTGAGACAGCGAAGAAGGAAAAGAGAGGTAAGGGCGATAAGCATGGTAAGCCGCTTGACTTGGTCAAGAGAGATACTAATTACTCTCATCTCTCTCGAGTCAGTCCGTGTGTGTCTATCTGGGTCTGTCTCTCTTTCTGTCTGTCTGTCTATACTTTCTGTATCGGCTTTTTATATCTTTTTTTTGGATTACAGCAGATCATTTGGGAATTCACATCCGTATTTGATTCTGGACTTCTCATTGGCCGATAAATAAAATTTGCATAGGCTCGTAAACTGGAATTTAATATTTAATTAATTTTTAGTTTTCAACCGGAACATCTGCGCGAAGCCAGGTGCGCATCAATGAGTTTTGGTCATTTGCTTTCTGGTCGTGAGAGTGCAAACATCCGGTCCTTCGCTTTTGCTTGGTCGGTATCACCACAGTTACTATTTTATTATAATTATTGTTGTTTTATTATCATTCTCTTCTGTTTTTCTATCATTATTATTTTATTATTTATCATTATTACTATCATTGTTGTTTTATTATTATTGTTGTTGTTGCTTTTCTGTTATTATTGTTGTTGCTGTTTTATTATTGCTGTATTATTAATTTTAAGTAGGAGAGCAGCATTCCAGCAAAGTGCCATTGGGAATAAACAAAGCCTGATTTACCTATCATGTCACTCAGTTTGTTAAAAGTATACTAGACACATGAGACAGTTCATTTCTGATAATACATTATATATGTAATTATAAAAAAGACTAAAGATTATAGATGTCATTTAAATCCAACTTAAGCAACCAGGTGATGTGATCGTGGAAATTGTCTGAGAGCCATATTTGGGTCTCCTGCTTGTGTGGCATGGTGCAGAGTCCTGTTGCCAGATGTAATATCTTCCAGCAGCCACCCTCTTGACTCAGGGCAGCACTACCTGCTCAACTTGATGTAAGCCTCCGTGTGGAGTCTGAAGCCATGCGAGAAAATGAATGGAGGCATAACATTGTTATCACCAGTGATCACTCTAAACACCTTCATAATCACCATTATACTCATCCAACTCTTCTCAAATCCTCTGCACTGTCCTCAGATTGACACCCAAATCCTCTGAAATGTTTGTATTGGAGTTTTTGGCATGAAAAAAAGTACATCTGTTTCCAAATTTCTGGCAGAGTGAATTGCATCATGGTACTCTTTTTCTCACAGATGGTATCCAACTGACCCTACTATACTGTATAGATGACAAAAACAAATGACATACATGCGCAAAATTGAAAATATAAAATGACGTCAATTTACCCATTGTATCCAGTACTAATTATTTTCAGGTTACATTTTGTTTGTAGCTTTGAATTCAAACAGACGAATCCATTAAACAGAGACTCTGATTCAGGAAATCAGTCACAGATCAAGTAAAAAGATATCTTGTACAAGGCATTCAATCCTTTCATTTACTGGATCTTTCACATGATAAGGTAAATAAATATGGTAACCAGAGACTCAAATACCACTAACGAAAACTAGTTTGAGCCAACTTTTCTTCTATAAAGACAAAAAAAAGGGATTAATTTTCTTTGCTAAAGAGGACATCAAAGACACTTGTGTACACATTTTCAGGGCATTTTGTAAATTCTTTTTGTTACCTCTGGTTCAACATGAGAAGGAATTAACAATGATTTTAAAAACATACAAATTCTGGAACACTGCTAGAGCATTCATTCATTTAAATGCCATACATGATACACGCTTTGGGCGATCATGTCTCAAAAGAGACATGACTGACTGGACAGAAGATTATTCGGCAGTAGGTTGCCATTACTTTCTGCGGTAGACTGGTTGCCATCCAAGGCTATAGAACCCAATCTATCCTATTTTCTAACCCATAACTGGAGGGAAGAGATGGATTAATATCTTTTCCAAGGATATTTGTGTGTAAATAAATGCAAGGAATTCAACTGGAATTCAAACTTGGCTTCTTGATTTGTCATTCCGAGTTAATATCCACTGCACAACAATGCTAGAGCATTACAAAAACAAATAAGTTAGTGCTGCACACATAAGGCCTTGTACCAGACATAGTTAAGCTTGGTAAATAACCTGAACAACTTGCTGTAGAACTTAATCAAATTAATCTTGCAAGTAATTATTTGCTCTAAAGAGTTTGTTCCTCTTTTGGTACCCAACACAGATACATAAACTTGTGCTCATGAACTCTTTTCAAATACTCAGAAAAACTTCCTTGATAACTTTCTAAGAAAAACCTTCCTTTAAGTGAGGCATCAGTTAAAAACATGGCAAACCTTTGGGGAGTAGGAGGGAGTGACAAGTTTTATGATGGGTGGCAATTAAGTTCCATTCAGACAGCTTCATCCTGAGAGCTGCTTCTTTATGAAACAGACTCTCAAGGGGATGATTCCCCAAACTCTACAATCAGTGACTTCACTAGAGTTGCTGGCACCCCAAGCAAGCTGAACTTTCACACCCTTACAAGTATAAGCTTTTTAAATTCATCATGAGAGGGAAAACTGAAAATGTAGAATAACAATTTTTATTACAATATTACAACTTAATACAAGCTAACAAAAACATTCATTATACTACCTAAAAAATTTTTTCTTAGCCTTTAGATTTAGCAATCTTTTTATAGCAATTTCTACGATTATCTTCTTTTTTCTTCTTCTTGTGCCGTGTCTCTTCAGGCCGTAGGTGATCATGGACTTCCACTTGGCTTTGTCGCTTGTCACTCTCAAAATTCTTCTTCTTGGTATCTCTCCAAAACCCCGCTCTGCCATCCATTTGCTCAGACCTATCAAGTAGGTTTTACACTGCTTTCCTCGTCTATCTTTCCCTCTGTCTGTCCTGTGAGTATTAAATTCTTCAGGCCCTCTTTCTTCATTACATGTCCCAGAAACCTCATCTGTCTCTTCCTTATATTAAGTATGAGTTTTCTCCTCATTTGCATCTTTTCCAACATCTCATCGTTAGTCACGTGCTCAGTCCATGGTATCCTCAGCATCCTTCTGTAAAACCACATTTCTGCTGCCTCAAGCCTCTCCTTCATCCTTGAGATCATTCAACATTCACTGCCATACAGAAGGACAGATATCACATAGCAATCCAGCACTCTTTTCTTTGTTTCTAATGAGATTTTCCAGTCTTTCAGTATTCTGCGTCTTTGGCCATGCCAATGCATCTTTGGATCTCCATGTCACACTTTCCATCCTTTGTCAAAATATTTCCTAGGTATTAGAATTTTTTTACTTGTTTTATATTCTACATCAATAACAAACATCCCCTAACCCCAGCATTGGGAAGAGCAAATACTAGAAATGTCACTGGGAAAAGACTTAGTAAATGTGTGAACAATTGAGGGGGTAAAAATTAAACCTTGTAAAAATATTCAATTTATCTCTAAAGAAAAGAAAAGGAAAGGGAAAGGGAAGAAATGAAGCAGATAAAATTTTTATATTGCAGAAATTTGTGGAATTGTTTTAAAAAATGTTTTTCTTTTTTCTTAGTGTAATATAGCAATCTGGCCCCACCTGAGGAAGGTTGATGCAATCGATGGTGTTTCCCGTCGGTGAAGGGGTCGGCGAACGACAAGACAGGTGTTTGAGAAATACATCCTGTCGGGGCCTGGAGCGGATGTCGCAGGGTTATGAGTCGGGCTCGTTTGACCTTATTTCCGACAGCGGCGGAAATGACTACGGAGGCAAACAGAACAGGTGTCTCTTGGAATTACGTGGGCGTTGCGTGGGCGAGGCAAAACCGGAAGGAAAAGTCCCGGTTCTAGAAGACTATAAAAAGACCTCAACACACGGATTCGCCAGCAGAGAACGGCCAGTGGAAGCAGAGAGACACCACAGGCAAGACTACACTCCCGTCGACCCATTCTATGTGTGCTCTCACTCTTCCATTCTCTGTTCCACACGGGTTCGTCGTCAGGAATAAAAATATAACCTTATATTTTTATATATGCGTGTTCTCGTTGTTTGTCGTCGTACGGCGATATATAACATTAGTTCACTTTCTTTTTATGAAGAGAATTTTTGTATGACAGGAAATAGATTAGACACAGACAAATTTCTTAATGACTTCAACTTGGGCTGCTACATCCTGCTGCTACTCTCACATGAACTCATACTGACAACTAGATGCATTGTATTATATATGAATAATTAAAATATATTGGGTTAAGTACTGTTGTGCAAAGTTAAAGCAGGTGAAAATATTGGCCTTCTAAAAATATTAAACTTGTCTACAAAGAAAAAGAAAAAGAAGAAAGCAGATAAAGGGAAAATCCCAAATTTTTTTATATTCCAGAAGTTTGTGGAGATCTTTTACAATTTTTTTCTTTTTTTTAGTTCACTTTCTTCTTAGGAAGAGAATTTTTGTAAGTGAGGAAATAGAGTACAACACAAACGGATTTCTTACTACTTCAACTTAAACTTTTACCCCAACTGCAGACTATCACACTGATTGTTTACATTTCTTTCTCTTAGACTGGCTGATAATCAAAGCTGTAGAAAGTTTAAGTGGGTGAAAATGTTTGGCCTTATAAAAATGTTTAACTCATCCACAAAGAAAAAGAAAAGGAAAAGAAGAAAGCAGATAAAGGCCAAAATTTTTATATTGCAGAAATTTGTGGAGGTATCTTGCAAAAATTGTTTTTCCTTTTTTTTTGTTTTTTAGTTCCTTTTCTTCTTCTGAAGAGAGTATGAAAGAAAATAATGTAAAAACTGAAAGATTTCTTATTACTTCAACTCGGACTTTTACTCCAATTACAGACTATCACACTGACTGGCTACATTTCTTTCTTTTAGACTGTTTGTTAATCAAATCTAGTTAATCTGTGGAAAGTTGAAGTGGGTGAAAACATTGGCCTTGTAAAAATATTCAATTCATCCAGAAAGAAAACAAAAAGTAAAATAATAAAGTAGATAAAGTGTAAATCCAAAGTTTTTATATTCCAGAAATTGTTGACACTTTTTGCATTTAGACGATTATCCTTATCTTTGTTGTTGTTATCACAATGGTTTGGTTATTTTGCCCCTATGTCTTTTTCTGTTTGATATGATTTATATTTTTATATAATAATAAATAGTAGGATGCATGGTAGATGCATAGATTGTGGCTTGGGTCGAGAAAGTTGAAGTGGGTGAAAACCTTGGCCATTTAAATAATGTTTGACTCATCCACAAAGAGAAGGAAAATAAGAAAGCAGATAAAGTGTAAATCCAAAGTTTTTATATTCCAGAAATTGTTGACACTTTTTACATTTAGACGATTATCCTTATCTTTGTTGTTGTTATCACAATGGTTTGGTTATTTTGCCCCTATGTCCTTTTCTGTTTGATATGATTTATATTTTTATATAATAATAAATAGTAGGATGCATGGTAGATGCATAGATTGTGGCTTGGGTCGAGAAAGTTGAAGTGGGTGAAAACCTTGGCCATTTAAATAATGTTTGACTCATCCACAAAGAGAAGGAAAATAAGAAAGCAGATAAAGTGTAAATCCAAAGTTTTTATATTCCAGAAATTGTTGACACTTTTTACATTTAGACGATTATCCTTATCTTTGTTGTTGTTATCACAATGGTTTGGTTATTTTGCCCCTATGTCCTTTTCTGTTTGATATGATTTATATTTTTATATAATAATAAATAGTAGGATGCATGGTAGACGCATGGATTGTGGCTTGGGTCGAGAAAGTTGAAGTGGGTGAAAACCTTGGCCATTTAAATAATGTTTGACTCATCCACAAAGAGAAGGAAAATAAGAAAGCAGATAAAGTGTAAATCCAAAGTTTTTATATTCCAGAAATTGTTGACACTTTTTACATTTAGACGATTATCCTTATCTTTGTTGTTCTTATCACAATGGTTTGGTTATTTTGCCCCTATGTCCTTTTCTGTTTGATATGATTTATATTTTTATATAATAATAAATAGTAGAATGCATGGTAGACGCATGGATTGTGGCTTGGGTCGAGAAAGTTGAAGTGGGTGAAAACCTTGGCCATTTAAATAATGTTTGACTCATCCACAAAGAGAAGGAAAATAAGAAAGCAGATAAAGTGTAAATCCAAAGTTTTTATATTCCAGAAATTGTTGACACTTTTTGCATTTAGACGATTATCCTTATCTTTGTTGTTGTTATCACAATGGTTTGGTTATTTTCCCCCTATGTCCTTTTCTGTTTGATATGATTTATATTTTTATATAATAATAAATAGTAGAATGCATGGTAGACGCATGGATTGTGGCTTGGGTCGAGAAAGTTGAAGTGGGTGAAAACCTTGGCCATTTAAATAATGTTTGACTCATCCACAAAGAGAAGGAAAATAAGAAAGCAGATAAAGTGTAAATCCAAAGTTTTTATATTCCAGAAATTGTTGACACTTTTTACATTTAGACGATTATCCTTATCTTTGTTGTTGTTATCACAATGGTTTGGTTATTTTGCCCCTATGTCCTTTTCTGTTTGATATGATTTATATTTTTATATAATAATAAATAGTAGGATGCATGGTAGATGCATGGATTGTGGCAGATTGAGAAAGTTGAAGTGGGTGAAAACCTTGGCCATTTAAATAATGTTTGACTCATCCACAAAGAGAAGGAAAATAAGAAAGCAGATAAAAGTGTAAATCCAAAGTTTTTATATTCCAGAAATTGTTATCCTTTTTACATTTTAGACGATTATCCTTATCTTTGTTGTTGTTATCACAATGGTTTGTTTATTTTGCCCCTATGTCCTTTTTCTGTTTGATATGATTTTATATTTTTATATAATAATAATAAATAGTAGGATGCATGGTAGATGCATAGATTGTGGCTTAGGAATAGAGAAAGTTGAAGTGGGTGAAAACCTTGGCCATTTAAATAATGTTTGACTCATCCACAAAGAGAAGGAAAATAAGAAAGCAGATAAAGTGTAAATCCAAAGTTTTTATATTCCAGAAATTGTTGACACTTTTACATTTAGGCGATTATCCTTATCTTTGTTGTTGTTATGCAATGGTTTGGTTATTTTGCCCCTATGTCCTTTTCTGTTTGATATGATTTATATTTTATATAATAATAAATAGTAGGATGCATGGTAGATGCATGAATTTAGTAAACTTGGGTCGAGAAAGTTGAAGTGGGTGAAAACCTTGGCCATTAAATAATGTTTGACTCATCCACAAAAATAAGAAAGCAAGATAAAGTGTAAATCCAAAGTTTTTATATTCCAGAAATTGTTGACACTTTTTACATTTAGACGATTATCAGCATATCTTTGTTGTTGTTATCACAATGGTTTGGTTATTTTGCCCCTATGTCCTTTTCTGTTTGATATGATTTATATTTTTATAATAATAAATAGTAGGATGCATGGTAGATGCATAGATTGTGGCAGGTGAGAAAGTTGAAGTGGGTGAAAACCTTGGCCATTTAAATAATGTTTGACTCATCCACAAGAGAAGGAAAATAAGAAAACAGATAAAGTGTAAATCCAAAGTTTTTATATTCCAGAAATTGTTGACACTTTTTACATTTAAGTGATTATCCTTATCTTTGTTGTTGTTATCACAATGGTTTGGTTATTTTGCCCCTATGTCCTTTTCTGTTTGATATGATTTATATTTTTATATAATAATAAATAGTAGGATGCATGGTAGACGCATGGATTGTGGCTTGGGTCGAGAAAGTTATTAGGTGAAAACCTTGGCCATTTAAATATTTTGACTCATCCACAAAGAGAAGGAAAATAAAGCAGATAAAGTGTAAATCCAAAGTTTTTATATTCCAGGAAATTGTTGACACTTTTTACATTTAGACGATTATCATATCTTTGTTGTTGTTATACAATGGTTTGGTTATTTTGCCCCTATGTCTATTTTCTGTTTGATATGATTTATATTTTATATAATAATAAATAGTAGAATGCATATGAACGCATGGATTGTGGCTTGGGTCGAAAGTTGAAGTGGGTGAAAACCTTGGCCATTTAAATAATGTTTGACTCATCCACAAAGAGAAGGAAAATAAGAAAGCAGATAAAGTGTAAATCCAAGTTTTATATTCCAGAAATTGTTGACACTTTTTGCATTTTAGGCAGATTATCCTTATCTTTTGTTGTTGTTATCACAATGGTTTGATTATTTTCCCCCTATGTCCTTTTCTGTTTGATATGATTTATATTTTTATATAATAATAAATAGTAGGATGCATGGTAGATGCATGGATTGTGGCTTGGGTCGAGAAAGTTGAAGTGGGTGAAAACCTTGGCCATTTAAATAATGTTTGACTCATCCACAAAGAGAAGGAAAATAAGAAAGCAGATAAAGTGTAAATCCAAAGTTTTTATATTCCAGAAATTGTTGACACTTTTTGCATTTAGACGATTATCCTTATCTTTGTTGTTGTTATCACAATGGTTTGGTTATTTTGCCCCTATGTCCTTTTCTGTTTGAGTGCCATGTCGCGCATGGATAGGTGTCCCTGCAAGCGCTTTCGGTGGGCAACCCCGAGGCCACACCTTGTTGCAGCCCTAGCCAGTCCCCCTCCCAGCTCAGATCGTGGGTAATGACCGCCTGTATCCTCTACCCTAGGTCCCTTTCTATAAACCAAAAACATGACAAGACAAAACAGAAATGACCCTAAACCAGCTAAATCCAAACCACCTAAGCCCATTAACCTCTCCTTCACTAATATCCGAGGCATTCGTACTAACTTTGCTAGTGTAGAAGCGTTCCTGCATGAAAAGTCCCCTGACATCCTCGCGCTCTGCGAAACTAACCTCAACTCAACTATTCCCTCCTCTGACCTCTTCATCCCTGGTTATCTTCCCCTTTTAAGGAAGGATTCTACTGTCCACATGCATGGGCTGGGTGTTTATGTCAGCGAACACCTCCCCATAACTAGGGTGACTTCACTCGAATCTACTGACCACCGATACATATGTCTCCGCTTGTCTCTCCTCAGTTCGGTTAGCTACCTATTCTTCCTTTACCGTTCTCCCTCCTCTCCTGACTGCTCCCTACTAGATAGCATTGCCGACGACATAGATAAGGCTATTACCTATCACCCATTTGCCCACATATTTGTATTTGGAGACCTCAATGCCCATCACTCTGAGTGGCTTGAAAACGCTGTTACTGATTCGGCGGGCACTCACGCCATGAACTTTGCTATTTCCCAATCCCTTACGCAAGTGGTGGACTTCCCCACTCGCTTCCCAAGCACACCCTCGGGTCATTCCTCACTGCTAGATATATGTTTCACCTCTGCGCCCGACGCCTGTCAAGTCTCGCAGCTTTGCCCTCTCGGCAACTCCGACCACGCTGTAGTCTCCCTCAGTATTTCTTTCCAATCTCACTCCCCCCAGGATCCCCCTACTCATAGAACCTCCTACCTCTACCAAAAAGCTGACTGGGAAGCCTTTCGCGATTTCCTCTGCGACGTCCCTTGGGGAAAAGTGTTTGACCTATCAGTTGATGACTGTGCCTCTGAGGTCTCGTCATGGGTGAAAGCTGGCATTGATGCCTTCATACCCACCAGGAAGTATTGCTTAAAACCTCATTCCCCTCCGTGGTTCTCTCCAGCCTGCTCAGCCGCCATTGCCCACAGGAACCATTACTTCCATCTATTCCAGAGACAGCCAACTGTTCACAATAGGCGCCTGTTCACATCCGCTCGCAGTGAGTGCAAGAGAACTCTAAATGACGCCAAACAGTTGTTTGCGGAGAGAATGCGACAGCACATAGCTGACCGCAAGTTCGGCTCCAAGGACTATTGGAGGATTTGTAAACGAGTGCTCAACAATAGGAAATCCTCAATACCTCCTTTAATCCATGGATTTGACGTTCTCACGTCATCTGCTGAGAAAGCTGAGTGCTTTGCCCGCAGATTCTCATCCAACTCCACACTCGACTCGTCCGGAGTGCACCCACCCGACTTCCCTATTAGAACTGAGGCCAAACTGCATGACGTGTATATTACCCCGACAATAGTATCCAGAGTAATTTCAAAACTCGACCCCCATAAGGCGTGTGGAGACGATGGAATCCCGGTGATAGTCCTTAAGAGGTGTGCCCCTGAACTTTCCCCTGTCCTCTCTAAACTGTTTAACTACTGCCTTTCTGCTTCCTGCTTTCCTGCATGCTGGAAATTCTCCTCAGTCGTTCCTGTCTTTAAGAATTGTGGTGAACCCTCGGACCCATCCAACTATCGCCCTATCAGTCTCCTACCAATATTCGGGAAAGTGTTCGAGGCTATAATAAATGCTGAAATAGTTCATCATCTCACCGCCCACAAGCTGTTCTCCGACAGGCAATATGGATTCCGATTTGACAGGTCCACAGCCGACCTGCTAACTACTGTAACGGAGTACATGCTACAGGCCCTTGATGAGTCTGACGAGGCTCGCGCGGTTGCTCTGGATATCTCCAAGGCTTTCGACAGGGTTTGGCACCCTGGCCTCCTATGCAAACTACGCGGTTATGGTATTACCGGTCGCCTGCTTGACCTAATCCAATCTTTCTTAAATAACCGCAAAATGAAGGTCGTTCTGAATGGGCGTGCCTCTTCGTCCTACAGCACGAATGCTGGTGTCCCACAAGGCTCTATCCTGGGCCCAACGCTCTTCCTTATTTTCATCAACGACCTCCCAGATGAGATCAGGTCCCAAGTAGGCATCTACGCAGATGACACTACAATATACTCCCGCTCCAGTAAGAAACCTGTCGTGGCGGACAGACATAATCTCGCTGCTGACCTTGAGCGGGATCTACACTCTGTGGTGAACTGGGGCAAGAAGTGGCTTGTCAACTTTAATTCCTCTAAGACCAAGCTGTTGTCTGTCAACCATTACAGGCAACCTCTTCTGCCTCCCATAAGCATGGACCAGATGATTCTCCCGGAGAGTAATACACTACGCCTCCTCGGACTTACCCTGTCCTCAGACCTCAAATGGAAGCACTATATTGAATCCATAGCAAAATCTACTGCTAAGAAGATTGGGTCACTATGTCGATCCAGGATGTTTTTTCCACCTGAATCCATCCTGCATATATACAAGTCAACCATCCGTCCGTGCATGGAGTACTGCTGCCATTTATGGTCAGGTGCCCCTGCCGTTCTCCTCAGTGTTCTTGACAAGCTCCAAAGGAGAGTCTGTAATGTGATAGGTACTGATCTGGCGACTCGTCTGCAGCCACTTTCCCATCGTCGAAATGTGGCCTCCCTCTGTCTCTTCTATAAATACTTTCATGGCTTCTGCTCGGATGAGCTTAAGTCACTGATGCCTCCTCAACAGGTGTTTACCCGTTCAACCAGACTGGCAACTGGGTCCCACCCATTCACAGTCAGGTTAGCCAAACGCAGACGACAATTCTACTCCTGCAGCTTCCTCTCTCGCACTTCCCGCCTGTGGAACTCACTCCCGTATTCTTGCTTTCCTGACGGCTACGACCTCCAGAAATTTAAAAGCAAAGTTAATACTCACCTACTAACCACTGGCCTCTAGCTCTCTCTCCCCTCCCCTGTATAAGCTTCCCTTTCTCTCCGCCCATGTACCTGTCATTGCACCTGCTTTCTCAGTTTTCTATTGTTCCTTTCTAACTAGCTTGTACTCCTCACTCTTTTCTAATTAATCTTTCTACACTTATGTAACCCCCTGCACATCAGTGGCGTTTCTGCCTTGCTCGGGGTGAAATGATTAAAAAAAAAAAAAAAAAAAAAATATGATTTATATTTTTATATAATAATAAATAGTAGGATGCATGGTAGATGCATGGATTGTGGCTTGGGTCGAGAAAGTTGAAGTGGGTGAAAACCTTGGCCATTTAAATAATGTTTGACTCATCCACAAAGAGAAGGAAAATAAGAAAGCAGATAAAGTGTAAATCCAAAGTTTTTATATTCCAGAAATTGTTGACACTTTTTACATTTAGACGATTATCCTTATCTTTGTTGTTGTTATCACAATGGTTTGGTTATTTTGCCCCTATGTCCTTTTCTGTTTGATATGATTTATATTTTTATATAATAATAAATAGTAGGATGCATGGTAGATGCATAGATTGTGGCTTGGGTCGAGAAAGTTGAAGTGGGTGAAAACCTTGGCCATTTAAATAATGTTTGACTCATCCACAAAGAGAAGGAAAATAAGAAAGCAGATAAAGTGTAAATCCAAAGTTTTTATATTCCAGAAATTGTTGACACTTTTTACATTTAGACGATTATCCTTATCTTTGTTGTTGTTATCACAATGGTTTGGTTATTTTGCCCCTATGTCCTTTTCTGTTTGATATGATTTATATTTTTATATAATAATAAATAGTAGGATGCATGGTAGATGCATGGATTGTGGCTTGGGTCGAGAAAGTTGAAGTGGGTGAAAACCTTGGCCATTTAAATAATGTTTGACTCATCCACAAAGAGAAGGAAAATAAGAAAGCAGATAAAGTGTAAATCCAAAGTTTTTATATTCCAGAAATTGTTGACACTTTTTACATTTAGACGATTATCCTTATCTTTGTTGTTGTTATCACAATGGTTTGGTTATTTTGCCCCTATGTCCTTTTCTGTTTGATATGATTTATATTTTTATATAATAATAAATAGTAGAATGCATGGTAGACGCATGGATTGTGGCTTGGGTCGAGAAAGTTGAAGTGGGTGAAAACCTTGGCCATTTAAATAATGTTTGACTCATCCACAAAGAGAAGGAAAATAAGAAAGCAGATAAAGTGTAAATCCAAAGTTTTTATATTCCAGAAATTGTTGACACTTTTTACATTTAGACGATTATCCTTATCTTTGTTGTTGTTATCACAATGGTTTGGTTATTTTGCCCCTATGTCCTTTTCTGTTTGATATGATTTATATTTTTATATAATAATAAATAGTAGGATGCATGGTAGATGCATAGATTGTGGTTTGGGTCGAGTTGAAGTGGGTGAAAACCTTGGCCATTTAAATAATGTTTGACTCATCCACAAAGAGAAGGAAAATAAGAAAGCAGATAAAGTGTAAATCCAAAGTTTTTATATTCCAGAAATTGTTGACACTTTTTACATTTAGACGATTATCCTTATCTTCGTTGTTGTTATCACAATGGTTTGGTTATTTTGCCCCTATGTCCTTTTCTGTTTGATATGATTTATATTTTTATATAATAATAAATAGTAGGATGCATGGTAGATGCATAAGATTGTGGCTTAGACCGAGAAAGTTGAAGTGGGTGAAAACCTTGGCCATTTAAATAATGTTTGACTCATCCACAAAGAGAAGGAAAATAAGAAAGCAGATAAGGGTAAATCAAAGTTTTATATTCTAAAATTGTTGACACTTTTACATTTAGACGTTATCCTTATCTTTGTTGTTGTTATCACAATGGTTTAGAGTTTATTTTGCCTATGTCCTTTTCTGTTTGATATGATTTATATTTTTATATAATAATAATAAATAGTAGGATGCATGGTAGATGCATAGATTGTGAAGAAGCACTTGGGTCGAGAAAGTTGAAGTGGGGGTACTTATTATGGCCATTTCAAATAATGTTGACTCATCCACAAGGAAGAGAGAAGGAAAATAAAGCAGATAAAGTGTAAATCCAAAGTTTTTATAATTCCAGAAATTGTTGACACTTTTTACATTTTGACGATTATCCTTATCTTTGTTGTTGTTATCAATGACACGGTTATTTTGCCCCTATGTCCTTTTCATTTTGATATGATTTATATTTTTATATATAATAATAAATAGTAGGATGCATGGTAGACGCATGGATTGTGGCTTGGGTCGAGAAAAGTTGAAGTGGGTGAAAACCTTGGCCATTTTAAATAATGTTTGACTCATCCACAAAGAGAAGAAGGAAAATAAGAAAGCAGATGATGTAAATCAAAGTTTTTTATATTCAGAAATTGTTGACACTTTTTACATTTAGACGATTATCATATCTTTGTTTATTTATTTATCAATGGTTTAGTTATTTTGCCCCTATGTGCCTTTCTGTTTGATATGATTTATATTTTTATATAATAATAAATAGTAGGATGCAGATGCATAGATTGTGGCTTGGGTCGAGAAAGAGTTGAGTGGGTGAGAAACCTTTTTGCCATTTAAATAATGTTGACTCATCCTACCGAGAAGAAAATAAGAAAGCAGATAAAGTGTAAATCCAAAGTTTTTATATTCCAGAAATTGTTGACACTTTTACATTTAGACGATTATCCTTATCTTTGTTGTTGTTATCACAATGGTTTATTTATTTTGCCCCTATGTCCTTTTCTGTTTGATATGATTTATATTTTTATATAATAATAAATAGTAGGATGCATGGTAGATGCATGGATTGTGGCAGGTGAGAGAAAGGGATTGGAGGTGAAAACCTTGGCCATTTTAAAATGTTTGACTCATCCACAAAGAGAAGGAAAACAGAAAGCAGATAAAGTGTAAATCCAAAGTTTTTATATTCCAAGTGACGACACTTTTTACATTTAGGCAGTTATCCTTATCTTTGTTGTTATTTATCTGTGGTTATTTTGCCCCTATGTCCCTTTCTGTTTGATATGATTTATATTTTTATATAATAATAAATAGTAGAATGCATGGTAGGCATGGATTGTGACTTGGGTGAGAAAGTTGAAGTGGGTGAAAACCTTGGCCATTTAAATAATGTTGACTCATCCACAAAGAGGAAAATAAAGAAACAGATAAAATTTAAAGTTTTATATTCAAGTGTTGACACTTTTGAATTATCCTTATCTTTGTTGTTATCACAATGGTTTGGTTATTTTGCCCTATGTCCTTTTCTGTTTGATATGATTTATATTTTTATATAATAATAAATAGTAGGATGCATGGTAGATGCATAGATTGTAGTTGGGTGAAAGTTGAAATTAGGTGAAAACCTTGGCCATTTAAATAATGTTTGACTCATCCACAAAGGAAGAAGGAAAATAGAAAACAGATAAAGTGTAAATCCAAAGTTTTTATATTCTAAAGTATTGACACTTTTTACATTTAGACGATTATCCTTATCTTCGTTGTTGTTATCACAATGGTTTGGTTATTTTGCCCCTATGTCCTTTTCTGTTTGATATGATTTATATTTTTATATAATAATAAATAGTAGGATGCATGGTAGATGCATAGATTGTGGCTTGGGTCGAGAAAGTTGAAGTGGGTGAAAACCTTGGCCATTTAAATAATGTTTGACTCATCCACAAAGAGAAGGAAAATAAGAAAGCAGATAAAGTGTAAATCCAAAGTTTTTATATTCCAGAAATTGTTGACACTTTTTACATTTAGACGATTATCCTTATCTTTGTTGTTGTTATCACAATGGTTTGGTTATTTTGCCCCTATGTCCTTTTCTGTTTGATATGATTTATATTTTTATATAATAATAAATAGTAGGATGCATGGTAGATGCATAGATTGTGGCTTGGGTCGAGAAAGTTGAAGTGGGTGAAAACCTTGGCCATTTAAATAATGTTTGACTCATCCACAAAGAGAAGGAAAATAAGAAAGCAGATAAAGTGTAAATCCAAAGTTTTTATATTCCAGAAATTGTTGACACTTTTTACATTTAGACGATTATCCTTATCTTTGTTGTTGTTATCACAATGGTTTGGTTATTTTGCCCCTATGTCCTTTTCTGTTTGATATGATTTATATTTTTATATAATAATAAATAGTAGAATGCATGGTAGACGCATGGATTGTGGCTTGGGTCGAGAAAGTTGAAGTGGGTGAAAACCTTGGCCATTTAAATAATGTTTGACTCATCCACAAAGAGAAGGAAAATAAGAAAGCAGATAAAGTGTAAATCCAAAGTTTTTATATTCCAGAAATTGTTGACACTTTTTACATTTAGACGATTATCCTTATCTTTGTTGTTGTTATCACAATGGTTTGGTTATTTTGCCCCTATGTCCTTTTCTGTTTGATATGATTTATATTTTTATATAATAATAAATAGTAGGATGCATGGTAGATGCATAGATTGTGGCTTGGGTCGAGAAAGTTGAAGTGGGTGAAAACCTTGGCCATTTAAATAATGTTTGACTCATCCACAAAGAGAAGGAAAATAAGAAAGCAGATAAAGTGTAAATCCAAAGTTTTTATATTCCAGAAATTGTTGACACTTTTTACATTTAGACGATTATCCTTATCTTCGTTGTTGTTATCACAATGGTTTGGTTATTTTGCCCCTATGTCCTTTTCTGTTTGATATGATTTATATTTTTATATAATAATAAATAGTAGGATGCATGGTAGACGCATGGATTGTGGCTTGGGTCGAGAAAGTTGAAGTGGGTGAAAACCTTGGCCATTTAAATAATGTTTGACTCATCCACAAAGAGAAGGAAAATAAGAAAGCAGATAAAGTGTAAATCCAAAGTTTTTATATTCCAGAAATTGTTGACACTTTTTACATTTAGACGATTATCCTTATCTTTGTTGTTGTTATCACAATGGTTTGGTTATTTTGCCCCTATGTCCTTTTCTGTTTGATATGATTTATATTTTTATATAATAATAAATAGTAGGATGCATGGTAGATGCATAGATTGTGGCTTGGGTCGAGAAAGTTGAAGTGGGTGAAAACCTTGGCCATTTAAATAATGTTTGACTCATCCACAAAGAGAAGGAAAATAAGAAAGCAGATAAAGTGTAAATCCAAAGTTTTTATATTCCAGAAATATGTGGAGGTGTTTTAAAAAGTAGTTTTTCTTAGTTCACTTTCTTTTTATGAAGAGAGTTTTTGTGTGAGAGAAAATAAAGTAAACACGGACGGATTTCTTACTACTTCAACTCAGACTTTTACTCCAACTGCAGACTATCACACTGACTGCTACTTGATATGTTCTTTTCTTCTTTTTATCTGATGCATGGATGTGTAGGGATTAAATAAAAATACAAAATAAAATAAAAAAACACTAAATAAAATAAAAATACAAAATAAAATAAAAACTACAAAATAAAATAAAAATACAAAATAAAATAAAAGTACAAAATAAAATAAACGTAAAAATCTCCCAGGAGTCCTCTGACAGGAAAGACAATTGATGCATGCGCAAAAAAGAGAGGCCTCCTGGTGCCAAAAATAAACTCTATCGCTTTCTCTATTGGACTTTGGATGGTAAAGACGTGCGAAACTGTTCGGGAAGGAATTTCCCCAACAAGAGGTCGTTGGAACCAAAAAAATAAAATCAGTGTCCAAACTGTCCCTCTAGTGTCTCTGTATCTTTCCTTTTCTCTTTGCCTATTAATTTCAGCAGCAAAAGCCATTCAACAAGTTTTGGATGTTTAGGCGAAAGAACCAACTCATCAGTAATAGCCATAACATTCCATAGATGTAGTTGTTGTAGATTAAAAAAATGCATATAAATATTTAAAAGAAAAATACTCAATTCCATTTTAAAGTATGTTACCTGAAGAGCATAACATTTCTAATAACTTCATGCATGTTTTAAAGTTGACTCTTTGCAGATTAATAATTTGATACTTTTTTAAAATTCTGTGTAACTTTCTTCTTCTCTTGTCAATCATAATTTTATTAAATTTTCTTTTGAATTGGTAACCATCCAGAAGGAATATTGTATCTATTAATAATTTTCAATAAAATACAGTTTTAATTTTATCTGAAACTGATTAATTTTCTGTAACAGAATGTTTTCTAATAATGTGTCCACTGTAATTGAGTCTATCTAATTCGTTCATTTTACTAATTCTTAATTTATATGGATTTTCAAAATTTTTTCTTCACAAACACTAGAAATATTTTGCTATTGTTATTTATATATATAAAAATGGTTATGTCTGTCTGTCTGTCTGTCTGTTTGTGTGTCTCCATTCTAACAAACCTTACTCTTCCAAAACCATTGGTTCAATTTCAACCAAAATTGGGTCACTTGTTGATCATGACATGAACCTTTAATGAACCAAAAATCTTTTGAATTGATTTACAGGGTATAGCAGAAATCACCAAAATGCTTAAAATTTATTAACTTTTCTCCTCCAAGATGCCTTATGCAAATTCAACCAAAATTGAGTAACTTGTCGATCATGGTCCGAACCTTTGATGTACATAAAAATTTTTTCAAATCAATGAACAGGGTTTGTCAAAAATCAGCAACAAACATAATTTCAGGTGGTCTTTTGCACACGTTTATGCATTTCTTCAAGACGCTTCACTCAAACTCAACCAAAATCGAGTTACTGGTAGATCAATATCTGATGCCTTGATATGGGAACAAAAATTTCAATTGACACATAGGGTGTGGCAAAAATTAATGAAAAATGTTGCTTTTTGCGATTGTTTATTTCTCCAAAATGCTTAGTTGCATTCCAACAAAAATTGGGTCTTTTTTGTAACTTCTACTTTATCATATGCCATAACAATTTCATGTTTTCTACAAGGTACCAACCCCTATGACATTGCAGGGACAATGCGTCCACGTCTTCTATGTCACAACGTCATCGCATCACATTACAGGCTCCTGTAATGCCTGCCCCTTTCTTCCAATTGTACATGCATCATTCCCATTTATTGGCAAAATTAACCAAGCATGATTCCTGTTTTACAAATACAACAAAAACCAATACTTACTTGATCATGGCAACCTCACACTGGAGCTTTCTGAATAAGCACTTGACCTTACCATTTCAATATAACCATTAAAAAGTTCGAGCAATGCCGGGCTATACAGCTAGTAATAATTATATGATATTAGTACAAAAATGGTTGTTAGTTAACCAACTGTTGTAAATATGTAGGTTTCAAGGAAATACATAGGTTAAAACAAGGCTTAACCTTTAAACTGCAAATTTAAAACTTAAGAAGCTCATTGCAAATGAATATAAACTCAGGTAATCAGTTTAATGAGCCAAGTAACAAAACTTATCAACCAAATTCTGATGAATAGAGTGTGCAGCAGAATTAGACCAGAAATAGGACAAGACAGTGAGAGTTTGTTCAAGACACTGAAACATAGAATGTGATATACTCAGAATGATATCAGAATGAGCAATACCAAGACGGAAGTGTATGGTATACCCAGTGTTTTATAGTTTATAGCACTTGATAAATTACATCACAAAGAACTGTTATATCTTTGATTTTTTTTTTTAATTGTATCACCCCGAGCAAGGCGGTAACGCCACTGATGTGCAGGGGGCTACGTAATAGTAAAAAGATTGGATTAAGAGAAAGCCAGAAACCACATCCTAAACAGGGAACAAATGTTGTATATCGACAAACAACAAACACGCATATATATAAAAATATAAGTTATATTTTGAGAGCGCGCTTCCAAGGGTTGACGGGAGTGTCGTCTGTTGTGTCTCTCTCTCTCCTGCTACTCTGGTCTGTCTGTCCGGACTGTCTCTGGTAAATCTGTGCGCCGAGGTCTTTTTATAATCTCCAAACCGGGACTTTTTCTTCCGGTTTTTGCCTCGCCCACGCACGCCCACGTAATTCTCAGAGACACCTGTTCTGTTTGCCTCTTGTAGCCATTTCCGCTACTGCCGGAAATAAGGTCAAACAAACATCCGTTCCTTTCAACGACCGGAAACGCCCCCGCTTACATCAGCCTTCTTCGGGTGGGCCCAGATTGTTATATTACATTCCTCGCCCACCCATTTTCCAAAATGTTCACCTAAGAACATTTTAAGTGCAACACCCTCACTCTCCTCCCCATGCCACACAAGCCCGACAATTATATAAAACATGTGCACGCCAAAACAACAAAAACATGTGCATGCCGAAACAAAAAAACAACAAAAAAAAAAAATATATAGGGGAGCCTACATCGGCAACCCAACAATGTTCGTGTCCATCTTGAAAAATTGTTCTACCAGCTTGATGTTTCATTGTTCCTTTTTTTTTTTTCCTTTTTTTTCCCTCCCCCCCTTTTTTTTAATATCCATTTTCACAGAATTGGGCAAAGTTCTTAAAAATGTTCATTTTCTTTCTCGACTCTGTCCATAAGCGTAGACGCCTCGATGCATAACCACATGATTATAGGCGGTAACCGCGCCCCAGTTTCCAAACTAACATCGAGTAAATGACCTTTGACCAACACCATGCGTGCTTCTGCTCGAGTTTATTGTTAAACATGTAACCTCATTTAATTTAATTTAATTTCAAACATACTATGTTTGAACACAGAAAAATGGCCATTATCTGCCGTACATATCATTCATAGTCTGACCGAGAAATGTTCAATAGAAAATGAAGAAAATTACCCTGATTCCAACGTTAATCCGCATGCAATTTACTTGTGGAGGATTAGAGGTTTCATCTATATTAATTTTAGTCTAAAAAAAATGGACCCGTGACTCGTAGTTCCTTAGTTTGTACAATGTTTTCCATTCCCTGAACTACCTCCTCTGGATTCGAATCCAAGCATATCTGATTTGTTGACACCTCTCTGTTTAACGCAGAGACATTTGAGTGTTGAACACCTGTTGACCCTGGAGTACTATTCACAACGGATAACTCAACTTTCCTTTCCCGAAGCACTGTTGCTTCTTTCACACTTAAAAATCCGCTTCCTAGCTATTATTCCAAGGTATTTACTAGTTTTCAGAAATTAATATATCTTCAAAAGATATTTCCCAAATCTCCCCAAATAATCCGATTCCACCGTATTGATAACAAAATATCTTTTCAATATCTGACTTACATCGCGAAACACTGAGACGCGGGTGAATGTTTTAAGAATATATATAATCGGTGTATTCGCAAAGAAATAACCAAACAATGCAGTTGTTTTCAAGCAACGATGTTGAGATATATTTATAATTGGCGATTTTGTTGGCTGTTGTTAACTGCATAATTAAAAGTACACTTTAAAACTCTCGATAACATTTAAGTCATTTCTATACTGTAGAAATGTCATGCAAAACACAAACATTTTTAAATTTTGACAATATCTGTGTAAAGATTACAAATTGACGTTTACGAACGAATTCTGTTGACGAGATCAAAATTAAAGAACCCTTTCGTTTCTCTGATTTTCCTATTGTGGTAGCATTCAGCTATATTTATAATTTGTTAATGTTTACCAAATTTGATTTAGTTCATGCAATACAAGGCCAAATGGAGAAAATGGAGAGGGTCATTTTACGCTAATACTCCAATTGGGGAAAGTTTGTGTATGTAGAACATCGATTGTTTTTTTTTTTTTAATTCGGCTCGAGTACTGGTCAGAAAAACTCAACTATTTCAACCATACAACTGACCTTCATAATCACATTGAGAATAGTTGTTCGTCAATATTTTTATTGGGTTGTCTGGAAAGTTCATGCCGCTTTTTAAGTAAAATTAAGACACAAAACAAAATTATTTCATTAAATATTTATTCTACGAAATATTAACTATTTTCTTGCACAAACCGAAGAAAACATTGTTATCAACAAGTTAATCCAATTATCCACTTTAAAGAGTAGAAGAAACTTCCTTTACATGATTTTACCTTTCACTTACTCAATAAAAGTAAGATTAATTAAGCAACATACCAGTAAACTCACTTCACATATATGGTAAAATATTAGCAAAAAATTAAATCATTAACTCAGATGTTTTATACTTACAGATAGGTAAATATCTCAACTTCTTCCTCCCATCAACCCCAAACCTATGCTCTCTCCGCTAGGCATACTACTCTCTGCACCCCCTCCGTTCTACCCTTAATGTGTTCCACCGAACAATCCACCTTTTTCAATTCTAGGGTCAGATCGGCAAAAGTATGCATTTTTTTTTTTTCTAACTAGACTTATAAACACGAGCAGAAAACACACACACTATCAAATCAAAGAGTCACCTACCTTGGCTGACGTCTATTAGTCGCGCGGCTGCTATATATTTTCGTCTTCTTTTTTTCTTTCTATCTGGTAGTTTTAAGTCCGTTGAATTTTCAATCGTCGCCGTGGTAACCAGCTCATATCTATCTGTTTTGTTGTCTCAAAACAGCAAGTCACTTAGGCACCAAATGATGTTTGTATGTCTGAGCCGGTTAGAATAGCGACAAACAGCGAATACGCATATATATAAAAATATAAGTTGTATTTTTTATTAATGACGATGAACCGTGTAGCACAGGGACAGAGAATTGAGAGCGCGCTTCTAATGGAGTTGACGGGAGTGTCGTCTATTCTGTTGTGTCTCTCTCTCTCTCCTGCTACTCTGGTCTGTCTGTCCGGACTGTCTCTGGTAAATCCGTGCGCCGAGGTCTTTTTATAATCTCCAAACCGGGACTTTTTCTTCCGGTTTTTGCCTCGCCCACGCACGCCCACGTAATTCTCAGAGACACCTGTTCTGTTTGCCTCTTGTAGCCATTTCCGCTACTGCCGGAAATAAGGTCAAACAAACATCCGTTCCTTTCAATGACCGGAAACGCCCCCGCTTACATCAGCCTTCTTCGGGTGGGCCCAGATTGTTATATTACACAAAGGATGAGCCTCTTCACCTGATCAACAGACTTGGGTGGAGTGTGAACTGGGCGATTGATTTGATGCTTTACTGATATTACATGACCCACCTTCTAAATGAAGGTGTGTCATGTAATATCAGTAAAGCATCAAATCAATGCCTGACTTTTTACAGAGTTCATCATCATTTATCCATCACACCCAGATGGTGCATAGGGCAGCAACGATTTGTTGCTGTTTCTGTAACACTGTTTTTTAACGGGGTAGAATTGTTAGCCCTACACCCAACCCCCAAACCTGGAGGACCAGTGGACTATTCTCGGTCCTTACGTTTACAGCACCTAGTATTCCTAAATGGTCACCCATTTTAGTACTGACCAGGCTTGATGCTGCTTAACTTCTGTGATCGGACGGGAACCGGTGCATTCAACACGATATAGCTGTAGACCTTCTACAGAGTTAGCTGCTCTTATTTCTTATTTACAAATGTGCTTATATCATTCATATCTGCAAATATTTTTTACATTTGTTAATTTACATAAATTTTTGTCCATTAATTAAAAATATAGCACTATTTTAAAAATGTATACATCTGTTTGTTCTTTAATTAAAAAAATCTTCTTGTAAAATGACAAAAATTAAATGTTGCCAAACAATTTCTTGTCTATATTTTTTAGATGAGTTAGTATTTACACTATTTACATTATTTGGACTATTGTTCTCATCTTTGTTGCCATTTGTATGACGTTTTGGCCATTGTATGCTCAGGCCTTCTTTAAGTGCTATGAATTTTGAACTGAACCCTTTATTACAATCACTGAGGTATATCACTCTCATTCATTGCGTGAAGCCTCTTTTGGTAATCAAGAATTATTTCCCTCTAACCCTCTAAGTTACTTGTTCACTTATATTGAACTCACAACTCTTTGGGTCAAGTTACAGAAACTAACTAATGTCTATATCTACTGGGCTATGTGTCCTTAAGAATAAGAACAATTGAATTTCTGGGATTTATAAACCTAATGTTCAGTAATCCTTTTTTACCAGAGTTCATATTACAATTTTTTGATGGTTTTCTCAGTGATGATAACTTTGTAAAAGTCAGGGATCAATTTTACACAGTATCAATATTATGAAGAGGACCCTCCTTCTAAAATGATAAATCAATATTTTTAAATTCTATCAAATGCCACACCTTAAGGAAGATCTAAAGGATGCTAATCAACAAAAAATATTTTCAAAAATAATTTCCTATATTTCACGTGTGAATCACTGAAATTAAGTAAGGCTGATAAATTTTAAAAAGTTAAATGTGTAGAGATATTTATCAAAATAAAAACAAAATGAGGAAATGTTAAAATTCATTTTTATAGAATTCAAGAAAATTAAGAAAAGAATATTCAAAATTTATATTAAAATATTTTTATTTATTTGATTCTTAATTAGATGTGCATATAGTATAATGGTTACTCTCATTGAATAGGGTCTTGGCATGTAGAGTTCAAATTCCAACTGAGAACGTTGCATTCACTTTCGCACAAATTCTCTTGCAAAGTCATGAATCCAACTCTACACTCCACACTTAGCAGACCAAGCAAGACTCTCTAGCGTTGGTTAAGAACCAGTCTAAGTGAAGAACAAGTCGTGATTTAGAATTGGTTGGGTGTAGGTCTAACAACTCTGCTTTGTAAAAATCTAACTTGCTGTAGAACGACAGAAATAATGTTTAGAATGGTCAGCCTGTAGCTATACATTCCACAGGGGAGTCTATAAGATGTACATCATCATCATCCTATGCCTCATCATCATCGATTCTTAATCAATAAATATTGTTTCCAATATAATATTTGTTTTAAAAAAAACATGTTTTGAATAACTATTTAAATATGGCAGTTTATATTCTTTTCTTTTTTTCAAAACCTGTGAGGGTCACATTTACTGCAACTATTGTTGTAGTGGTGTTTCCGTGGCAAGATAGTTTGATAGAGCTCAACCCTCTCCAGGTAGGTTTTTTAATTCAAAATTGTCCTTCTCCTAGACCAGTTCTCAACTAAGGTTATAGGCCACAGTCAGTTCTTCTATTTACCCATAGATAGGGGAGAAGAAGAGATTTATACATACCTTTCCCAAGAGCATTAGCATGAACACAAGTGGATATTGAAATTGGCTCCCCAGTTCCTAAAATTCCTGCTGTCCATTACTCCATCATGCCTCCCCAATGACCAACTAAACTAAGCTTCAAAATAACATTACTACTGTAGTGAGGTCAATCCTCAATGGATGCTCTAATACTGTGGCCTTGATCCAAAATAAGCTAAATAATATGTGACTTGCTTTTTAGTTGAAATAATAAAATATTTTTCAACAGAAATTTGATTTTAAAGCCCAAGTAAAATTTTCAGAAATTGGAATGCTTATATTTTTAGGCGGATAAATGCTACTCCATAAAGTCTTCTTAATAGGTGCTGTTCCCAGGTCTACTCTGACAGGGAGTGGTAACATATGTTAGGGTTCAAGCTATGGGCAAATTATGAATCCAAAAACATTATGAAAGTATAAAAATACATTATTACCAGAAATAAATTATTGGGACGGTAGAGAAAAATTATCAGCGATACATTTTCAAAAAAGTAAGAAAAAAATTAACAGCAATAAATTATTGGAATAAGAAAATAAAAATTACAAGCAATACATTTATTGAAAAAGGAAAAGAAAAATTACCAGAAATACATTATTGGAAATCAAAGAAAAAAATTCTTAGAAATACATTGTTGGAAAAGGAAGAGAAAACTTACCAGAAATACATTATTGGTAAAGAAAGAGATTGGATTACCAGAAATACATTATTCTAAAAGGAAGAAAAAAATTACCAACAGTACATTATTGGAAAAGAAAGAGAAAAATTACCAACAATGCATTACAGGTAAAGGAAGAGAATAATTTCCAGCATTACTTTATTGGAAAAAGATGAGAAAAATTACCAACAATGCATTTTTGAAAGAAATATTACCAAAGCTACAAAAAAATTAAATTTCAGCATTAAATGACCCATAAATAGTTGATATGCCATTAAACAACCCAAACTGAACCTACTCCCTAAAAAGAGCTTATTTCACTAATATTATCTTGACCCTACTTCTCTCTTCATTTTAGCTTTGTGCCATACTGTATTTAATTCATTTAATATTAAAAGCCATGTATGTCTTTTTATAAAATAGTGCATTTGTAAGAATTATCATTCTTAATCATTTACTTTAAGTTATCTTTATGTATTTTATTTAAATAGAATTTGATTGAACTTATTAAATGTCCCAACAGGAAAGTTTTTTCTGATATATAACATTGATTAGCATTTATTTGTTTCAGAGTATGAGTCATAAAGCCACTAAATCTGAGATTTGAAAAATGTGTCCCTCGTGTAATGGAAGACAGAAAGAGGTGGAAACTGTGCCCCTTGTGTAATGGGAGACAAAAAAAGGTGGAAAATCATCCCAATGACAGGAATATAATTTATTCGTAAAAATATCCAGGAAAACAATAATCTGAGACAAAAACAAACAAATCCTGAAATTCCTAAAATATTTGTAGAAAATGATCATGTTACTGGATATTTCGTTACTTCCAAAGTATCTTATTGGTACAGCATTCCTACATTGATAGCAATAGCAGTATTCGGAGAATTAACAAAAGCAAATAAAAAATATGTCTCAGAATATATCTAGGTTTCAAAGAGAACAGTAAGTTTTAAATGGACAATCATTTTGGGACATGTCTGAAAATAATTTATATAGCATGAATATATCTACATGTAAGGATGTTGGTGTGTGTAGTGGGTATAGATGGTGTGTGCAGGCATGCATATACATGAGTATTTTTTATGTATAACAAGAAGATTATATTAAAGTAAAAAAATTTTTTTCCAAACTGATTCTTGATTCTTAAATGTTATACATAGGATTTTTCTCCCAGATTTCTTTCTGGATTTGTGCGCACACCCACAAAAATAAATAAACACATGCACGCATTCGCACATACACATGTGCACACATATACATGTACACACACTTAAATGCGTAAACATATGCATGCACACACATGTACATGTATACATACATACATGCACATGCACACACATACCAGTCATAATTATTAGGCTACCCCAGTTTTTTAAAAGAAATGATGTATTTTATACTATTTTTAGTATTTATTGCCAAGTGGATAATTCTAAATGAAAATAGAATGTTTTTTTGTTATTATTAATTGGGAAAATTTTACAAGGCAAGGAAGCAAAGATGAACTCATCCGAATCACCATAAATTTTCTTCATTTTTTCATTGATGAAACTGCAATATAGGTAATTATTAAATACTTATAAATTCATTTGATGCACATGTTTCTGTGCATTATTAACAAAAGAACCATTCTATTTTCATTTACCATTATTCACTTGGTAATAAATACTGAAAACTATTATGAAATACATAATTTTTTTAAAACACTGAAGTTGCCTAATAATTATGGCTGGTAGTGTATATATCCACATATACATGCATATACACTTGCAAACACACATAGACATGTTCACATATATACATGTGTGCACACATACATGCACACACAAAGCACATGCATTCACTCATGTATGCACACACATATACATCCATGGCCCCATATTTTTATGTACACTCATACACATGCATGAACATGTGCATGCACATATGCATACATAAACACTGTACACACACAGGGGCACATATATTTACATGAACTCATGTATATGCATGCATACACACACACATATACACAGCGAGTAAGATACAAATAAACTAATCATACATGTAAGTCTGAGGCCTATTCATGAGAAATTTTCCTTAGGGTATCTGTTTACAACTTGATATGCTCCAAATACTTGATCAACATGCGAAAGAAACTTGGTACAAATAAATTAAACACCCAAACTGGAAAAACTAGTTCCTACTAAGTTAATTGGAGAACTGACTTCAGTATTATTTTAAAATAAATTTATAACACATTTCTTTCTTATTCAAAACTAGCAGTATAACCCGGCATTGCTCAGGTGTAATGAAAGCTTTAAAATAATCCATGGTCCTGGAGCTCAGACTCTATGGAAGTTGACACGAAAGACTAAAAAGCAATAGTTGTTTCCAGTTAAAGCAAAACTGTAGACTGAAAGAAAAATGAATGGATGTAAGTCAAATTTTGATTTCCTGGTCTCGATATCAAATAAGTTTTTTCGTCGTAAACTAAATTTTGAAGGCTTAATAAGTCCTCTGAGTAAATGGTATCATGGCTGAGACTAAGAACTACAATTATACCTACTTAGAGCCAAACCCAAAGCAAAAACTAAAATAAAAGGGCTGAAAAAATACAGACATACAGGCAGATAAACAGACACACACTCAAACATCTTGCCTTTTATATATATATATATATATATATATATATATATATATATATATATTATCGATTTTCTGCACTATTGTAAGAACTGCAACCTTGAAACTTCTGAATATCATTTCTTATGTCTTAATCTATAAGTGTATCAAATTTGATTAAAATCGGACCACTCCTTCTATAACCTGATTTTTTCGACTATCGATTTTTGATATTTATCGGAGGTACCTCGACACAAAACCTAGCTAAGAACACTCACAGACGCTTATAGTAGAACTGTGTAAATTTTCAAGAAAATCGGTTCAGCCGTTTTGGAGTCTATAAGTAATGGATACACACACACAGAGACACACCCACACACACAGACAAAGTTCCATTTATAAATAAGTTTAAATTAGATAGATATGAAGGGTTATGTAAATCAATATGTGAGGGTAGCATATTGTTATTGGAACAGAATTTATCTTAAATTTTTATAAGTCTACCATACGTTCATGTAGTGAACATTGCTTTACCACCTTGTCTGGTGCTTCTGATAAATAACTAGAGCATCATGACAAAATCCAAAGAAACAACATTATTGGTTCTTTTCTGACATTTCAGTATCAGTCAACATAAAATACTCTCTCTGTACCATTTCTATAAAGATTTTCATGGCAGTTGTCCAAATGAGTTCTGCTCTTTGGTAAGTAGGCATCATAAATTTAAATACAGAAACAGATTGGAAGTTAGGTCTCATAATTTACATGCTGAAAATTGTTACTTGTTCGGGAAATAAAACACAGATTTTGAAATATCTTTTTTTATGATATCACATAAATTCATGTAATTGTATCAGATTCAGAGAACTTTTATTATTCATATTTTTGTTTAAATTGAAATTGATTAATTCAATCTGAGGTTTTATTTCGTATCATTCTTGTGCAATTTTGATGATTTGAAAATATCAGTTGAACACAAGTAACGATAGAACGATACAAGATTTTACTGAGAGTAAAAACGATACAAGGTTTTACTGAGATACAAGGTTTTACTGAGAGTAAAAAAATCAGAGAAAATCAAAAGAAAAAGATAAAAATTACAAGGATGCAAGGTGTTACAGAGAGAGATAAAAATAAACAATAATAAAAGATAAAAACTACTAGGATTTAAAGTGATGCTGAGTATGAAAGAAATAAAAGACAACGATAAAAGATTTTAAAGATTACTAGGATGCAAGCTGTTACAGGTAGACTTAGAAATAAATGACAATGAAAGAACAAGATTAAAACTACTAGGATGTAAAGTGATGCTGAGTGTGAAAGAAATAAAAGACAATGAGAGAAGATTTTAAAAACTACTAGGATGCAAGCTGTTACAGGTAGACTTAGAAATAAATGTCAATGAACGAACAAGAGTAAAACAACTAGGATGTAAAGTGATGCTGAGTATGAAAGAAATAAAAGACAATGAGAGGAGATTTTAAAGATTACTAGGATGCAAGCTGTTACAGGTAGACTTAGAAATAAATGACAATGAAAGAACAAGATTAAAACTACTAGGATGTAAAGTGATGCTGAGTATGAAAGAAATAAAAGACAATGAGAGAAGATTTTAAAAACTACTAGGATGCAAGCTGTTACAGGTAGACTTAGAAATAAATGTCAATGAACGAACAAGAGTAAAACTACTAGGATGTAAAGTGATGCTGAGTATGAAAGAAATAAAAGACAATGAGAGGAGATTTTAAAGATTACTAGGATGCAAGCTGTTACAGGTAGACTTAGAAATAAATGACAATGAAAGAACAAGATTAAAACTACTAGGATGTAAAGTGATGCTGAGTATGAAAGAAATAAAAGACAATGAGAGGAGATTTTAAAAACTACTAGGATGCAAGCTGTTACAGGTAGACTTAGAAATAAATGTCAATGAAAGAACAAGATTAAAACTACTAGGATGTAAAGTGATGCTGAGTGTGAAAGAAATAAAAGACAATGAGAGAAGATTTTAAAAACTACTAGGATGCAAGCTGTTACAGGTAGACTTAGAAATAAATGTCAATGAACGAACAAGATTAAAACTACTAGGATGTAAAGTGATGCTGAGTGTGAAAGAAATAAAAGACAATGAGAGGAGATTTTAAAAACTACTAGGATGCAAGCTGTTACAGGTAGACTTAGAAATAAATGACAATGAAAGAACAAGATTAAACTACTAGGATGTAAAGTGATGCTGAGTATGAAAGAAATAAAAGACAATGAGAGGAGATTTTAAAAACTACTAGGATGCAAGCTGTTACAGGTAGACTTAGAAATAAATGACAATTAAAGAACAAGATTAAAACTACTAGGATGTAAAGTGATGCTGAGTATGAAAGAAATAAAAGACAATGAGAGGAGATTTTAAAAACTACTAGGATGCAAGCTGTTACAGGTAGACTTAGAAATAAATGTCAATGAAAGAACAAGATTAAACTACTAGGATGTAAAGTGATGCTGAGTATGAAAGAAATAAAAGACAATGAGAGGAGATTTTAAAAACTACTAGGATGCAAGCTGTTACAGGTAGACTTAGAAATAAATGACAATGAAAGAACAAGATTAAAACTACTAGGATGTAAAGTGATGCTGAGTATGAAAGAAATAAAAGACAATGAGAGGAGATTTTAAAAACTACTAGGATGCAAGCTGTTACAGGTAGACTTAGAAATAAATGACAATGAAAGAACAAGATTAAAACTACTAGGATGTAAAGTGATGCTGAGTATGAAAGAAATAAAAGACAATGAGAGGAGCTTTTAAAAACTACTAGGATGCAAGCTGTTACAGGTAGACTTAGAAATAAATGACAATGAAAGGACAAGATTAAAACTACTAGGATGTAAAGTGATGCTGAGTATGAAAGAAATAAAAGACAATGAGAGGAGCTTTTAAAAACTACTAGGATGCAAGCTGTTACAGGTAGACTTAGAAATAAATGACAATGAAAGAACAAGATTAAAACTACTAGGATGTAAAGTGATGCTGAGTATGAAAGAAATAAAAGACAATGAGAGGAGCTTTTAAAAACTACTAGGATGCAAGCTGTTACAGGTAGACTTAGAAATAAATGACAATGAAAGAACAAGATTAAAACTACTAGGATGTAAAGTGATGCTGAGTATGAAAGAAATAAAAGACAATGAGAGGAGATTTTAAAAACTACTAGGATGCAAGCTGTTACAGGTAGACTTAGAAATAAATGACAATGAAAGAACAAGATTAAAACTACTAGGATGTAAAGTGATGCTGAGTATGAAAGAAATAAAAGACAATGAGAGGAGATTTTAAAAACTACTAGGATGCAAGCTGTTACAGGTAGACTTAGAAATAAATGACAATGAAAGAACAAGATTAAAACTACTAGGATGTAAAGTGATGCTGAGTATGAAAGAAATAAAAGACAATGAGAGGAGCTTTTAAAAACTACTAGGATGCAAGCTGTTACAGGTAGACTTAGAAATAAATGACAATGAAAGGACAAGATTAAAACTACTAGGATGTAAAGTGATGCTGAGTATGAAAGAAATAAAAGACAATGAGAGGAGCTTTTAAAAACTACTAGGATGCAAGCTGTTACAGGTAGACTTAGAAATAAATGACAATGAAAGAACAAGATTAAAACTACTAGGATGTAAAGTGATGCTGAGTATGAAAGAAATAAAAGACAATGAGAGGAGATTTTAAAAACTACTAGGATGCAAGCTGTTACAGGTAGACTTAGAAATAAATGACAATTAAAGAACAAGATTAAAACTACTAGGATGTAAAGTGATGCTGAGTATGAAAGAAATAAAAGACAATGAGAGGAGCTTTTAAAAACTACTAGGATGCAAGCTGTTACAGGTAGACTTAGAAATAAATGACAATGAAAGAACAAGATTAAAACTACTAGGATGTAAAGTGATGCTGAGTATGAAAGAAATAAAAGACAATGAGAGGAGATTTTAAAAACTACTAGGATGCAAGCTGTTACAGGTAGACTTAGAAATAAATGACAATAAGTGAACAAGAGAAAAACTAATAGGATGCATGATGTTACAGGTAGACTTAGAAATAAATGACAATAAGTGAACAAGAGAAAAACTAATAGGATGCATGATGTTACAGTGTGACTTATAAATGAAAGACAATGAAAGAACAAGATAAAAAACTACTGGAGTACAAGGTGAACTTATATATATGTGCACACACACACACACATATATATATGTATGAGCACACACACACATATATGAATAAGAAAATAAGATGAAACTATTCTAAGCCAACATTTTGTTCTCTGAAGAACTTTAAGGCAAATGCAGGATTTATTTTACTGTATATACTTATATAAAAGAGCAAGGATGCTGTTGGTTTATCAAGGCTTCTAAATTTGAGAATGTTCATTAATATATGTGCAATTGTTATACACTGAAATAAATTTGACCACAATTCTGATCCAAAAATTGTCACACTTATCAAAAGAGAAATTAATTTACTTAGAAGACAAATTAAAGTGTCATTATGAAAACTATCAAAATAAATCTACACTTCAGTTTTTTCCCAATCTCAGTCAGTCAATTAAGTGCCATAAGTGATGCATGCATAAGTGATCATGTCTTGAAAGAATTATGGCTGACTGGACAGAAAATTTTCTCGCAGTAGGTTACCATTACTTTCTGTGGTATACTGGTTGCCAATCAAGGCTACAGAACCCAATTTGTTCTGCTTTTTAATCCATAACTAGAGGGAGAAGCAACATATTCATACCTTTCCCAAAGGCATTTGTGCACAAGTGAATGAAACAAATTCAATTGGAATTTGAAGTCAAGTTTTCTGATTTCTTGTTCCCAGCCAATATCCATTTCAGTACAATGCACAACCTTCTTCTTCTTCTTCTATGTGCCCTGTCCCTTCAGGACGTAGGCGATCATGGCTCTCCACGTCTCCCTATCCCTTGTGGCTCTTAGTATGTTTGCTCCTGTTGCTCCTGGCAACCCCTGTTCCGTCATCCACCTGATCAGTCCCTGCAAATATGTTATCCGCTGCCTTCCTCTGTCTCTCCTTCCTTCTATCTGTCCAGTCAGTATCAGGTTCTCCAGGCTCTCCTTCCTCATTGCATGTCCCAGGAACTTCAGTTGTCTCTTCCTGATGCTCAGCATCAATTTCCTTTTTGTTGCCATTCTTTCTAACACCTCGTCGTTGCTTGTATGCTCAGTCCACGATATCCGTAGCATCCTTCTGTAGAACCACATTTCGGCTGCTTTTAGTTTTGTCCTCATTTTCGATGATATTGTCCAGCATTCACAGCCGTATTGAAGAACTGACATCACGTAGCAGTCCATCACTCTTTTCTTTGTTTCTAGTGAAATTGTCCTGTTTCTTAATACTCTTCTTAGCTCCTGGAATGAATCCTTGTGCCTTTGGATCACAGGAATATGAATGTATAGAAACTGCTCTGACCACAAAATGAGGGGTCAGTTTATATATTGATTGTAATATGGAACTGATCCCCCACTTTATGTCCATTCTTTCCAACACCTCATAGTTGCTTGCATGCTCAGTCCACGATATCCGTAGCATCCTTCTGTAGAACCACATTTCGGCTGCTTCCAGTTTTGTCCTCATTTTTGATGATATTGTCCAGCATTCACAGCCGTATTGAAGAACTGACATCACGTAGCAGTCTAGAACTCTTTTCTTCATTTACCTTTCCTGAAAGAATTACTACTTTTCCAAGCTTACATACACAACCACAAATATGATAAAAAATCAAAAGAGAAAGGTTAAATCTCTTACCTTCTGTTTCTAAAGATGTAAAGCACATACATCCTTCCTAGCCTGTAACAATCTGATCACAATTTAAACAATGCCAATTTATTACAAAAAAATATATCTTGAATATTACTCTCTTACTTTTGCAAATGATTTGACTGACCTTTCAACCACCTGATGAATATTCATGAATATTCTCAAATTTAAAAGCCTTGATTAACAAAAAACATCACTGCTTTTGTATATAAACATGTGTAACAATATAGATCTTACATTTGCCTTGATGAATTCCCTCAGAGGTTGAAATGCTTCAGCTAAGAATAGTTTTTCCTCTTGTCTTTTTATTCATTTTGTTTCTTTACAGATACATTCTGCCAGGAAATAATTTACATATATATATATATATATATATATATATATATATATATATATACTAGCAGTATAGCCCAGCGTTGCTTGGGTGTAATGAAAGCTTTAAAACTAATCCTGGAGCTCAGACTCTTTGGGCGTTGGCACGAAGGACTAAAAAGCAATAGTTGTTTCCAGTTAAAACAAAACCGTAGACTGAAAGAAAAATGAATGGATGTAAGTCAAATTTTGATTTCCTGGTATCGATATCAAATAAGTTTTTTTTGTCGTAAACTGAATTTTGAAGGCTAAATAAGTCCTCTGAGTAAATGGTATCATAGCTGAGACTAAGAACTACAATTATATCTACTTAGAGCCAAACCCGAAGCAAAAACTAAAATAAAAGGGCTGAAAAAATACAGACATACAGGCAGATAAACACACACACACACACACACACACACACAAACATCTTGCCTTTTATATATATATATATTATCGATATTCTGCACTATTGTAAGAACTGAAACCTTGAAACTTCTGAATATTGTTTCTTATGTCTTTGTCTATGAGTGTATCAAATTTGATTAAAATTGGACCAGTCCTTTTATAACCCGATATTTTTGATTATTTTTATTTTTATCAGGGGTACCGCAACACAAAACCTAGCTAAGAACACTCGCAGATGCTTATAGTACAACTGTGTAAATTTTCAAGAATATCGGTTCAGCCATTTTGGAGTCTATAAGTAATGGACACACACACACACACACACACACACACACACACAGAGACAAAGGTTCATTTATAAATAAGTTTAGATATAAGAGAGAGAGACAGACAGACAGACAGACAGAAAGAAAGAATATTGCCCCTGATATTACAGTAGTTATAAAGATGTTCCAGAAATGACTAACATTAGAAAAATGCTGAACCCCCTTGTGAACTGATTTAAACTTGTTGTTCTTGTAACAAGTACAGGTGCAAAAGATTGCTTTTCCTCAAGTATGTTAGAAATTTACCAAGGTGATTAGTTTTGTTGGTGTGCTTACTATAAGAATTATTATAATTTTTTTTTTCTTTTTGACTTTGCTGTAAATCAGTGTTTACAATTGGATTCATTGTTAAGAAACAACAATTAATGTGCTATTCTACAGTTCTAAAGTTCATTGTTAAAAGATTCCAACAAAGATGAGGGTCTCCATTTTTATTGCATAATTTTATTGGTCTATTATGTGCAGATGTTTATATTAATACTAGTTTACTCACACCTTTGAAAAATGGCAATAATATTTGATTTTTGATATTTTAGAAGTACAATGTAACTACAAAATGTTCTTTATCTGTTATTTTTAATAATTAAATATTTGCCCTAAAGAACATTTGCTCCCCAAAAACGTAGAATATACATATATATATTTATCATAATTCTCTGAATAACATCCATTGAGCTCTTTATACAGATCTAACACTTAATATTTTATATTAAGTAATTCTTGTTAGATTATCCTCACCATTCACAAACTTGACATCATTAACTATATATATATATATATATATATATATATATATATTATAAGTTATAGTTTAGAACATTTTACTTTGTACATGTTCTAAACTACAACTTATAATAAATATCCATCGGTCTATTTCTATATTGAGCACTGTTTTAAATTAATGTTTTGAACATTGTTAATACTTTCTTCATTCTTTATTCACTTGGATATATATATATATATATATATATATGATAAAAATATGGTTTAAAGGTATAGTATATTTATGTGTAAAAGTGATCCTTATCAGAGACAGAGCATATGTAAACATAAAAGTGGACACTGAGGTCAACACTAAATGGTGACAGTCTGTTTCATGCATGAACACAATAATCAGGTCATGAAGATTGCATTAATATTGAAACAAACTACCACTGCTTTATATACATACATATATATATGCATGTATGTGTGTATATATATATATATATATATATATATGTATGTGCGTGTCTATATATATATATATATATATATATGTATGTGTGCATATATATATATATATATATACACATGCAATACTTTAAAGAATAGACTTTAAAAAACAGTAGCTACTCTAGCATCTACGCATCATTCATTCAGTAATGAATTAGAACACTCTAACTACTGGGGTATGTTTACATGGTATATCACATGCTAAAAGTCTGCCTCCTTCTACCAAGCACCCATAGCTAAGAGGTAGAATTGCCGACTGATGCCAATTCGCTTGGGTTTCAATCCTGGGTAAAAGCAATAATACAGCGAAACAGATCTGTCTGTGAATGACTATATATATATATATATATATAGACACTATACACAGGGTGAAATAGGTAAAGTGTCTTCTAAATTGCACAAAAATGAAAATAATGCTGGCATCTTATATTAACAGATATATTTTTCAAAATTACACAAAATATTTTGAAATATGAAAGAGTAAATTTATTCAATGAAATCACCATTGGCTTCAACCATGGCCTCTAGACATCTTCAGAATCTTCTGCATCTCTTCTGGACAGACTCCTTGTTTTAAGTTGGTGAATGCTGTCATAATCCTTGCTTTAAGTTCTGTTGGTCTCTTGCTTAACTGTGTCCTGCACATCATAATCAAGGGGTTTGCAGTCTGAGGAGTAAGATGAATAGATGTAAAGGATTATGTGGACGCAGAAATTGTCTGAGAGCCATATCTGGGTTCCCTACTTGGTGCAGAGTCCTGTTGCCAGACATAGGATCTTCCAGTAACCATCCTCTTGGCTCAGGGCAGCACTACCTTCTCAAGGTACTTGATGTAGGCCTTTGTCTTGATTTTGAGGCCCTGTAGGAAGATGAATAGTGACATAACATTACCATCACTAATAATTTCTCCAAACACTATGATACTATATATCATCCAATTTTTTTCAAATTCTCTGCACTGTCCACAAATTGACATCCAAACAATCTGAAATATTCATATTGGAGCTTCTGGCACAAATGCAAAGCAGTACAGTATGCAATTTCCAAATTTCTGACAGAGTGAATTGCTTCATGGTACTATTTTTTCACAGATGGTGCCCAACTGACCTTACTATACTGTGCTGTTGACAAAATCAAAACAGACAATATGCATGTGCAAAATTAGACAAGACCGACAATGTACTAACACAAAGTTCTAACCATTGAAAATTTATGGATATATTTGAAGAAAAAAAGTAAGAGAAAGCAATCCTTTAAACTTGGAGCGATTGCTAAGGAAGAATGGAGCAAAATAATTAACAGTGTGTGTTGTGATCTTTTAAGAAACTATCAAAAATCATTAAAGGCAATAATCAAGAATATTCATCTTCTATGTGCGCTGTCCTTTCAGAACGTAGTTGATCATGGTTCTTCACGTCTCCCTGTTACACCTCGCAGCTCCATTCCATCATCCACCTGATCAGGCTCCTCAAATATGTTATCCGCTGCCTTCCTCTGTCTCTTTTTCCTTCTATCTGACCTGTCAGTATCAGGTTCTCCAAGCCTTCCTTCCTCATTGCATGTCCCAGGAACTTCAGTTATCTCTTCCTGATGCTCATTATTAATTTTCTTTTCATTGCCATTCATTCCAACACCTCATCATTGCTCGCAAGCTCGGTCCACGATATCCGCAGCATCCTTCTGTAGAACCACATTTCCACTGCTTGAAGTTTTTTCCTCATTTTTGATGATATTGTCCAGCATTCACTGCCTTATTGAAGAACTGACATCACATAGCAATCTAGCACTCTCTTCTTTGTTTCTAGTGAAATTTTCCTGTGTCTTAATACTTTACTCAGCTTCTGGAACATGTCCTTTGCCATGCCAATTCACCTTCAGATCTCTGTGTCACACTTTCCATCTGGTATTTAAATTTTTGTACTTGCATGATTGTGGTATTCCCCACATGTATTTGGCATTTGAGGCTAAAGGTTAAATTTTGTTTTATGTTAAATGCTTTTTGGTGTTCTTTTGTATTATTGTTAGACATTAACATAAAAATAATTGTTGAGGTTTTCATTCTGCATTCTTTCAAATACATTATTTCACCATTTGTGAAAAATACACATGAAGTTTCTAAAAACATTTTAGGTAATACGGCTTTATTTGTAATTATGAAAGAAGTCTAATAATTCTGTCCACAACAGTAGATGCACATTGTACTTTATATATGTAAATGTTACCACAAAATAGACACAAACTGACTGCAGTGGGTTTCAGGTGGGAAAATATTCACTCATGCTTGATATTTCTCTCGGATTTCAATTCATGCTCGTCAGTTAAAGAGATGATATTTGAATCATGAATTTACCACTCACATTTAGCATGCTTACTCGTGTGTATATTTCCTTTAAAATTTAGATCTATTAAACTAAGTATCAAAGGAATGTTTTTTCATCCATAGAGACATATCTTGACAGGACAAAAGATTAGGATAGTCTGTCTGAGTGACTGTAGTAAGGTAACTATTGAAAAACCAAAATCACTAATACTAGCAATGGTCAATGAGAAAAACTTAGTTTACCATTGCTCTATATCAGTCATCCAAGTCATATCACTTATAAATCAATTAAAGCAAATAAGTTTAGAATATGTTTCTTGATGCATAAAACATATAGACAACTTGTGGGATTTTTTAAAATTCTTGTTGAATACAATACAAAGCCAAAGATCCATCTTTAAATACGATTTTACATGAACATAAATATGGCATTTAAATACAATTTTACCCAAAAAAGAAAATGATCTTTAAATATGACTTCAATAGAACAGGGAGACAATCTTTAAATATGAATTTAGATGAACATGAATATAATCATGTGTTATGGAGTAGTTTTCGCACTGAAAGTTATAATCGTGCTATGTCAGTTGCTAACCAACTTAACGTACCCAAAATGTTAGGAACTTGGTAATCTTCCACTGAAAAGCTGACTCATTAGTATTCGGCTAACTGCCGACTAATATCAACTGCCTAGTAGTTCTACTGAATTCCAATAGAAGTCTAAAATCTCCCATGAACTTCCCAAGTACTTCTGTATTGTATTTACTAGCCTTCCCACACAAGGCCAGATGTGACACATAGTTATTTTATAGTGGGTATTCCATTAACTTCCTGTTAACTCTTATTAATATAGGAGGGAGAGTCCATTATCTGAGGAATAGGTGTGTTTCACCATAACAGAGGGAGAGTCCAATATCTGAGGAATAGGTGTGTTTCACCATAACAGAGGGAGAGTCCAATATCTGAGGAATAGGTGTGTTTCACCATAACAGAGGGAGAGTCCAATATCTGAGGAATAGGTGTGTTTTACCATAACATCTTGCAATATTATTGTATCTGAAATGAAAATGATCATTAAATATGATTTTACCTGAAAATGAATATGATCTTTAAATATGATGTTACTTAAAAATGAATACGATCTGTACATATGACATTGCTGAACATGAATATGTTATATATGATTTTATCCGAACAATGAATATGATCATTAATTATGACATTACTTGAAAATAAATATGAACTTTAAATATTAACTTGAACATGAATATGATGTTTAAATATGATTTATCTTGATATAAATACTGGATAATATCTATAAATATGACTTTACTTAAATATGAGTATGATCTTTAAATATGGCTTTAACTGAACATGATTACAATCCTCAAATATGCCTTTGCTTGAACATGAATATGATCTTTAGATATGACTTTATCTGACTATGTATGCAATCTTTAAATATTACTTTACCTGAACATGAATATAATCTTTAAATACTGCTTTACCTGAACATGAATATGATCTTTAAATATTGCTTTACCTGAACATGAATATGATCTTTAAATATTGCTTTACCTGAACATGAATATGATCTTTAAATACTGCTTTACCTGAACATGAACATGATCTTTAAATATTGCTTTACCTGAACATGAATATGATCTTTAAATACTGCTTTACCTGAACGGGTCCTGGGTATGACGGTAAACTGCATCCGGCAGCAAGGCTTTTTATTGGGAGGTTCTGAGGAGCATGGAACCACCTCTTAATTGTTGTTGTTCCCAGGTCCACCCTGGCCCAGAGTGGTAGCACCTGTTAGGGTCCCAGCTATGGGCAAATAGTTACTCCCCCCCCCCCCAGCCCGGCCAAACTGGGGTCAAAATACTGTGAAAGTATAAAAATACTTTTATAGAAAAATATACATTTTTGAAGGAAAAAATTATTACCATGACACATTTTTTAAGGAAAAATTTACCAGCAATACATTTCTGAATACAAAACTAGAAGACATCTTCAGTTTTATAAAATAAAAATTTTCATCAAAATCTGACTAAATCAACCTTTTCACAATAACTGAACATTTTTAAAAAAGTACCGTAAAACCCTACCTTTTTGACATTAAATAACACACAGAGGTTGATATGCCGTTAGACAAAACTCAAACTGAAAACTTTACCTGAACACGTGGTTCTCCACAACTCTCTGAGATTTATTTTGAAACCTTTTATCCCACACTTGTGCATAATGGAAAGCTGCTTCTTGTGGAAGGTTTATGCTGTCAAATCGTCAGTATTATAATAATAATTTCCAACCTATGGTTTGTAATACAACTATACTGAGTGCACCTTAGTTACAATGCTTAGAGAGAGAATGCATCATCTAATATGTTCAGTAGCTGAAAAAGCTAGTACACTCACATTCTCTGTCATGATGACTTGTGTCTTCATGCTACCACACTGATCAATGATTCTGAAACAGTTATGCTGACTCAATTTCACTCATACACCTTGAGTCCACCTGTAGTACGACCTACAGAGACTCTCCAATGGTGCCACTGACTAGAATCATCTCCTCATGCCAATATTATCAAGAATTCACCATCCTAACAAATTGACCAGGGTAAAAATTAAATCCAGGTCTCATTGTCAGAATGCTAATATTCTCAAAACATGGCTATGTGTCCAATAAAAGTTTAGTAAAATTTAAACATTTTTTTCAAGAAAAACAAAAGGCAGACAGATAGTCAGAGAAATAAACATTATATGAAAGATTCGGCAAACTTCATACCTGCAAAAAAAGAGAGTGTCAAAGGGATGGTTTTTCTTTTGACATCCTTGCTGTTTTAACTACCTTCACTCCTCAACAATGTTCATTCTTTTAAAAGGTATTGATTAGAATTGTAATCTAAACTTATTTTATAAATGGAACTTTGTCTGTGTGTGTATGTGTGTGTGTGTGTGTGTGTGTGTGTCCATTACCTATAGACCCTGAAACAGCTGAACCAATTTTCTTGAAAATTTACACAGTTATATTATAAGTGTCTGCAAGTGTTCTTAGCTAGGTTTTGTGTCGAGGTACCCCTGATAAAAATCGATAATCAAAAAAATCGGATTATGGAAGGAGTGGTCTGATTTTAATCAAATTTGATGCACTCATAGATAAAGACATAAGAAACAATATTCAGAAGTTTCAAGGTTGCAGTTCTTGCAATAGTGCAGAAAATCGATAATATATATATATATATAAAAGGCAAGATGTTTGAGTGTGTGTCTGTTTATCTGTCTGTATGTCCTTTATACAAATCCACAATTTTTATCCAATTCTCACCAAACTTCATAATTTGACTTACATCCATTCATTTTTCTTTCAGTCTACAGTTTAATTTTAACTGGAAACAACTATTGATTTTTAGTCTTTTATGCCAACATCCAAAGAGTCTGAGCTCCAGGACCATGGATTAGTTTTAAAGCTTTCATTACACCCGAGCAATGCCAGGGTATACTGCTAGTCATAGATAAAGAAGAGACTTGAAACAACAGAAATGTGGATGGTGAGAAGGAGGGCTTGGAAAATCTGATACTCACAGGAGAGATTGAAAGCAAAAGGGACAGAGGAAAACAATGCATAACATACTTAGTAAGCTTGAGATGGCAGAACAGGACTTTGAAGAAATAACAGAAAGACAAAGTTTATTAAGAGTTACAAGGGACGGGAAGTTGTGGAAAGCCATGATCGCCTACATTCTGAGAAGAATTAATATTAGAGTTTTTAGAAAATTATAATTAATACCAGAATTTTATTTTTAATTTTCATAAAAATAATGCTGAATTTTATGATGGGCATATTGGCTTAAATTACAGATTTTAAATGTTAATTTTCAACCAAAGCTAAGCAAAGTATTAAGAAACAGAAAAGATTTTGTTAGAAGAAAAGAAAATTTATGTAATATCAATCCTCCTATAAGGCAGTGAATGCTGGACAATCTTCCTACATATAAAGAAGAGTAGATGTAAAAGAAATGTGGTTCTGCAGAAAGATTATTGAGAATATTCTGCACCAAACATGTGAGCAATAGTGAAGTTCTAGAGAAAATAGAAACAAAATGGATACTATTATTTAACACCAGGAAGAGTTAGTTGAAATTTCTAGAGCATATTAATGGGGAAAGAGTGTTGACCATGTCCACCATAGTTTATGAATATAGAACACAGTGCAGTATGTAATTTGTTCAATGAAACAACGTCAACTCATGAGTCAAACACTCTATTGAATCTCATTATATTGCCAATACTCAGGAATGATTTCATTTCATATGTAAATTCTGTTGTATGCTTGACTTTGTTTAAATTCCCTACTAGATCAGATAAATCAGTATCACAATGATACATTAATAGAGCATTATCAATATTTTGGAAGTATGCTTATTGTTTGGGTATATTATTTTGGCAAGGATCGGATTCAAGAAATTCTAAGATACATGCCATCATTTCACTTGTAGGGATTAAATAAAAATACGAAATAAAATAAAAAACACTAAATAAAATAAAAATACAAAATAAAATAAAAACTATGAAATAAAATAAAAATACAAAATAAAATAAAAGTACAAAATAAAATAAACATAAAAATCTCCCAGTAGTCCTCTGACAGGAAAGACAATTGGCACATACGCAAAAAAAGAGAGGCCTCCTGGTGCCAAAAATAAACTCTATCTCTTTCTCTATTGGACTTTGGATGGTAAAGACATGCCAAACTATTCGAGAAGGAATTTCCCCAACAAGAGGTTGTTGAAACCAAAAAAAATAAAATCAGTGTCCAAACTGTCCCTCTAGTGTCTCTGTATCTTTCCTTTTCTCTTTGCCTATTAATTTCAGCGGGGAAAGCCATTCAACAAGTTTTGGATGTTTAGGCAAAAGAACCAACCCAGCAGTAATAGCCATAACATTCCATACACTAATAGGCAATCTCATTGGTGATTCAAATTTCTGGTCGACTTTATACACATCACATTGAATATTTTGAGCCTTCTGATTGGTTAACCCTTTCATTGGTGAACTATAAAATGAGTCAGCTCATGGCTGGCTCACTAGTATACAATGGTACCCAAAAACTCCAACAAAGAGGGCTTGGAACATGACACATAAATAAGAAGTTGTTGAGTATTAATTATTTTTTAAAGGCAGAATAACTAGAGCATTGGTCATTCATCACATAATCATCATGTTCTTTCACCCTTGCTTATATACAAAGGTGTGTCATAAAGTATCCAATTGCAGAAACTTTATACATTTTACTGAACAGATTTTATCATCAAATGTCCCAGGCTTTTTACTGATATGAAATGGAGTGATTATATTGAATCAATAGCTAGGTCTTCTTCTTCTTCTTCTATGTGCCCTGTCCCTTCAGGAAGTAGGCGATAATGGCTTTTCACGTTTCCCTATCCCTGGTGGCTCTGAGCACACCTTCTCCTGTTACACCATGCAACCCTCTTTCCATCATCCACCTGATTAGGTCATTCAAATATGTCATCCATTGTTTTTCCCCTGTCTTTTTTTCCCTCTATCTGGCCTGTTAGTATCAGATTCTCCAAGCCCCACTTCCTCATTACGCGTCCCAGGAACTTCAGCTGTCTCTTCTTGATGCTCAGTATTAATTTCCTTTTTGTCTCCATCATTTCCAAGACCTCATCATTGCTCACATGCTTGATTCGTGATATTCGCAGCATCCTTCTGTAGAACTACATTTCAGCTGCTTCAAGTTTTTCCTTAGCTGCTAAAATATTGGTTCATTGTGAGGTGTCAGACAATTTTTCTAATCAGAATCCATCATGTACATCTATAAAATCTACCATTTATCGGTACATTGAACATTGCTATCATATGTAAGCTAGTACTCCGGTTATATGTCTTAAGATTCTTGACAAAATCCAAAGAAGAGTCTGCAATATTATCAGTTATGATCTGGCATTTCAACTTACTTTCCACCCCTATGTCATGGCTTCACTCTGTCTTTTCTACAAATATTTTACTAGCAATTGTTCTGATGTTCTTTCCACCTTGGTGCCTTGATTGCATGAAATTAAACATACTACTAGAATGGCTATTAGGTCTCACTGTTTTACTATTGCACTTGCTAGATATAACTATAAGTTCTATTTTAAAGGTTTCTTTCCTTGTGCTTCTCTCCTTTGGAACTCTTCCATTTTTTTTTTTTTGCTTTCCTGTCACCTACAATTTTCAAAAATGTAAGTGCAATATCAATCACCATCTTCTATCCTCCTAAAATCCTGTTTTTTTATTGTCCTTTCTCCTCACTAAAGTTTTCTCATTCTCTTCCAATCCTAGTAAACCCTTTCGTCTTAGGAGCATTATCACCTTGCTTGAGGTGAAATGATTAACAAAATATGATTAAAATATGGGAGCACCATCGAGGGGTTACAGCATTCAATTTCTCACCACTTTGAATCTCACCATGAATGAATAGTCAGAGAAGTAACTGTTTTGTATTATCAGCCTAGAGAAGAAAACACAGCAAACAGCACATGACAGGTTGACCTAAACACTACGAGTTTAATTAGGTAGACATAATTCTTCAGAAGCCATCAATAGCTATGCCAAGGTTTTAGGTGTACTGGCCTTGTTAAAAAAATAATTAACACCAGATTATGCACCCCAAGGTTTACTCAATATAGTTGCAGTATAAACAACAGAACAAGCATTTGTAATCATGTTTGGCTATCCACCCTGGCAGATAAGTATACTCAGAAAAATTCTGACACTTTTCCTTGGAACAACCAACTCATCTCATATAAAGAATTATGGCAACCTAGTTAAAAATTAAGGGTAATAAACATGACTGAGAAACACTTGGCCTGTCAAGGTATAAAATTTCTTTATAGCAATGTCCCAGTTGAAAAATGACTAAACCTCTTAAAAAGGAATCTAACACAATCAAAGATAAGCCTCTTCCTACCAACAGTTAAAATAATTAAAAAATCTGCCATTTTATCTCCAATCAATGCTATTTCATATATGATAATGATTTTTACAAACAAAAGTTTGAAGCACCAATAAGATTGCCTATTAATCTGATCCTTTCCAAAATATTATACCCAAACAATAGACATACTGCCAAAATATTGATAATGCTCTATTTGTTATATATTGACAAATAACAAACACGTCTGTATATAAAAATATATCAAGTGATATTTTTATTAATGAACGATGGACCGTGTAGCCTAGTGAACAGAGAGTGAGAGCGCGCTTCCAAGGGTTGACGGGGGGGTGTCGTATCTGTTGCTCCTCTGGTCTGGTCTGGCTCTCTGCCTGACTCTGTCTCTCTGCCCAGACTCGTCTGTCGTGAAATCCGTGCCCGAGGTCTTTTTATCTCCAAACCGGTACTTCCGATTTTTTTGCCTTGCCTACGCACGCCCACGTAATTCTCAGAGACACCTGTTCTGTTTGCCTCTTGTAGCCATTTCCGCTACTGCCGGAAATAAGGTCAAACAACCATCCGTTCCTTTCAACGGCCGGAAAACGCCCCCGCTTCCTCACTTCCTCGGGTGGGCCTAGATTGTTATATTACATATTAATGTATCAGTGTCATACTGATTTAGCTGATCTAGTAGATAATCTAAAGCATACATCTGGTCGGGTGCCCCTGCTATTCTCCTCGGGTTTCTCGATAAGGTTCAGAGGAGGGTCTGTAATGTGATAGATACCGACTTGGCAAACCGCCTGCAGTCTCTCTCCCACCGGCGCAACGTGGCTTCCCTGTGTCTCTTCTATAAATACTTTCACAGCTTCTGCTCCGATGAACTTAGATCACTGGTGCCCCCTAAATACGAATTTGAATGAGATACTAGATTAGCAACTAGATCCCACCCTTTTACAGTGAAACCGATAAAATGCAGCCGTAACTTCTACTCCAACAGTTTCTTTCCTCGCACTTCCTGACTGTGGAATTCTCTTCCACACGATTGCTTCCCCGATGGCTACAATCTCCAGGAGTTTAAATGTAAGGTCAATAGGCACCTCCTAACACACTAACCTGCTCCCATTCTATCAAACACTCTTCCCATCTGCCCAACCCTCATCCTCGCTATCCTTACTCATCTGTCACCTTCCTCCTGACATTCCCTATGTCTAACCACTCCTTCTCTTTACCTTCCCCTATGTAGCCCCATGCGCAATAGTGGCAGTGGAATGCCTTGCTTGGGGTGAGATGATTAAAAAAAAATAAAAATGAACAAATACAATTCTTTATCATTCCTAGATTTGCTAAACCATGTTAAGAACAGTTTAAAACTTGGTGCCCATCAGAAATCAACCTACAAAAATAATCTAAAGTAATCACAACCCTACTGTAGGAAAATCTTCTGCCATGTCAGGCATGTCTCTTTCGAGACATGATCACCCAAGCATATGTTATGTATGGCCCTTAACTAACTGTTTGTTTAGCAGATTAGGAATATTTAAGTGCTTTCATGTTTGTGTGTGTGTGTGTGTGTGTAAGTGCTATATTTAGACAGTAAGTATTTCTGCCAACAAGTTAGATTAAAATGGTTAGTCCGTTTCATTTTTTATTGTATTTTTTCAATTTTCAAAAAAGATATTGTGATCAAAATTATAGATAAACTGTCTAGAGTTCAGATTGTTGTTGCTTTGTTCAAGTATTTTCACTTGTCTTTGTCATCTTCAAGAAACAATGTCGTGTCTGTGTGGTAGGAAAAATTCCTTAGTCTACATCCTGGTATTCTTTTGAAAGCTGAAAGTTTCAAATAGTCTACAATGACAGCTATTGGGAACAAGGCCACACCAAAAAAAAACATAATTTATTTTTGTCTATATAAATATACTAGCAGTATAGCCCGGCGTTGCTCGGGTGTAATGAAAGCTTTAAAACTAATCCATGGTCCCGGAGCTCAGACTCAGCCTAAAGAATATTTGTGTGAAGTTTGATGAGAATCGGATAAAAATTGTGGATTTTTATAAAGGACATACAGACAGATAAACAGACACACACAAATGTCTTGCCTTTTATATATATATATTATCGATTTTCTGCACTATTGTAAGAACTGCAACCTTGAAACTTCTGAATATCGTTTCTTATATCTTTGTCTATGAGTGTATCAAATTTTATTAAAATCGAACCACTCCTTCTATAACCTGATATTTTTGATCATCGATATTTATCAGAGGTACCTCGACACAAAATCTAGCTAAGAACACTCGCAGACGCTTAATGTACAACTGTGTAAATTTTCAAGAAAATCGGTTCAGCCATTTCGGAGTCTATAGGTAATGGGGACACACACACAGACAAAGTTCCATTTATAAATAAGTTTAGATATAATGCTGGTTTTCTTCACAAGTTGAAAAGTTATCTCTGGTTAAATCTTTTATTTAATTCTATCTTTCTTATCAAATTTCAAAATAAAAGTTGTCTTGAATGACTACTATAAACAGCTTTTGAAATTAATGTAGGTTCTTCCCAGGACTCTATCTTTGGGACTACTTTGCTTGTAATTTTTGTCAACAATATTTCCAATGTCATCAGGAATTCATTTATTATCTATGTCAGTGACAGAATTATTTACCCCTGTCTGATAGGTTTGATAAGGTCAACTTGGTAGCAGATCTCAAAAATGACCATTAATCTGTTGTTAACCAGGGCAAGAAATGGCTTGTTTATTTTAACACCTCTAAAACAAAACTGCTCTCTTTTAATCATCTGAGAAAATCTTTTTTGAATTCAATCAACATGGCTGATGCTAAACTCTTGGAAAGTGATTTCTTCTCAGACTAACATTTTCTACTGACTGAAAGTGAAAGATTATATTAAATTAGTTGCTAGTTCTACTGCTAGGAATGTTGACTGTGTTGTGCTAGATAATTTTTCTCAACAGAATCTATCTTGCACATTTAAAAGTCTACCATTTATTATGTATTAAATATTGCTGCCACATCTGGACTGGTGCTTCTGTTACTTATTGAAAGATTCTTGATGAAATCCAAAAAAGAATTTGCAGCGTTATTGGTTCCAGGCATGGCTTCTGGACTTCAGTCACTTTATCACTGCTGTAACATAAATCCTTTGTAATTTTTCTATAAATATTTTTCTTGTATAGCATTGTTCCACGACAACTGACGTTTTACTCTATACTTAATTTCTCCTATAACCAACATATACAAAAGGGTAAAATTCTGTTTACCAATCCCATTACACCTCCCTAAACCAAAGAAGTTTAATGCCTTTCATTGTTCTTGAACTTCTTCTACAACCGCTGTCCTCCTCTCTTCATGAGATTTATGTCCTGTTCATTTTTATAGAGATCTTGGACTCATCTGATCTTCTTCCATGTCTGAGTCACTTCCGCTATCATCCATAGGCTCGTTTTCTAGTACATTAGGCTGATCTAAAAAACTTATCCTTTCTTCTTTGTCAATATCTCCTACCATCACAACATCTTCATTTTCAAATCTGGATCTTAATTGGCTAGAATGAGCAATTCAGTTTTTTACTTTCTTTGATATAATGGCAGTATTATGTCCTATTTACATGATGAAATTAGTTCTCTCAGGACTTGCTACTTTGACTTTTTTATACCAATTGGAGTAGATAGACTAATTGGAGTAGATAGATTTAATTGGAGTAGATAGACTAAACTATCACCCAGTTCACATACCACCCGCGTCTATTGAACAGGTGAAGAGGCTCAGCCCTTGTTTCCTAGTTAGGATGTGGTTTCTGGCTTTCTATTTTCCAATCTTTTTACTCTTACATAGCCCCCTGCACATCAGTGGCATTATCGCCTTGCTTGGGGTGATATAATTAAAAAAAAAAATCTTTTCATTTGTTGAGTAAGACATTGTAAATGGAAATCTTATTTGTCTTCCCATTAATGCAAATAGAATTTGCACTTCACACTATCGCCCAGTTCACACTCCACCCACGTCTATTGAACAGGTGAAGAGGCTCATCCCTTGTTTCCTGTTTAGGATGCGGTTTCCGTTTTTTTCACTTTTCCAGTCTTCTCACTTTTTTTTTCAATTGGAGTAGATAGACTAAACTGTCGCCCTGTTCACACTCCACCCTCGTCTACTGAATAGGTGAAGAGGCTCATCCCTTGTTCCCTGTTTAGGATGTTGTTTCCGGCTTTCTCTTTTCCAATCTTTTTACTCTTACGTAGCCCCCTGCGCATCAGTGGCGTTATCGCCTTGCTCGGGGTGATATGATTAAAAAAAAAAATTCTTTTCATTTGTTGAGTAAGACATTGTAAATGGAGATCTTATTTGTCTTCCCATTAATGCAAATAGAATTTGCACTTAACACTATCGCCCAGTTCACACTCCACCCTCGTCTACTGAACAGGTGAAGAGGCTCATCCCTTGTTCCCTGTTTAGGCTGCAGTTTCCGGGTTTCTCTTTTTCAATCTTCTCACTTTTTATTTATCTATTTATTTTTCAATTGGAGTAGATAGACTAAACTATCACCCGGTTCACACTCCACCCACGTCAATTGAACAGGTGAAGAGGCTCATCCCTTGTTTCCTGTTTAGGATGTTGTTTCTGGCTTTCTCTTTTCCAATCTTTTCACTTTTACATAGCCCCCTGCACATCAGTGGTGTTACCGCCTTGCTTGGGGGTATATGATTAAAAAACAAAACAAAAAAAAAACATATAGAATCATCTTATAACTAAGCAGTAACCTTGGTAAGTAAGTGGTTATAGTATTTCTACTTGGGAAAAAAGTCTTCAATCCTATTTTTACTGTCGATGTCATTTTTTCTGCAATCACATTAGATATTTTTTTTCTTTTTTAATCATTACACCCCAAGCAAGGCTTTCCACTGCCACTATTGCGCTTGGGGCTACATAGGGGAAGGTAAGTAGAAAGAGTGGTTAGATGTAGGAAATGTCAGAGTGGTGGGGTGATAGATAGTTGGGTGGATGGGAAGAGTGTTTGATAGAATGGGAGCAGGTTAGTGTGTTAGGAGGTGCCTATTGACCTTACATTTAAACTCCTGGAGATTGTAGCCATCGGGGAAGCAGTCATGTGGAAGGGAATTCCACAGTCAGGAAATGCGAGAAAAGAAACTGTTGGAGTAGAAGTTGCGGTTGCATTTTATCGGTTTCACTGTAAAAGGGTGGGATCTAGTTGCTAATCTAGTATCTCGTACAAATTCGAATCCAGGGGAAACCAGTGATCTAAGTTCATCGGAGCAGAAGCTGTAAAAGTATTTATAGAAGAGACACAGGGAAGCCACGTCACGCTGGTGAGAGAGAGACTGCAGGCGGTCTGCCAAGTCAGTCTCGATCACATTACAGACCCTCTGCTGTACCTTGTCAAGAAGCCCAAGGAGAATAGCAGGGGCACCTGACCAGATATAGCAACAGTATTCAATGTACAGGCGGATATGGTGTTGATTTGTAAAGGAAGCAGCCAATCCACATCAGTGAATTACATAAACCTTCATCATAAAATTTTGGTGCACTGTCTGATATCAATATTTTAGGGGCTCCATTTCTGGAAAATATCGCTTAATATTTTTATATCTTTAACTTTAACAAATTTTTACCCATCCAGGAAAGGAGTTTACTAAAATTAGATATAATCCCATACCCTTTATGGTCAATATGAACACAAGACCATGGTTCCGTTTCTTTAGGCTTATGGCCTATCACGTTGAATACATCGGTTCTTGCTCGATCACCAAAGTTAAGCAACGTTGAGCCTGGTCAGTACTTAGATGGGTGACCGCTTGGGAATACCAGGTGCTGTAAGCATTTAGTGACGGATGTGCATTGTGGTGCAGTGGATATTGGCTTGAAAAGAGAATGAGCCGAGTTTGAATTCCAGTTGAATACCCTGCATTCACTTAAGGACTGGTACCCTTGGGAAAAGTATTAATCTGTCCCTTCCCTCCAGTTATGGGTTAAATAACAAGGGTAAGACTTGGGGACCCTGCTATTAAAAACAAATCCCAATGAATCTTGATACTCGAAAAAGAAAAAAGTATTACTAGACACAAAAACTTATATAAAAAAAAAAACAACAATAAATTGTTGAAAGAAAAAGGTATTACCAGCAATAAATAAATAAAATTTAGTTGGCAATAAATGACCCGCCGTGGTTGATATGCCATAAAAACCAAACAACCAGCCAACCAACCAACCGTTTCTTTAGGCCATGAAAGTATTCTCCTCTATTGAAAATTCTTTATTTCTGTACATTTTGAGCATGTATATGCATATCTTTCTATCTCACAACAATACCCGAACCACCATTCCCCCAATTTTAATCTTCTCTATATTGCTCTTATCCCACAATGCAAATCATCATGTACACTTTTTAAAATATGTATACTTACTATTTGTGGTGGTATTATTACATCTCCGTTATATACTACTGTTTGAAAACTTGGGTCACTGTGTTGAGCCAGAAAGTTTTTCTTATCAGAATCCATCTTGCATATTTATAAATCTACCATTCGCCTGTGCATTGAATACTGTTGCCATATCTGGTCGGGTGTCACTTTCTCATAGAAAAGAATGTGGCTTCCTTCTGTCTTTTCTATAAATATTTTCATGGCAGCTGTTCTGATGAGCATTTTTTGGTCACGGTGTGAGCCAGAAAGTTTTTCTTATCAGAATCCATCTTGCCCATTTATAAATCTACAATTCGCCTGTGCATTGAATACTGTTGCCATATCTGGTCAGGTGTCACTTGCTCATAGAAAAGAATGTGGCTTCCTTCTGTCTTTTCTATAAATATTTTCATGGCAACTGTTCTAATGAGCATTTTTTTGGTCACTGTGTTCAGCCAGAAAGTTTTTCTTATCAGAATCCATCTTGCCCATTGATAAATCTACCATTTTTTTTTTATTAGTAGGCATAAATACCTCTGAAATTTTCTTAATTAACTTTGGAACTGGTGCAATATCACCTTTTAAAATCTGGTAGCAGAAGTTTGATATTGTATTGCAATTAAATGCATATTTTCTATGTCTATTGTCATCCCAGCATTTTTAACTTTTTTAACACATGTTTGCTTTTCGTTTTAATTCGTCTTTAGTGGTGGCACTGAAGCAAATAATCATGTTACTAATTTTGTCAACTAACATGTTTTCTATTGCTCTCTTAAAAATTGCACTTGCCATTTCCACCACAAAACCATTCTCATCCATCTTAACAATTCTATTGAGGTGTTTATTGTGATAATTTTTGTATCTATCTAAACTTATTTATAAATGGAACTTTGTCTCTGTGTGTGTATCTGTGTGTGTGTGTGTGTGTGTATCCATTACCTATAGACTTGGAAACGGCTGAACCAATTTTCTTGAAAATTTACACAGTTGTACTATAAACGTCTGCGAGTGTTCTTAGCTAGGTTTTGTGTCGAGGTACCCTTGATAAATATCAAAAATTGATAATCGAAAAAATTGGGTTATAGGAGCGGTCCAATTTTAATCAAATTTGATACACTCATAGACAAAGACATAAGAAACAATTTTCAGAAGTTTCAAGGTTGCAGTTCTTACAATAATGCAGAAAATCAATAATATATATATATATATAAAAGGCAAGATGTTTATGTGTGTGTCTGTTTATCTGCCTGTATGTCTGTATTTTTTCAGCCCTTTTATTTTAGGTTTTGCTTCGGGTTTGGCTCTAAGTAGGTATAATTGCAGTTCTTAGTCTCAGCCATGATACCATTTACTCAGAGGACTTATTTAGCCTTCAAAATCCAGTTTACGACAAAAAAAACTTATTTGATATCGATACTGGAAATCAAAATTTGACTTACATCCATTCATTTTTCTTTCAGTCTACGGTTTCGCTTTAACTGGAAACAACTATTGCTTTTTTTAGTCTTTCATGCCAACATCCAAAGAGTCTGAGCTCCATGACAATGGATTAGTTTTAAAGCTTACATTACACCCAAGCAATGCTGGGCTATACTGCTAGTTTAATCATAGGTAGATTTTAAATGTTTGTGCAAAAACTTTCCATGCTAAATAATTTGAGTGTGGCGGTTTCGATATTGGGAATAGGAAATTAATCCGAGCATATTTTATGATTTACACCTATTTTAAAATCACCACATTATTCTTAAATCTCTATCAGATTTTTGTAAAGGAAGAGGCTAATTTACTGATACCCGAAGGAACATGTTCCAAAATTCTCTTCTCTACCATTTTTTTAACTTGGCAACCACTAAAGGTAAAAGGCAAGTAGGTAATTTATGGGATTCAAATTAAGAGAGGGTACTATTTTCGGTAAATTTTCGTTTTAGGTACCGACGGCTTTTCCCCACTTCAAATTTATCCAAAATAGCATTATTTCTGTGCAAATGTATATACTGAACTCAAATCAACAATTAATTATTGAAGAAACTTACCTTTTTTGCTTTGAAAGTCCATAAAATAAACGAACTATATCTCACACTTTTTCTTTCCCATAACTCTCACGAAGTCATGTAATTAACTGCAGAATGACGTTCTACATAGGCAGCAATTTTGGTCAAATTTTGTCCTTTACTGAAACTTCTGGCAATGTACTTCCTGTTTTGAGAGTAATAAGTGTAGAAATACAATAGAAGCATTACTTTAATTACCGGAAGTACATCGCCGAAAGTATCAGTAAATGAAGAAAAATCTGCCAAAATTCGATCACATGCGCTGTTCATCATTCTGTAGTTAATTACATGACTTTGTGAGAGTTACGGGAGAGAAAAAGTGCTAGATATAGTTCATTTTTTTTTATGGAAATTTAGAAAAAAAAAGGTAAGTTTCTTCAATAACTAACACTTGATTTGAGTTCAGCATATACATTTGCACAGAGATAATGCTATTTTGGATAAATTTGAAGGGGAAAAGCGATAGGACTTAAAACGAAAATTTACCCTATTTTCTTTCAATTCTATGCTTACTTTATATCTCTTTAACACTTCTGTTTTTACTTTTTCTGATTTTACAGTATTCATTTGATAAATCCACCTTTAGAACATCTATTTCTAATAGTCCATGAATTTTTTTACAATCCATTCCTGTTATGGGAATAATTTTGAATTGATTCCAGGTTTCAAAAGTTCCATTTAAGTAGGCCAAAATTTTTATAAAAGATCTATCAAACTGTCTCAATTTCAGATGACTTCTTAATTTTGGTTTACCCATTTATTTTCAGAATTTTTTGGGGATTAAAGTGACTTCACTCCCCATATCCACTTGCATTTAAAGAGTCATGTCATTGATTTAATTTTTTCAAATACTTTTCTTTAGGTCTTTGTATTGAAAAGATGTTACCAATTCTTTCTTTTTCTAATTGACAGGAAAAAGTACCCCACTTTTGTAAAAAGAAAAAAATATTTTCCATCTGTCGGCAAAGTTAAAAAGAAAATAAACATTATTTTCTATTTTGTTAGTTTTCTTTTTAATTTTGCAAACAGACTAAAAAATGATTTTTTCTTTTACAGTTATAGCAAATTTTTACAAAAATGTTGCACTTTTTTCTGTCAATTTTATTTACAGTATTTGTATTTCTTGCCTTTCTTAAAAGACAGACTGAAAATCTTGCCTTTCTTAAAAGACAGACTGAAAATCTTGCCTTTCTTAAAAGACGGATTGAAAATGATTTTTTCTTTTACAGTTATAGCAAATTTTTACAAAAATGTTGCACTTTTTTCTGTCAATTTTATTTACAGTATTTGTATTTCTTGCCTTTCTTAAAAGACAGACTGAAAATCTTGCCTTTCTTAAAAGACGGATTGAAAATGATTTTTTCTTTTACAGTTGTTGCATTTTTTTCTGTCAATTTTATTTACAGTATTTGTATTTCTTGCCTTTCTTAAAAGACAGACTGAAAATCTTGCCTTTCTTAAAAGACAGACTGAAAATCTTGCCTTTCTCAAAAGACGGATTGAAAATGATTTTTTCTTTTACAGTTATAGCAAATTTTTACAAAAATGTTGCACTTTTTTCTGTCAATTTTATTTACAGTGTGGGGTTTGATACATTGACACCCACACACACACACACACACACACACACGCATGGTCACTCGGCGTTCCACGTGATGACTGGTTCCCGCCAAAACGATGCTAATAAAAGCGGAAAACATCACGTGGTACACTAGTTAGGATTTCGTCCCGGGACAAGAGCAAACATGTCTCCCTAACTCACACAAACACACGCGCACTAATTGCGGGTAGCAATTAGTGGCGCAAATTTCTTTTATTTTTATTCTCACCGACATTAACACTATGCACATTAACTTTCCTTCAAACTGGACCTTACATAAAATAACTTTCTACACATAAATTCACATTTTTCCAACCTTCAACAGTAGAAATCCACAGACTGACTAAGACTGCTACATTCGCATGTAAGTCTCTCTCTCTCTCTACTCAACGCACACACAGACACAGAACTTTGTCTTCTGTCTGACTTTCTTCATCAAGGATTTGAACTTTGAACTCTTTACGATAATCTTAACAATTGTTACAAACCTTTCTTTCAGCTAGAGAAAAAACTTCATACATCTTATTTTGTTTCTACGAACTGACGAAGGGGAATGACTCTTTCCTTTTCACTTTCTCATGCATGCTCTCTCAACCCCATGTAACCTTTGTCAATACATTGTTTTTCTGGGTATTTTCGCCTTACTCGTTCTTTCTTATTGTCTGTTTTATTTCACCATGACCACATGTTACGTCGAGTCGACTCATAAACTTAAATTAGTAAGTGGACCCTTCGTCTACTACAACAGTATTTGTATTTCTTGCCTTTCTTAAAAGACAGAATGAAAATCTTGCCTTTCTTAAAAGACGGATTGAAAATGATTTATTCTTTTACAGTTATAGCAAATTTTTACAAAAATGTTGCACTTTTTTCTGTCAATTTTATATGATTTTTTCTTTTACAGTTATAGCAAATTTTTACAAAATGTGGCAATTTTTTCCTGTCAATTTTATACTCATATTTACAGTATTTGCATTTCTTGCTTTTCTTTTTTATACTGTACTTTTCAACATTGTCCACAGTAGAACTATACTTTCTAATCAATTCCAGCTGTTGTATCACTTCCACGTGTAGTTAGAGAAAAATGAATCAATTGTAATTGTCCCATCATCATTATCATTTAACGTCAGTTTCCATGCTAGCATTGGATGGGGTTTTCTTAATGGTTCTTTTGTGCAAGGCCTGGCTGTAATCTCAATTTCCTTAAATTGTCATTGATAAGCTGGGTCTACTTATCACTCTTTGGGCATCAATAAACCCACAATTGCTGACTGGGTTTTCTATGTCCCTTCTCTCAACATGCTCAAACCATTTAAGTTATTTAAGTTCCAATATCTTATATCTATAAGATATATCAACCATACCTTCAATCAACTGCAATTGAATCAATTCATCCTCTTTAGTAATATTTTGAGTTCCCAAACTCAAATATGCAGAATCTGTCAAATTCCCTTAATCTGTCAAGATATTGCATAATTGATTCATCCTGTTTTTGTTTAAAGAACAGAAATTTGATTCTTTCTGTGATGACAAGTTTCTTTTTAGGTTGTAAATTGTTTTGTCATTTCTTAATTTCGATAAATTCAAATTCTCTAATTGTTTGGAGTATGCCATAACAGAAATTTTTATTATAGCTTCACAACCAACCAATGCTAGAAAAAGGTAGGTTATTTAATTTTCTCCCCTTCTTGCCTTACTGTCTTCCAATTTTTATGTTCCTAGCCTGGGCTGCAAAACACCAGATCTAAGTCTCAACAAATTCTGGTTCGTCTATAGGATACAAATCCTATATCATCCATCAACTAACTAAAACACACAAAGTAAAATTGCACACCCACAAAAGTGGATCAAAACGACTAAAAATATTTTGGTAAAAACCCAGACTAAGGCAAATTTCAAAAGTCAGTGTAAAAAGCAAAATTCTGGATCATAATTGGATAGAAAATCGAAAATTGATTATATGATGTCAGTAAAATTTTTTTCATACCTAAAGAAGAAAATGCCCACTGGAGCCGGTGACATGATAAACTTCACTACTTAAACCACGTTCGGAGACTGGTAAAAGACAATCCTCTATGAGGAGTGGTTAGCTGACTGACCTTGTGGCAATGTAACAAAAGAAATTTTAAAAAGCCGACCCAGACATAAGGGCACATCACAGATTCATTCAACCTTTTCTTAGAATTTTCCTTTTCTTCATTTTTACTCCACGCCACCAAAGAAAACAACAACAACAGGACACTCTGAGCACAGTTTCTTTATTTGTTTTACCTTCTTTCTCACCCTATTACCAATTTACTAAAAAGGGGAAGGAACATAAGACTTTACATTCTGCTACTATCAGTATATGCCAGGGACATTTAGCTTCTTGCTACTATCAAACCATGAACTCTAGACTTCTGTGGACATTTTAAATACATTTCTCTTTGAACAATTTTAAAACCAGTCAGAATGGTAGCGGTATCTGATATTTAAATTGTGGGGACTTTGGACGTGTTTGGCACAAGGCCAATTTACCAAGCATCATCAGGACCTCTACACGTCCAAGCAACTTAAACATCCTATTGATGATGCCATATTATTGAATACTGTTGTTCTATGACCCATAATCAATAGTCAACTTTGTGTCATCAAACTCTTTACTCTGTATTTTATTTCTCCTATAATCAACACATGCCAATAGGTAAAAACTTATTTACCAAACCCATTATAATTTACATGGTTATTGAGCCTTAATTTAAACAAAGTATAAGATTGGCAGCGAGGTTGCATCATTTTGAAAGATGTAACCACAAGTTCTATGCTAACAGTTTCTTCTCTTGCCCTTCTTTTTTTTTTTTAATCATTTCATCCTGAGCAGGGCGGAAATGCCACTGATGAGCTGGGGGCTACATAACTGTAAAAAGATTAATTAGAAGAGAGTGAGGAGTACAAACTAGTTAGAAAGGAGCAATAGAAAGATGAGAATGCAGGGATGATGACAGATACATAGGTGGAGAGAAAGGGAAGGATATACGGGGGTGGGGAGAGAGTTAGAGTCCAATGGTTAATAGATGAGTATTGACATTGCATTTAAATTTCTGGAGGTTGTAGCCATCAGGAAAGCAAGAATATGGGAGCGAGTTCCACACACCGGAAGTGCGAGAGAAGAAGCTGCAGGAGTAGAATTGTCGTCTGCATTTGGCTAACCTGACTGTGAATGGGTGGGACCCAGTTGCCAGTCTGGTTGCATGAGTAAACACCTGTTGAGGAGGCGCCAGTGACTTAAGTTCATCCAAGCAGAAGCCATGAAAGTATTTATAGAACAGACAAAGAGAGGCCACATTTCGTCGGTGGGGAAGTGGCTGCAGTCGAGCCACCAGATCAGTACCTATCACATTACAGACTCTCCTTTGGAGCCTGTTGAGAACACTGAGGAGAATGGCAGGGGCGCCTGACCATAAATGGCAGCAGTACTCCATACATGGACGGATGGTTGACTTGTATATATGCAGGATGGATTCAGGCGGAAAAAACATCCTGGATCGACATAGTGACCCAACCTTAAAGCCAAAAAGTTAGTAAGAAAAAAAAGAATACAGAATTAAGAAATGATTCATACACACTTATCATGCAGGTTAACACAGGAAATTTGAATTAAGAAAGTTCCACTATCTTAAAGTCTTGTCTTTTCCTGAAAATTAAGATCGAGTTAAGCTGCTTGGTAAATTTGAATTTGAAGAACAGACCATCTACGAAACTTAGAGATTTCACAGGGGTGGAGGAGGGGTCACAAATGTCCACTATCTGCCACTACCTTGGGCAGAATAGCTTTGCTTAACAGAATAAATATATAAAATAAATAAATAAATACAACCTCAAAACAGAGAGGCTAATTTTTGTTTTTTTCCAAATGGAGCATGAAAGCTAAAAAATTAGTAAGAAAAAAAAATACAGAATTGAGAAACGATTCATACACACTTACCACGCAGGTTAACAGAGGAAATTTGAATTAAGAAAGTTCCACTATCTTCAACTCTTGTCTTTTCCCGAACATTAAGATCGAGTTAAGCCTGCCTGGTAAGTGTGTATGAATCGTTCCTTAATTCTGTATTTTTTTTTCTTACAAACTTTTTGGCTTTCATGCTCCATTTGGACATTAACTAAGTTAAAACTTAGTTAACTCACCACCCTTGGCATTCTTTTTTTTTTCTTTTTTTTTTTAATGTGGAACTCTCCCTAAGTTCTATGCTCACAGTTTCTTCTCTTGTACTTCTTGCTTGTAGAACTCTCTTCCGGCTTCTTACTTCCTTGGCAAGGTCTCATCATTTGACACTTGAAAAGGCTAGATGTAACCCTAAGTTCTATGCTAATAGTTTCTTCTTATGTACTTATTGCTTGTGGAACTCTCATCGGGCTTGTTAATTCCTTGGCAAGGTCTCATCATTTTACAGTTGAAATGGCTAGATGTAACCCTAAGTTCTATGCTAACAGTTTCTTCTCTTGTACTTCTTGCTTGTGGAACGCTCTTCCGGCTTCTTACTTCCTTGGCAAGGTCTCATCAGTTTACAGTTGAAATGGTTAGATGAAAACCCTAAGTTCTATGCTAACAGTTTCTTCTCTTGTACTTCTTGCTTGTGGAACTCTCTTCTGGCTTCTTACTTCCTTGGCAAGGTCTCATCATTTTACAGTTGAAATGGCTAGATGTAACCCTAAGTTCTATGCTAACAGTTTCTTCTCTTGTACTTCTTGCTTGTGGAACTCTCTTCCGGCTTCTTACTACCTTGGCAAGGTCTCATCAGTTTACAGTTGAAATGGTTAGATGTAACCCTAAGTTCTATGCTAACAGTTTCTTCTCTTGTACTTCTTGCTTGTGGAACTCTCTTCCGGCTTCTTACTACCTTGGCAAGGTCTCATCAGTTTACAGTTGAAATGGCTAGATGTAACCCTAAGTTCTATGCTAACAGTTTCTTCTCTTGTACTTCTTGCTTGTGGAACTCTCTTCTGGCTTCTTACTTCCTTGGCAAGGTCTCATCATTTTACAGTTGAAATGGTTAGATGTAACCCTAAGTTCTATGCTAACAGTTTCTTCTCTTGCACTTCTTGCTTGTGGAACTCTCTTCCGGCTTCTTACTTCCTTGGCAAGGTCTCATCATTTTACAGTTGAAATGGCTAGATGTAACCCTAAGTTCTATGCTAACAGTTTCTTCTCTTGTACTTCTTGCTTGTGGAACTCTCTTCCGGCTTCTTACTACCTTGGCAAGGTCTCATCAGTTTACAGTTGAAATGGTTAGATGTAACCCTAAGTTCTATGCTAACAGTTTCTTCTCTTGCACTTCTTGCTTGTGGAACTCTCTTCCGGCTTCTTACTTCCTTGGCAAGGTCTCATCAGTTTACAGTTGAAATGGTTAGATGTAACCCTAAGTTCTATGCTAACAGTTTCTTCTCTTGCACTTCTTGCTTGTGGAACTCTCTTCCGGCTTCTTACTTCCTTGGCAAGGTCTCATCATTTTACAGTTGAAATGTCTAGATGTAACCCTAAGTTCTATGCTAACAGTTTCTTCTCTTGCACTTCTTGCGTGTGGAACTCTCTTCCGGCTTCTTACTTCCTTGGCAAGGTCTCATCATTTTACAGTTGAAATGGCTAGATGTAACCCTAAGTTCTATGCTAACAGTTTCTTCTCTTGTACTTCTTGCTTGTGGAACTCTCTTCCGGCTTCTTACTACCTTGGCAAGGTCTCATCAGTTTACAGTTGAAATGGTTAGATGTAACCCTAAGTTCTATGCTCACAGTTTCTTCTCTTGTACTTCTTGCTTGTGGAACTCTCTTCCGGCTTCTTACTTCCTTGGCAAGGTCTCATCATTTTTCAGTTGAAATGGTTAGATGTAACCCTAAGTTCTATGCTAACAGTTTCTTCTCTTGTACTTCTTGCTTGTGGAACTCTCTTCCGGCTTCTTACTACCTTGGCAAGGTCTCATCATTTTACAGTTGAAATGGTTAGATGTAACCCTAAGTTCTATGCTAACAGTTTCTTCTCTTGTACTTCTTGCTTGTGGAACTCTCTTCCGGCTTCTTACTTCCTTGGCAAGGTCTCATCATTTTACAGTTGAAATGTCTAGATGTAACCCTAAGTTCTATGCTAACAGTTTCTTCTCTTGCACTTCTTGCGTGTGGAACTCTCTTCCGGATTCTTACTTCCTTGGCAAGGTCTCATCAGTTTACAGTTGAAATGGTTAGATGTAACCCTAAGTTCTATGCTAACAGTTTCTTCTCTTGTACTTCTGGCTTGTGGAACTCTCTTCCGGCTTCTTACTACCTTGGCAAGGTCTCATCAGTTTACAGTTGAAATGGTTAGATGTAACCCTAAGTTCTATGCTAACAGTTTCTTCTCTTGCACTTCTTGCTTGTGGAACTCTCTTCCGGCTTCTTACTTCCTTGGCAAGGTCTCATCAGTTTACAGTTGAAATGGTTAGATGTAACCCTAAGTTCTATGCTCACAGTTTCTTCTCTTGTACTTCTTGCTTGTGGAACTCTCTTCCGGCTTCTTACTTCCTTGGCAAGGTCTCATCATTTTTCAGTTGAAATGGTTAGATGTAACCCTATGTTCTATGCTAACAGTTTCTTCTCTTGTACTTCTGGCTTGTGGAACTCTCTTCCGGCTTCTTACTTCCTTGGCAAGGTCTCATCATTTTACAGTTGAAATGGCTAGATGTAACCCTAAGTTCTATGCTAACAGTTTCTTCTCTTGTACTTCTTGCTTGTGGAACTCTCTTCCAGCTTCTTACTACCTTGGCAAGGTCTCATCATTTTACAGTTGAAATGGCTAGATATAACCCTAAGTTCTATGCTAACAGTTTCTTCTCTTGTACTTCTTGCTTGTGGAACTCTCTTCCGGCTTCTTACTTCCTTGGCAAGGTCTCATCATTTTACAGTTGAAATGGCTAGATGTAACCCTAAGTTCTATGCTAACAGTTTCTTCTCTTGCACTTCTTGCTTGTGGGTCTCTCTTCTGGCTTTTTGCTTTCCAGTTATATTTGGTTTTCAAAATATTAAATACAATGTCAATTGTTATCTTCTGTCTCCTTGATTTCTGTTCTTTTATTATCTCCTCTTTTTAATAATGTTTTTCCTCAGATTCTTCCTCACTCAGTAACCCATTGTGTTGTAGGGGCTTTATCACCTTGTTTGGGGTGAAAAGATAAAAAGAAAAAATAGTAAGTGCTAGAAAATTTGCTTCAAAATAATTGGCACCTTCTCTACTGAACCCAGGTAAGTACAAGTTGTAGAGAATCAGTCAGTTAAGTGCTATACATGATACATGCTTGGGTGATCATGTCTTGAAAGAGACATAACTGACTGTGACAATGATTTTCTCACAGTAGGTTGCCATTACTTTCTGTGGTAGACTGGTTGCCAACCAAGGCTATAGAACTCCATCTGTCCTGCTATTCAACCCATAGCTGGAGGAAGAAGAGACAGATTAATACTTTTTTTTTAATCATTTCACCCCAAGCAAGGCATTCCACTGCCACTATTACACGTGGGGTTATATAGGGGAAGGTAAAGAGAAAGAGTGGTTAGATATAGGAAATGTTAGAAGGAGGGTGATAGATGGGTAAGGATACCGAAGCTGAGGGTTGGGTAGATGGGAAGAGTGCTTGAAAGAATGGATGCGAGTTAGTGTGTTAGGAGGTGTCTATTGACCTTACATTTAAACTCCTGGAGATTGTAGCTGTTGGGGAAGCAAGTATGTGGAAGGGAATTCCACAGTCGGGAAGTGCAAGAAAAGAAAAAATGGTATTTAGATGCAAGTGAATGCAATGAATTTGACTGGAATTCAAACTCAGCTTTCTGATTTCTTGTTCTGAGCTAATATCCACTGCACCACAATGAATGCACATTCATTATAGAGAGAGAAGATGAAATTATAGGAAGAAGATGGAATTATGGGAAATGGCTGCAAATGTCAAAGCAAAGAAAAGAGCCCATATTGTTTTTTCTTACTTTGGCAGGTAAAATTGGAGAAGCTGCATTGGGTATGAATTTAAAGAATTTGTATAAAAAAAAGATTGAATAAAAAATATTTATAACAACTTAGACACCTTGTTTAAAGAAGGCAAAGATTGGGGTGCATTTATATTTGTAGCAGTGAAAGTCTCTTTCCTCAGTGAACAAAATTCCCACGTGTTGCTTGTACCTTTTGCTAAAAAGTGAAAAAAAAAAATCTGAGCTTTGTCTCTAACTCATAGATATAAAAATCTGCATGATATATAAAATTTTGGCAAACTTGGACCTTTGTGCTCACAAAAAAAAAAAATGAAATCCCAAAAGGACGGGTTTTCCACTTTCATAAGCTTATGTGGAAACTACACATCAAAGTAATTAATGTAACTAATCTGGTGCAACTGACTTGATTTGGATATTTTCAGTATTTTGGCTGTCTCCCATATTACATAATAATGATTATTAAGAAATATCCTTATTTCACTATTACCTACCTCAACTAATCTATTAACCCCTTTTGACCTAAGATTACTCTCCTGTGACAAATCTCCAGTATAAAATTTTGCAAACCATTTTTGACATGTTTAATTAACAGCACCTTTTCCATAAATTGTACAAATCTATATTTTTGCATTTTAATTGTATTTTACCAATTTTTAAAAATTTATAATATGCTGAAAAAGTTACTTATTCTCTTCCATTTTTAATATTAGAATTAATTAACAAAAATGTCTAAAATTAACAATTATTTTTTTTAATGAAAGCTAATATTACAGCTGCCATGATACAATAAAAATGAATCTTCAAAAGGTTCCTAATTCTGACAAAAACAGCACAAAATCTTAGGCTAATTTGGAAGTAATAGATAAAAAGTATTGAAAGGAAATTTTGTATTAAGTACTTCACTCAAATTTCCAAAGTAGGTCTCCTTGATTTATTTCTATCTATTTAATTAATAGAATTAGCATATCATTTGATAATACTATTGCAAGATTGTTTATTTTACTAGTATATCATTGTAGATGTGCAGATAGCATAGCAGTTAGCAGTGCGGAAATGGGTTCAGCAGAGTACAAATCTTAGCTGATGTCACTGTGTTCACTTTTACACAAATATGCTAGTGAAAAGTAAAAATGCATCCCTCTTACAGGGAAGACTGGGTTCTCTAACCTTTTTTAAACCAATTAGTCTAAAGGAAAGACAACTTTGAATTCAAACCCAGTTGGACATGGGACTAGGTAAGTCAACTCTAATTGCTGCTGAAACAATTGTAGGACCATCTAGGTTCTGACTCTATATCCTCCTGGGAGCCCCATACTTTCGGCCTTGTGCCACATCTAAGCAGTGTTTAGAAAATTTAATATATCCTCCTGGGAGTTTATAGACTAAACAACACTAGACTAAAGCTTAGCCTTCATGATCACAAAATAACAGTGAGTTAAAAGAACAGTGATCGTACAAGAACTGGTGTTTCACCATGATATGGTTGTAAGTTCCACCAGAAAAAACTCCTGCTTTTGTTGTTGACTTTAGTCTCAGAAACACTCTGCTCAGTGATACTGTGAAATATCATCATCACCATCATCATCATTTATCCATCACACCTAGATGGTGCATAGGGCAGCAACTTTTTGTTGCTGTTTCTGTAACAAACTGTTTTTTTTACGGGGCATGGTTGTTAGTCCTGCACCAAACCCCCAAATCTGAAGAACTGGTAGACCATTCTTGGTCCTTACATTTACAGCATCTGGTATTCTCAAATGGTCACCCATTTAAGTACTGACGAGGCTCGATGTTGCTTAACTTCGGTGATCAGACAGGAACAGGTGTATTCAACACGATATAGCCGTAGACTGTGAAATAAAATTGTATCAAAAGATGAAGATTTGATTTGACGAGGAAGTAATTTACTGAGGTAAAAATATACTGGAAGAGCACAAACTTCAGATTACTCTATGGTAAATTTACATCCAAGTTCATAAACACATCTCCTTACTACTACTACTACTACTACTACTACTGCTGTGTCAATGTTTAACCTTTGTGCCCGCAAAAAAACAGTGTTTCAAAAGGACGGCTATTCCTTTGATACTGTTATTACTGTATTCACAAATGTCTTACAAAGTGAAGTACAATCATATATTTATTAAAACGTGCTAAGTTATTAATATTTTTATAAAATTATGAATAAAAATTTGTTTTCATAGTTATTTATAAAGTAGTCAGTAACAAATATTTCCATGTTTACATATTTTAATAATTTTATGATTTTTGAATAAATTTATTTCTTTTTAAAAGTAGGTAATAAATATTGCATTGTACTTGGTTCACACATTTTTATAATCTTACTAGCAGTATAGCCCGGCGTTGCTCGGTTGTAATGAAAGCTTTAAAACGAATCCATGGTCCTGAAGCTCAGACTCTTTGGACATTGGCATGAAAGACTAAAAAGCAATAGTTGTTTCCAGTTAAAGCGAAACCGTAAACTGAAAGAAAAATGAATGGCTGTAAGTCAAATTTTGATTTCCTGGTATCAATATCAAATAATTTTTTTTGTCATAAACTGAATTTTGAAGGCTAAATAAGTCCTCTGGGTAAATGGTATCATGGCTGAGACTAAGAACTACAATTATACCTACTTAGAGCCAAACCTGAAGCAAAAACTAAAATAAAAGGGCTGAAAAAATACAGACATACAGGCAGATAAACAGACACACACATAAACATCTTGCCTTTTATATATATATTATTGATTTTCTGCACTATTGTAAGAACTGCAACCTTGAAACTTCTGAATATTGTTTCTTATATCTTTGTCTATGAGTGTATCAAATTTGATTAAAATCGGACTACTCCTTTTATCACCCGATTTTTTGATTATTGATTTTCAATATTTATCGGGGGTACTTCAACACAAAATCTAGCTAAGAACACTCGCAGATGCTTATAGTACAACTGTGTAAATTTTCAAGAAAATCAGTTCAGCCGTTTTGGAGTCTATAGGTAACGGGGACACACACACACACACAGACAAAGTTTCATTTATAAATAAGTTTAGATATTTTTTTATCTCAATCTATGAAAAAGCTTTAATAAAAGTGAAACATTAGATTGAGATACATTTACTACTTTGTTCTTTTACTTTATTCTGTCATCCCCTCAGACTTCAGGTCATATATTCAACTTGTAAAACAGTTGACATCAACTGCTTCATTTAGATGTGTTGAATACAACATGGCAACTGTCTTCTATAATGCTAACAGTTTCTACTCTCACAATTCTCACCTAAGTAGAGCAGTTTCCTGCTGCCTTCTCCACAGACTTAACTTTTATGACAATAATCCATATAATATCCTATAATTTCACAAAGAAATCAAACTATATTTCAAAATATAACTTCAACAAAACTACAACATAAAATAACTCTTTTAAGACAATAATCCATATAATATCCTATAATTTCACAAAGAAATGAAACTGTATTCCAAAATATAACTTCAACAAATGTGTAATATAAAACACAGATTTCACTACCTCTAGTAATTATGTCCACACAAACATGTATATGCACAAATGTGGTGTACCATCTACCATGTATTCAATTGTGAAAGTAGAATAATATATATAATCTTTTTATTACTTCAAAGTACCCAAGAAAATTAAATGTAGCATCCTGGGTATGATGATAAAATATATATAGTAGCAAGGCATCTGATTGAGAGGTTTTGAGGAGTGTGGAATAACCGCTTAATTGCTGTTGTTCTCAGGTCCACCTTGACTCTGTGGGTGAGGGGGTAGCACCCATTATGATCTTAGCTATAGGCAAATAGTGAACCCCCAAACAGGGGTAAAAAAAAAAAAAATACCAGCAACAGATTTTAAGAAATAATTAAATTACCAGCAATAGTTTTTTGTTAAAAGAAAAAAATCACTCATGCTCACAAGATAATTAAATCTAAGCATTAAATGACCCATAAGATGTTAATATGCTATTAAACAAACCAATTAAATCAAAGCTTCGAAGAAAATTAATTTTCAGCATTAAATGACACATCGGATGAGCATTGTGGTCCAGTGGATATCAGCTTGGAACGAGAAATCAGGGAGACAAGTTCGAATTCCGGTTGAATTCATTGCTTTCACTTATGCGCAAATACCCTTGGGAAAGGTATTAATCCGTCTCTTCCTTCCAGTTATGGGTTAAATAACAGGACAGATTGGGTTCTATAGCCTTGGCTGGCAACCAGTCTACTGCAGAAAGCAATGGCAACCTACTGCAGGATAATCTTCTGCCCAGTCAGTCATGTCTCTTTCGAGACATGATCGCCCAAGCGTGTTTCACGTATGGCACTTAACTGACTGAAGGTGTTGATATGTCGTAAAACAAACAAACAAATCAAATCAAAGCTCAAAAGAAAATTAAATTTTGTCATTAAATGACCTATAAGGAATTGATATGCCTTTAAACAAACAAATCAAATCAATCTTCCTTAGAGACTGTTGAGTTTTTTGTTTTTTTTGCAGGCACAATTGTCCATATTTGCCCTGCCTTTTCAATTGTTGCCTTTGCTCTTCCACTGAGCCCAAATATAAAATGGTTGTGTTGTAGCTTTTATAATGTAAGGTATTAATAAACTGAGAATAGCATGCTCAAAACAAAAAGAAGTCTTAACTAGGACACATGTAAGGGTGTGGCATCAATGTAAAAGTCAGTTGTGTTCAGTCATGCACTTCATTCAAATATCTGTCTAGAAAATTTTTTATTTTTTTTAAATACAAGCTTCTAATGTAGGCTAGTACTTGAAAATATAATTCCCTATTAGAACATATGTTAATAGATTTACAGGATTTGTATATTATTCTGAATGCTGTGTTTGCAATACTTATTACCATAAATTTGTATGAAAGGGAGAAAATTTTAATATCAAAATGGTGCAAGAATTAATTCACTAAGCGCTCACTCAAGCAGTGGCTACTGTTTCTGCTTTTTAACTGAATTATATATTTGTGTGTGCACATACAGTGGGCTGCAAAATTAGTAAGCTTTACCAAATAGAAAAAAACTACATCACTTGAAGACTTCCAACAACAGCATCACTAAAAACAGTTAGCACATCTAACTAGAAAAAAAATAGTAATATAATCAATCTGTTAATTTTCCACACAACCAAAAGCAAAATGAAATTCCAATCAAAATTAGAAAGAGCTATAATAGTTACTGACTGTAATGTTAACTGTTTAGTCAATAAATGATGAGTGTTTCCTGCATGGAAATGGCCAATTTCACCATTACAATTATACTGCATGAATTTTATCTTATAATGTATTTTTCTGCTTCAATTCTATACTTCTAATGTCTCTACCTAAAACTCTGAAATTTTATTTAGTATTTATTGACTTTTTTCTTATCAGAAGTAGATAGAGTTGCCTATCATACAGTTCACACTTGTCCCCTGCCATTTATCCCTTGTTTCCTGTTTAGGATTGGGTTTCTGGTTCATTCTAAAGTCTGTGCCTTCTATTTTACTTTCAGTGGCTCCTTTGTGCCATGGTGTAGTGATTTTTGCTCTGTAATCCACTTCCTTGAGTAGCTCTTGGGCCTTGTACAGGATAAACAACATTGTAAATATTTACAATAAATTATTTGATTTTTACAAGATTATGTAACTTAATATATATATATGAAATGACCGTAAGCTTTGAATACACTGGTTCTCACTCGATCACTGAAGTTAAGCAACATTGAGCCTGGTCAGTACTTAGATGGGTGACCACTTGGAAATACCAGGTGCTGTAAGCGTTATTGACGGATGTGTGTTGTGGTGCAGTGGATGTTGGCTCGGAGAGGGAAATCGGTGAGCCAAGTTCCAATTCCAGTCAAACACTTTGCATTCACTTACGGACTGGTACCCTTGGGAAAGGTATTAATCTGTCCCTTCCCTCCAGTTATGGGTTAAATAACTGAGGTCTGTTGGTCATGCGATCTGTGGCAGACATCTGCACTGATTGTTTGTTATCAGCAGTTCCAAAAAGTGTGGATGGTGCTACACAAGCCTTCACCACTTTAAACAATTCTTTTTATGGTAGTCTAACTGTGTTAGACGCTCATACATTGAAATCGACGGGAGAGTCCATAATATATATATATATATTGCACAGTATAGTAGAGTCAGTAGAGCACCATCCGTGAGAAAAAGAGCACAAGACACAATTCATAGAAGCTCAGAAAACTCACTCTGATCATTCTGATAGGAAAAAACTCCTGAATTTGTTGGTAAGGGCCTCAGGCTCAAAACAGAGACCTACATCAAATGACTTGAAGAGTTAGTGCTTCCCTGGGTCAAGAGGGTGGCTGCTTGAAAACCCTATGTCTGGTAACAGGACTCTGCACTATGCCACACAAGCAGGAGAACCCTGTCATGGCTGTCAGACAATTTCTGCAACCATATCACTCTTTACATCTGGCCACCTAACTCCCCAGACTACAAGGCCCTTGATTTTTATGTTTGGGGCACAGTTGAATGAGAGACCAACAAAACTCTTTGTAATACCAAAGATGAACTAAAAGTAAAGATTATGACAGCATTCACCATCTTAAACAAGAAGACTATCTAGAAGAGATACAGAAGAGATACAGGAGTTGTCTGAAGGCCATGTTTAAAGCCAATGGTGATTTTCTTTAATATATTTACTCTTAAGTATTTGAAGATATTTTTACATAATTTTGGTAAATATATCTGTTAAAATGAGATATCAGTGTTATTTTCTTTTTTGCATATTTTAAACAATAATTCATCATGTTCTCACACCCTGATTGAGCACACTGGAAGAATAGTAGACTTTACAAAAAACAGTAAATACTCTAGTATCTATGCATCGTTCATTCAGTAATGAATTAGAACACTCTAATTACTCACATATGAATACATGGTATATCACACACTAAAGTCTGTCTCCTTCTACCGAGCACCCACAGCTCAGAGGTAGAATCAACGAATGACGCCAGTTCGGTCGGTTTCAGTCCTGAGTAAAAAAGCAATCGGATGTTTAACCGTACTGATGAGCTGTGATAAAGCAAAACAGATCTGTTTGTGGATGACTATGTATATATATTACACTTCAGCAATGAATTGAGTTCTTTCAGTGTCTGGCATGTGTATACACCACTTACATATAACACACTAAAATTTTCCTTCTCTGATTTGATGCACCTATGGCTAGGGGTTAGCAACTTCAACTGACACCAAAATGGTTGAGTTTCAATCCCAGCCAGAAGCAAGTGGATGTCTAGTCATACTGATGAGCTGTTATACAGTGAAACAGACTTGTATGTGGATGATGAATATATATATACATATGGTGAAACAAAAATCATGCACCATATGGATAATTCATTAAAAATATAATTCTGCATGAAAAGTATATTTGCTAGTTATTTAATTGTTGTATGTGCTGTCCAAAATGTCTTCCTCCTTTTTCAAAACCCATTTCAATTCAGTGCCTGTGTGAGCCATTAACACGTCGGAAAGTTTCCTCTGTCATTTTACTGCATTCATACTTAATTTTTTCTTTAAGTTTCTCGATATTTCTGGGGTGTGTGAGATAACTGATTTCAAATGGCCACAAAGACAAAAAACACTCCAAGTGGTGGCCACTCGACAGGATTTCTTTGCCCCATCCATTAACCCCTATGGTGCACAACTTTCGCCTTACCCTGTATATAACAGCAAAAAGGCTGATAATTTTTTTTTAATTTCATAGATATAATATATTTTGAAGGCTAAAGTGCAAACTGTTCAGACATTTATTTTTCATTTGTTTTTTAAGCAATACAGAAGTATCACTTTTTAATAGATGTATTTAGAATATATTTCCGGGTATAAAATACAAAGTATTTGGATGTTCTCTTTAAACAATAAGGAACTACCACTTTTTAATGGATATATTCAAAAGGTATGATATGGATATACAAGAGAAGAGGCAATACTCCAATCTGGTTAATGGAGCTCATTAACCTGGAAAGAGAGAGCATCTAAGACTAGCTCCCTAGCTCTGTGGACATACCCAATCATAGAAAAGGTTTTAGGAACCAACACAAAGGATAAAATTTGTAGCCAGAGTACCAAAGGCAATCCAACTTCATTCTGACAAGTTCTGCAACAACATTAGTGCCAAACATTATTATTCTCTGATCCTTTTTAACCAATATCAGTAGTGTGATATGCTGCATGGACAACTGTTGATCTTCCATAAATAATGCCCAGAATTACGTTTCAGTGTAACATGATGACATGACATGACTGGTCATGAATACATAATGAGGTTCATGTTTATTCTCAGAACACAAGGTTTGCCATATTTTTGTAAATTTAATTTTGTCGTGGATATTTGAACTAGTATATCTACGATACACCAGAAATAGTAGTATATTGTTATAATGGGGCCTCACATCAATGAGGGGAGGGCCAGTGTGCAAGTTTTTTTTTTGTTTTTTTTTTAATCATATCACCCCGAGCAAGGCGGTAACGCCACTGATGTGCAAGGGGCTATGTAAGAGTGAAAAGATTGGAAAAGAGAAAGCCGGAAACCACATCCTAAACAGGAAACAAGGGATGAGCCTTTTCACCCGTTCAATAGACGTGGGTGGAGTGTGAACCGGGCGATAGTTTAGTCTATCTACTCCAATTGAAGAAAAAAAAAAAAAAGGAGTAAAATATTGGAAAAGAGTAAAATATTGGAAAAGAATAAAAGATTGGAAAAGAGAAAGCCGGAAACCACATCCTAAACAGGAAACAAGGGATAAGCCTCTTCACCCATTCAATAGACGTGAGTGGAGTGTGAACCGGGCGATAGTTTAGTCTATCTACTCCAATTGAAAAAAAAAAAGGAGTAAAAGATTGCAAAAGAGTAAAAGATTGGAAAAGAGTAAAAGATTGGAAAAGAGAAAGCCGGAAACCACATCCTAAACAGGAAACAAGGGATGAGCCTATTCACCTGTTCAATAGATGTGGGTGGAGTGTGAACCAGGCGATAGCTTAGTCTATCTACTCCAATTGAAAAAAAAAAAAAAGGAGTAAAATATTGGAAAAGAGTAAAAGATTGGTAAAGAGAAAGCCAGAAACCACTTCCTAAACAGGAAACAAGAGATGAGCCTCTTCACCCATTCAATAGACTGGGCGATAGTTTAGTCTATCTACTCCAATTGAAAAAAATATATGAGTAAAAGATTGGAAAAGAGTAAAGGATTGGAAAAGAGATTGAGAGGAAGGTCCCGAAATGGTGCACATTCTCTCCTGATAACCGCAATTAATTTAAATGTGAATTCAAGAGGAAAACATTCCAAAGAAATTCAATGAAGTCATATGCCGTAGAGAGGCCCAATGGAAGTGTCATTGGCATGAAGAGCATCACACATTCAGCTCTCTTCAAGTGAATTTCAATTACTTTGCTAGTAATTTCCTTCTCCAGAAGAGGACACTCCTTGTGGGAATGGAAGTTATTCATTTGTCCTGCTAACAATATTTGGAAAACTCATGTGAGTCCCGATAAAAAATAAAACACAAAACAATTCAAGCAAACAACAATTAATGAATGTATTAAAGAGACATGTTACAGAAATGTAATACAAGAAATGAAATTAAAGTTGTGAGAGTTCAAAGCAACATTCAGTAAATGTTTCCCTAAAGCACTTACATGGTCTCATGTCTATCAGAGTGTGAATAAACATGTTTTGTCACTTTACACGTCAAAGGAGAAAAAGGAAGAGGCTTTCAAATCTCATCCCACCTATGATTATCATCAGACGGTGGTAATTCAATATCTCACTGCCTGTGATTCTCAGGGGGTGGTAATCTAACACACTCCAGTTTTACCTCAGTTGTGCATGATTGGTAAAATAGATACTCCATTACCGCCATCAGCTGAATTCTTTTAAAAAAATCTCCAAGTGCAGATCTCAGGACCAAAAGTACCACATGCACATATTTGTATTTAAACACTGACATCTAGTAACGATGAGAAGTATGCTAATATTTTAACCATTAAGCAGAACCCAGTCAGTTTTGTACTTGCAAAATCTTCAATTATTTGAATATTTATTTTTATTTATAATATAGAATAGAGTTTTGATAAATAAGCTACAAAAAAATAAGCCACAAGAAAAGTTAGTTTATTTCTCCTTTCAAAGTTACATTTCTAAAATTCACAGTAGTAATCTTAGAGTCTAGAAGGATGGGTAACAATGTCTGAGTTAAAAAACAGGGTAAAGCTCAGGTTAAAGCATCAAACAAGGGATTAACAAGTGAATGATACTGTTTATACATGTAGATTAAAAAAAAACTAAATTTAAATGGGCTGAAAAGAGGAAGGAAGGAAGGAAGGAAGGAAGGAAGGAAGGAAGGAAGGAAGGAAGGACGGAAAAAATATAAATTACAAATTTAAGCAAGATTTATATGAATGAAATGAAAAGGCAGGAAGGAAGGAAGGAAAGAAGGAAGGAAGGAAGGAAGGAAGGAAGGAAGGAAGGAAGGAAGGAAGGAAGGAAAGATAAACAAATGAAAGAAGGAAAAATATAAATTACAAATTTAAGCAAGTTTTATATGAATGAAATGAAAAGGCAGGAAGGAAGGAAGGAAGGAAGGAAGGAAGGAAGGAAGGAAGGAAAGAGATAAACAAATGAAAGAAGGAAAAATATAAATTACAAATTTAAGCAAGTTTTATATGAATGAAATAAAAAAGGTAAAAAGAAAGAAAAAATAGAAGAAACAAAGCTAGATTTATATGAGCTGAAGAGTGAAAGAGCAAATAAGGAAAGAAGGACAAATGGCAAAAAGAAAGAAAGAATTAAAGAAGGAAGTGATGAACAAACAAAAGAAAGAAAAAATATGAATTACAAAATTAAGCTAGATTTATATAGACTGAAAAGAAAAAGTCACAAGGAAGGAAGGAAGGAAGGAAGGAAGGAAGGAAGGAAGTGGTGAACAGATGAGAGAAGGAAAAATATAAATTATAAAATTAAGCTAAATTTATATGGATTGAAAAGAAAAAGTCACAAGGAAGGAAGGAATGAAGACAGGGAGAAAAAGGAAGGAAGGAAGGAAGGAAGGAAGGAAGGAAGGAAGGAAGGAAAAATAATGGAAGTATAGAAGGAAGAGATGAACAAATGAAGAAAGGAAAAAATATAAATTACAAAATTAAGTGAGGTTTATAAGATAGATGAAAGGAAGGAAAAAAGGAAGGAAGTTACAAATGAAGGGAGAAAAGAAGAAAATAAAGAAAGCAAGAAAGAAGAAAAATAATGGTAGGAAAAAGGAAGAAATTAATAATCAAAGAAAGAAAGAAAAAATAAGGAAAGGCAAGAATGAAAAAAAGAAAGAAAGAAGAAAGGAAAAATAAGGAAAGGTAGGAATGAAAAAGGAAAGAAAGAAGAAAGAAAAAATAAGGAAAGGAAGGAATGAAAAAAGGAAAGAAAGAAGAAAGAAAAAATAAGGAAAGGCAAGAATGAAAAAGGAAAGAAAGAAGAAAGAAAAAATAAGGGAAGGAATGAAAAAATGAAAGAAAAAATAAAGGTACAAATGAAAGGACAGAAGGAAAAATGGATGGAATAAATAAACAAAGGAAAAACTAATGGAAGTAAATAAGGAAGAAGAAAAGAAGGAAAGAAGAAAGGAAAGAAGAAAACAAAGAAGAAAGGAAGGCATATTAGTATAACTTCCTCAAACTCTTAAATCACCAATGAAATTTAATTAAAATTTGATAAAATCAATATTTCTCCTTGTACCTGTTATCCAACTCCCTATATTTTTCTTCAATCGTTACTAAATACTTGACACATTTAGCTTTGGTTGAAATGTGTGAAATCCGTGGGAGCCCAAGGTGACAGTTTTGTAACTTCACTGAACATGAAAGTGTAATCACTCAATAAATATTTATAGAAAACTCTCTTTTATGATTAAATAAAAAAGGGTGGAACCCAAATGTATAAATAATTTTTTGTTACTTTTTTCCAGATAAAAAAAATAAACATAAAAAATAAAATATTTTATAGGTATTTTTTTTATTATGAAAAATATCAAATTACTAACATAGTAATATTTATTTCTGTTAAAGCAGAAATTGTGATGCAAGGCCAAAAAGCAGGATCGGTAGACTGGTCCTTTGTCTTATCTTAAACTTAGCTAACCACAATCACTGACCCAAACAAACTATACAATATTCCTTCAACCAAAATACCAAAGTACTAGCATAGTAATGATAAAAAAATAACAGAATTATTCATCTATTGATCAGCACTTCAGTTTGAACTGGGTTGCTAGTTTGGTGGTAATGTTAACATTAATATTAACTGCTGTTTACTTATAAGGAAACATTCATCAATCATTGACTGAGTTGCCAATGCTGTTTTCAGTTGAAAGTTATAAAATCTTTCTCAGAAAACAAGTTTTAGGATAATAGGTTTTTTTAAGTTTATTATCACTGCTTCCAGTGTGGATGGAAGTTTGATTCCTAAAATGTTGTTTGAAATAATGTGAAATGTTGTTTGAAATAATGTGAAATGTTGTTTAAAATAATGTGAAATGTTGTTTGAAATAATGTGAAATGTTGTTTGAAATAATGTGAAATGTTGTTTGAAATAATGTGAAATGTTGTTTGAAATAATGTGAAATGTTGTTTGAAATAATGTGAAATGTTGTTTGAAATAATGTGAAATGTTGTTAAATGTCTGGCTGCAAAAGGAAAAGAATAACAAGGATTAAGTTTTTAAACAATGTATATTTGTTTCATATCTATAAGTTGAAAAATTGGAGGGAATGTCAATTACACTTGCTGATTATTAGGAAAGCAATTAGGTATAAGGATAGCACTGAAAGTTGACCAATTTCTTGTGTTAGTTTGACTGAGATCACAAGATATGGCCATTGGTTGGGTCTGATACTTGTATTGAGTGATCAAGGTGATGGTGGTTGGTCAATTCATGGTAGCGTTTGTTGGTTGGCGAGACGATGGTTGTGATGATATAGCGGATGTTGTCTCGATGAACGGGTGTTGCAGTGATGATTGCAAGAGTATGCCAGTAGTGAGTTGGTTAGTGGTGGCGGTGATAAGGGATTAGGCATAGCTGGTAGGCCTGTGGTAGAATGTTTCACTGCAAGGGTGTGCCTGTTGTGATTTAGATTGCCAAGGTGATAGTGGTGGCGATGAGGAAGGCTTGTAGCTAGGTGGTGACAACATTGAGGTGTTATAAATCATGATGGTTGGCATTGAAAGCCTAGTAGTGTCAAAGCTGAGTGGATTCTATATGTGATTAATGTTATAAATCATGTTGACGGGGGGGGGGGTCAAGAGTCTGCTAAGTTGTCATCCACATTTTACATGTGGAGAGATGGGTGAGATTAGTCAAGCCTGGGGTGGTAGGGGTTGTATTGAGAGAAGTGGTCATGGCAGTGATGGTGACAGCACCCTGCATGTCAGCAGGTGGTCTTATGGCCAGTGACTCCTATAAGGTGAGTTGATTCATTGTGAGGCATTTTTGGTCATAATGGTGATAATAAGGAAGGCCTGTAGCTTAGTGGGGACAATGTTGAGGTGTTATGAATCACAGTGGTTAGCTTTGGGAGTCTAGCGGTGTCAAAGCTGGTCTCTATTGAGTACCTGGGAGTGTTGAAGCTGGTTTCTGTTGGATTCTGTATGTGGAGAGTTGGGTGAGACTAATGAGGTCAAGGTGTAGTAATGGTTGCGTTGAGAGGAGTATATCGGCAGGTGGCCTTATAGCTGGTGACTGTTGTTGGTCATTATAAAAGGCCTGCTTTTAAGCAGATCTCGCATTTCCCAAGGACATCTTTTCTGGCAGTAATGCTTGTAATTGGCCAATATGTCACTTTCTTTGCATGGATTTGCTTTGTGAACCAAACATGATGCTCAGAGACTATGCACAATTTTTTTTTTATTTTGTGTTCTGCCTTCTTGGTGTTTACATTTAACCAGCATGCAGAATGAATCAGAAAGAGATCTGCTTGTAATGGACCTTAAAAATATCATCATCTTGATTATGGCATTATTTTCTTTTTGAGTTATATGTGATATTCATTTCAGTTGTTGCCACTGTTGGTAGTCCCCAAGTGTAGTGGTTTCTGTTATTTGGTACAATTCTTTGTGATTTTGTAGAACCAGTCCACAACGTACAAAGAAGAATGGTCCTTACAGAAACCTACATGCTTCACTCACTGAAAGCCACTTTTAACTATCAATCTGAGAAAGTATTTGTATACATCTGAGAGTTTAAATATTTCTGAATAGGTTTGGTGCCATGAGTGATATCCATATAAGAGTCTTGATCTGACAAGGATGTTTCAGAACAAAACTCAAGTTTTTGGTTAATGTTTTAGTTCTGTAGCAATTTGTGGTGTTTGGTGAAACTATCTTTAGTGCAGCCTATTCTATGTTCATTTTTCTTATTGCCTTTAATAAATTGATTATAACAGGTTGCACATATATACAGTAATGTGGATTCTGAGATTAATTCCATCAACAAAAAAAATTATTAACTATATAGATATAAGTATATTTTCCTCATAATCTCTAAAACTCAGTAATTCCTTGCACCTTAGTTGCTTTATTGCCTTGATCTGTGAGAAATAATTAAAAAGCAATCTCATTCTGATGCTTCTATTTAAGCACATGCCTTGAATTTTTAGGTTAATGTTTTGGTTTTGTAGCAACTTGCTGCATTGTTCAAAACTACCCCTAATAAAGCGTATTCTATGTTCAATTTCTTTATCTCTTATACCAATTTGTCAGATAGGCCAATTTTTGAAAGACCAGCATTACTAAACTTTGAATTTGGTGACGTGAAACTTTTGGAGGCCAATTCAAAATAAACTGGACTACGATTGAGAGGCAAGTTAATTCAAAATTTAGTAAATCTGGGTTTCCAAATGTAACTCAATTCACAACTTGTAGTTCAGTCTGGGAAGTTTTAAGGAACATGGGAACAAAAATAAAGAACACTTGTGCTTAGGATCAGAAAGAGAAAGTTGAAATTTATGAGACAAATAGTGAGGAAAGAGGGCTCAGAGAATTTGACACACACAAGACATATTGAAAGCAAGAGAGACAGAAGGAAGTAGTGAATAATCTACCTAACTAGCTGGTATAAACGATTGGCAAAACATGGATTAGAAGAGATAGCAAAAAGACAAATTTTTATAAGGACCACAAAGGACAGCAAGTTGTGAAGAGCTTTTGACACTAATAAGACATATTGAAGAGGAAAACAGTAAGTAACATGCTTAATGAGCCTGTGCGAATCAATGTCACAACATGAACTGGGATGGATAGTAAGGGAACAAAGATTGCTTAGAGCTATAAAACCACATACAACTACCTCTTCTTCTCTAACAGTTTCTTTTCTTGCACTTCCCACCTGTGGAATTCTCTTTCGTTTACTTGCTTCTCTGATAACTACAATCTTCAAAAATTTAATTACAACATCAATCGACATCTTTAATCTTGTTCATCTTTGGTTCTTCGCACAACCCTCTCTATACTCATTATTTTCCGGCACTCTCACTCCCTCTAATTTCCTGTATACTACTAGCATTTATCAAATGATAAAGAAATTAAGCAGATAAATCACTGGGACAATTATTGTTTTCTATTTATCTATTGAGCGATTTTTGGCAGAAAAATACTGCTACCCTGAAAAATATGTAAAGTTATCATAATTTTGACTTATTTTGAGAGTTGTGTTATTAATTGACAGGTTTGATTATTGTCCGGTTCTCACTCCAGTTTGTACAGTAGTAAAGGTTTATCCCTTGCTTGTAGTGTAATATCATTAGAGCTTTTACATTATGTATATAAAAAACTTTTTTTTTTAGGACAGCAAGTTGTGAAGAGCTTTTTGACACTCACAGGACGTATTAAAGAGGAAAACAGTAAGTAACATGCTTAATGAGTCAGTGCGAATAGATGTCACAACATGAACTGAGATGGATAGTAAGGGGAAAAAAACATTGCTTAGAGCTATAAAAACTACATACAACTACCTCTTCTTCTTTAACAGTTTCTTTTCTTGCACTTTCCATCTGTGGAACTCTTCCATTTTCTTTGCTTCTCTGATAATTACAACCTTCAAAAATTTAAATGTCAATCACCATTTTTTTGTCTTCTTGAACAGTGTTAACATTTTGTCCTTTTCTCAATCCTTCCTATACTCAATCTTCTCTTTCACTTTCACTCCCTATAATCCCCCCTTTGGTGAAAGAGTGAAAGTGAAAGGATAAATGAAAGGACGCGTGTTGTGGTGCAATAGATATCAACTTGGAACAAGAAATCGGAGAGCCAATTTCAAATTCTAGTTGAATTTCTCACATTCACTTACATTCACTTACATTCACTTACGCGCAAATACCCTTGGGAAAGCTATTAATCTTCTCCTTCCAGATATTAATCTTCTCACTTCACCCATGGGTTAAATCGCAGGATGGTTTCATTTCTATAGCCTTGGTTGGCAACCATTCTACTACAAAAAGTAATAGCAACCTACTGCAGAAAAATCTTCTGCCCAGTCAGTCATGTCTCTTTTGAGACATGATCACCCAACCATGTATCTGTTGTATTGTGGAATGAAGAGATACACAGTGAAATGTAGATAAACTACTTTATTACCAGAGTGGTACAACCAAGAGGTATTTACAATATTTACACTCCATTGCAGTAGTAGGTGTTACTTCAAGAAGTTCGTGATAATGACAACTACCCAGTGCTAAACGCACATTGTCTTTTATACATCCAGGCGACCGAATGTCACCTGGTACGAGCCACGACACAACAGTATCACATATGGTACTTGACTGACTAACTGAATCCCTTTTGAGCTAGTGGCATTCCCACCTTGCTTGGAGTGAAATGATTAAAAAAAAGACATTATAGAGAGTCATGATCAAATCAGGATGAGGACATTCCACACTACTTCAAATAAAAGGTTAGGAAGGAAACCCCCATCAAAGAGTAGTAACAATTACCGGACTTGAAAAACATATTTCCCTAAAAAATTGTTGTAAGAGAAAGATATGATAAATTTCAACTGAAAGTAGTGCTAGTTGCTTGTTCAATGAATGCCAAATGTTTCCTCGTAGGGAAAGGCTAATAAAATGATAATAAATATAGCAATTAATGAATGAACAGTATCGTTAAACTTTAATGCTTGAAGTGATATTAATCACTAAAAATATTAAAAAGAAGAATATTTCTTCTTCTTCAGGACGTAGGCGATCATGGCTCTCCACATATCCCTATCCCTTGTGGCTCTTAGTATGTTTGCTCCTGTTGCTCCTGGCAACCCCCGTTCCGTCATCCACCTGATCAGACCCTGCAAATATGTTATCCGCTGCCTTCCTCTGTCTCTCCTTCCTTCTATCTGTCCAGTCAGTATCAGGTTCTCCAGGCTCTCCTTCCTCATTGCATGTCTCAGGAGCTTCAGTTGTCTCTTCCTGATACTCAGCATCAATTTCCTTTTTGTTGCCATTCTTTCTAACACCTCGTTGTTGCTTGTATGCTCAGTCCACGATATCCGTAGCATCCTTCTGTAGAACCACATTTCGGCCACTTCCAGTTTTGCCCTCATTTTCGATGATATTGTCCAGCATTCACAGCCGTATTGAAGAACTGACATCACATAGCAATCTAGCACTCTTTTCTTCGTTTCTATTGAGATTTTCCTGTGTGTTAGTATTTTGCTCATCTTCTGGAACGCGTTCTTTGCCATGCCAATTCGTCTTAAGAATAAAAAAAACTCTACAACTGACTATGACCAAAGGGAAATAAATGTTGATAGAAAATTTTTAATTTTCTTAAAATGTCTAATTTTTTAATGTCTTTTCCTCTTTTTTTTTTTTTTGATAATGTTTAAATTGAACCATATAATGCTCATAACAGTAAAAATTGAATACTCCTTATTTTTAAATGTCATCTAAGGCCAATTTTTGCTGAAACTAAGAATTAAACAAAAGTCTGAATTCATCCTTTTGGTTTTTATCTATTAATATCTAATTCAACAGAGTTGTATTGTCTAAAATCATCAGTCATTAATTTTTAAAATAAATCTGATAACTTTATTGTACATTTTTTTAAAATATTTGCTTCTAACAATTTTAGGTAAGTTTTATGTACAGAAAAAATATATACAGATAATATAAATCCAAACACTTTATATTCCAAAAATTGTAGAGATTTTTTAGAAAAATTGTTTTTCCTTTTTTAATAATCCATGTGGTAATATAATAAGCATATCCAATCTCCTCTCTCACTTGTAAAATAAATGTTTTTAAGCACTAAAGCAGAATGAGTCAAATAAAGCCTATATAAACTTCTACTCAGAGGTGTTACTATATTACAGTACAGTTTCTTTTTATGCAAAGATTTGGTACAACAGGGAAAAAATGAAACAGGAAAATCTAATCTAATCTAAACTTATTTATAAATGGAACTTTGTGTGTGTGTGTGTGTGCCCGTTACCTATAGACTCCGAAATGGCTGAACCGATTTTCTTGAAAATTTGCACAGTTGTACTATAAGTGTCTGTGAGTGTTCTTAGCTAGGTTTTGTGTCAAGGTACCCCCGATAAATATCAAAAGTTAATAATCGAAAAAATCAGGTTATAGAAGGAGTGATCCGATTTTAATCAAATTTGATACACTCATAGACAAAGACATAAAAAACGATATTCAGAAGTTTCAGGGTTGCAGTTCTTACAATAGTGCAGAAAATTTGATATCGATAACAGGAAATCAAAATTTGACTTACATCCATTCATTTTTTTTTTCAGTCTAAGGTTTGGCTTTAACTGGAAACAACTATTGCTTTTTAGTCTTTCGTGCTAACATCCAAAGAGTCTGAGCTCCAGGACCATGGATTAGTTTTAAAACTTTCATTACATCTGAGCAACACCGGGCTATACTGCTAGTTTCTTAATAACTTAAACTGTTACATCTGACTGCAACTCCTATTATCACACAAACTGCTTAGACTCAAACTGCTGCTTTGACTGATTGACTACTTGATATGTTTTCCTTCATACCTGACATGTGGACATAGTAGTGAACATAAGGAAATGTGTGAATATTTAATAGAAAAACACTCAACTCTACTTGAATGTGTATTAATTCAGTTAAGTGCCATACATGATACACACTTTGGGTGATCATGTCTCAAAAGAGACATAACTAACCAGGCAGAAGATTATCTCCCAGTAGGTTGCCATTGCTTTCCACAGTAGACTGGTAGCCAGCCAAGACTATAGCACCCAATTTGTCCTATTATTTAACTCATATAGTCTATGGCTATATCGTGTTGAATGCACCGCTTCCTGTTCGATCACCAAAGTTAAGCAACATCGAGCCTGGTCAGTACTTAAATGGTGACCATTTGGGAATACCAGGTGCTGTAAACGTAAGGACCAAGAATGGTCCACCGGTTCTTCAGGTTTGGGGATTGGGTGCAGGGCTAACAACCATGCCTTGTAAAAAACAGTTTGTTACAGAAACAGCAACAAAAAGTTGCTGCCCTATGCACCATTGGGTGTGATGGGTAAATGATGATTTAACTCATGACTGGAGGGAAGAGACGGGTTGATACCTTTCTCAAAGGTATTTGTGCATAAGGGAATGCAAAAACTTCCTAATAATTTAATAATTCTTTGAACTTAAAAGCTGAAATTTTACAGATAAATAATTTGATATATATTTTAAATTTTGCACAACTTTTATCTTCTTTCATGATTTATTGATTAATTAAATTTTATTTTAAGTTGGTATCTACTCAATTTTGCATCTTAATCATAATTTTCAATGAAAAGAAGTTTTTCTTTTATCTGAAACTGATTAATTAATAAAATATGTTCTAATAATGGGCCTGCCATAATTTGAATCTGTCTATTTGTTTATAAATATAGGATACATATGATGGTTCAAATATATAGGTATGTGATGAATATAAAATAAAAATAACTCACTTTTCTTCATCATCATCATCATTTATCCATCACACCCAATGGTGCATAGGGCAGCAACTTTTTGTTGCTGTTTCTGTAACAAACTGTTTTTTACGGGGCAGGGTTGTTAGCCCTGCACCCAACCCCTAAACCTGGAGGGCCGGTGGACCATTCTTGGTCTTTACGTTTACAGCACCTGGCATTCCCAAATGGTCATCCAGTTAAGTACTGACCAGGCTCGATGTTGCTTAACTTCGGTGATCAGAAGTTAAGCAACATCAAGCCTGGTCAGTCTCTAGCTATATTGTGTTGAATACACCAGTTCCCGTCCGATCACTTTTCTTCACTACTTTCAAATTCACAAGCCAGTGCAAAAATCTATATTCTGACCTTCTAGCTTGCTTTTTTATTTATCTCTCCTTCTTCCTTGTCACTTACTTGCCGTCCATATCAGAAAGAGAGGAACAAAGACTTTACTACTACTTTGTTGATATACACAGCAAAACATAGATTTATCTTTTTCTGCACAAATCATTTTCGCTAAAGCAAACGAACTCTGAATTCTTTAAACTCTTTACTACTCTTACTCTTAGAACATTTTCACAGTTTAATAATTTCATACATACCAATTGATGTTATTTCTCTTGTTAAAATAAATTCAACATTTATTTATACAAATGAGAGACCTTTTTGTCATGTTTTTGTCAACAAGAACTACTTTCAATGTCACTGGTTTCTATCCATCCTCAGTATCTTTTCAACCATGACCTCACAAAAAACACACAGAAGAATTCTGATCTCTAAATAATGGTGACTATCCAATGCAAAAAACACACAAATCAACTTTCTGCTCACTACAAAATGTTGACCACAACAGAGAACACTCAACCATCATAAATAAAATAGTGACCAACTGTCTACAGAAAAAAAGGCAGAGCCCCACATGTCTGAATAACCCCGATGTCAAATTATGCACTGATACATTATCAGCCCCTAATGAGAGCAGCAGAATTTCAAGGAATTCTATTCAACTTGGAAGCTAAGTACCTCAAAATATATCTTTTTAATCGTGTTGAATACAATCGTATTACTTTTATGTGACACCAACTGTCAATTTGTTTTAAGCTTTTTAGAATACTACTTTATGTCTATTGTCCAACCATTTAATATGAATATTTTTTCTTGACTATTCATCAAATTTCAGAGTCCCATACGTATTAATAGCTCCAGTGTCAAATTATACACTGATACATTATTAGCCTCTTATGAGAATAGTAGAATTTCAAAGAACTGTATTCAATACTGAAACTATGAACCTTTTAATGTTTAAATACTTTAATTTCACAAGCCTGTGTGAAATTTTTAATAACCAATGAAAAGGGAGCGATTTACTACCTGAGATAAAACAAGCCTATGTCAAACTGCTTTTTCATATAAATAGAGAAAGAAAGCTGAATCAGAGAGAGACAAGGAAACAGAGAACAGTCAACACAGCCATGATGTAACAGAAATTTTAGTCTGCTTGAACACAACTGTCCCAGTGACACACATTCATACTCCTTCATCTTCTCGTGTGCTGTTTTATTTATCTCTCCTTCTTCCTTGTCACCTACTCACTGCCCACAACAGAAAGAGAGATACAAAAACTTCACCACTACTTTGTTGGTATACACAGTGAAACATAGACTTATCTTTTTCTACACAAATCACATTTTCCTAAAGCAAACTAACTCTGAATTCTTTAAACACCTTACTACTCTTCCTCTTAGAACATTTTTATTTTTTAACAATTTAATAAATATAAATTGATGTTATACTGTTCCATAAATAAATTTTCAATTATTTATGGAAACAAGACAATTTTATTCTTCCAACCTTCTAGAGTAAATTGTGAGGACTTCAGTTCTGCTCGGTACAATGTCAATTTGAGAAACCTAATTGACATTTCCATAGATATTTCAATCAAAATCAATAAAGGGGTTATTATTTGAAGGTAAAATATTTCTTACTGACAAAATTGTTAGCAAAAAAATGTTTTAAAAATGTTATTCATTTAAAACTGAAGAATATTTAAGAATAAAAAAAAAAACTCTCCGATTGAATATAACCAAGGGGAGGGCACCCCGACGTGGTGTAATAGTTAGCAAGCTTGTCTCACTAAAACCTATTACAACTGAGTAGTGAGTTCGATCCTCACCGGGTACCCCATATCTTCGGCCTTGCGTCACATCTAAGTGGCACTTAGTAAATCAACTATAACCAAGGGGAAACAAATGTTGATAGAAAATTTTAAAATTTTCTTGAAATGTCTAAATTTTTTTAATAATATTTAAATTGAATCAAATAAATGCTCATTACAGTAAAAATCAAATGCTCCTCATTTTCAGATGTCATCCAAGGTTCCTTTTTGCTAAAATTAAGAACTATACAAATGACTGAATTTCTCCTTTGGGTTTTTATCTATTACCATGTTATTTCACGGAAAAAATCATCAGTCATTAATTTTCAAAATAAATCAGGAAACTTCATTATACATTTTTTTTAAATTATTTGCTTCAGACAATTTTAAGTCTTATAAGCAGGAAAGATAGGTCTCATTTCAAGTGCAAAAGCAAAAGAAAAATAATTGTATAAAATCAAATCTCAAAGAAAGGATTTAAGATATCTAAAAAAAAAAGTTTATCTGATGATCAGATAAAAAATAGAGAACCAGGTATCTTTAGAAAAACTTATATCATTTTTAGCACACTGGTTTTTTTTATTATTTTGTGGTAGCCTGCTTCAAATGTCCACCTGCAAGTGTCATTTTTGAAAAGTAAAATCCATAGATATTAAAATTTAAAATTAAATTTAAAAAAATAAATTTACAAGAAAATACACGATAAAAAAAATTAATGTTTCTAAACATTTTTACAGAGACTGAAAAATTATCTCTTTTTTTTTATGAAGAAATTCTGCTTCCGAGTTATTATCATATTATTTTGCATTAAAATTTATTCTTCATCCTTACTTTAAATTTAAATGTTTTTTAATAGATAAAATTAAAAAGTTAAAAGTAAAACAGACATGTGAATTTTCGATTAATCATGTCGAAGATGTTGCTTTAGTTATGTCTTATAAGCTTTCAACTTCCTGTCGACTTTCGTTTGAACATGGCTAACAACACAAGTGACCGCATGCAAAAAGTGAACATGCAGAAAGAATTTAACAATCTAAATGACTCACAGAAATATTTCATTCGGAAGCTAGAAGAAATTAACAGAGAAAGGGCACAAACTGTAAAGCACTTAAAGAGGCGCAACCTTTTCACGGGTTTTCTTATCGGTGGATGCGTACTTTCAATCTGTATCCTTCTCTTTTTTGCAATTTGAATTGTTTAAATTATCTTTTCAATTTCTTTTTAGCTATTTTTTTCCCATTTAATAGAATTCAGATTTTTTTCATAAATGTAATAAAATTAACAGTAAAAAGATTATATACATTGTGGTATTTTAGAACATAATTTCTTAATTTACATAAAAAAAAGAGTTGTTTCTCTTGTTTTGAAGGTGAAACTTCGTTGCACTTCTTGCAAGTACTTGTTTACTTCATGTTATATAAAAATAGTCTCGAATTCACTTTGTTTGAAATTCTGTCTACTTTATATTTAAAAAGAAAAAACATTTTAAATATAGAAATTATATGTTATTAATTTACAGTCGTAGCCTTTTTATTTATTTATTTTGCGTACTATAATTTTTTAAAATTTTTGTGAAAAATGTTTGCTCGTGATTTTTTTTAAATATTTTATTAATTTGTACTGTAGTCTTCTCAGGCTAAATTCTTTTTTCGTCAAAACAGAACAAAAATTTCACTCTATATTGTACCATATAGAATAATTTATTTATTTTCAAGATAGAAAAACATGATTTCAGCTGACGAAACGTCCACAAACATGCGCGATACCTAAAAACATTGAAACATTAAAGTAAACAATTAAAATTAAACCTTGAAGTTATCACCCAGCAGATACAGTCCGTTTCATGCTTAAAATGCAATCGTCAGGCCATAACGCTAATATTCCTGATATTGAGCACTTAAACTCATAAAATACAGCATAAAAAAATGTAATGGTACGTCATTTGACAAAAAAACAAAGTAACATTTTTTGGCATACATTGACCGAGCAACCAGTACTGTTTTCGCTTGGAATTTATAAAATCTTTCTCTTAAAACCATATTTTTGAGAAAAACAGGTTTCTCAAGTTCAGTAGTTTTTAATTGCTCCTTGCATTGGGGATAGTGGGGGATCCTTCCTAACTTTCTATATTTTGAAGTGGTGTGGAATGTTAACATCTTGCTTGATTTATGCCATTCTCTCTTCAAGTTACATGTGCTATCCATTTTAGTTGTTGCAGCTGTTGGTAGTCCTCAAGTGATGTGGTTTATTTGGTTAAGTGCTATACGTTATACACGTTTGGGCGATCATGTCTTGAAATAATCATGACTGACTGGGCAGAAAATTATCCCGCAGTAGGTTGCCATTGCTTTCTGCAGTAGACTGGTTGCCAGCTAAGGCTATAGAACCCAATCTGTCCTATTATTTAACCCATAACTGGAAGGAAGAGATGGATTTAATACTTTTCCCAAGGGTATTTGTGCATAAGTGAATGCAAGGAATTCAACTGGAATTCAAACTCAGCACTCCAATTTGTCGTTCCAAATTGATATCCACTGCACCACAACACACTTATTTGGTACAGTTCTCTATTTGTGATTCTGTAATTAAAATCCTCAATGTTTAAAGGAGGATGATCTTTGTCAAAACCCTCAGGCTCTAGTCACTTAAAGGCATTTTTTCACCATTGATCTTAGGAAGCAGTTGTATACAGCTCACAATTTAGATGTCTGAACGAATTTTTTGTCATGCATGGCATCTATATGAAAGTCTCAATCTGATGAGGTTATTTAAGAACATGATTCAAGTTTTCAGGTTGATATTTTGGTTTCATAGCAATTTGTAGTTTTGGGCAAAAAAAAACTACCCCTGGCACAGCCTATTCTATGTTGAAATGTTATATTTAATGGATACACATGTTTAAGTAGATATTTTTAAGCAATGAAAAAAGGTTTGCAGATCTAAAGGCTTGAAAAATATTTTCAGTAGGATAATGAATGTTTTTTTTTAGCTTGTATTAAGTTGTATATTGTAATAAACTCGCTCTACATTTTCAGTTTTTCTCCTTGTGAAAATTATAGAAACTTCTAACGACACCAAAGTTCAGCTTGCCTGGGGTGCTAGCAACCCTACAGCCATCACTGAACATAGGGGGGATGTATCGCATCCTATGAATGTGAGGGATGAGTGGAGGTAAATATAAACCTCAAGAAAAAATAATATTGCTAATCCATCTATAAACTGGCTTAGATTCCTACTGAGTTCACCATTTAAAAAAAGAGGGATGTGTACTAAATCACATATACCCATTAATATAATGTTTATGGTAATAATGTAGATTTATAATAATAATATGAATTACTAAAAAAAAATACTTTAATTTTTTTTTAAATTATTATAGATATTCATACATTTGCATGGATTAAATAGCAGGTCAGTCAAGGCATTAGCTATGGTTGGCAACCAGCCTAGGAGAAGGACGAGTCTGAATTCACCATTTAAAAAACAGGAATGTGTACTAAATCACATATATTCATTAATATAATGTTTGTGGTAAAAATGTGGATTTATAATAATAATATGAATTACTAAAAAAAAAAACTTTAATTTCTTTAAAAAATTATTATAGATATTATTTCATACATTTGCATGGATTAAATAGCAGGTCAGCCAAGGCATTAGCTATGGTTGGCAACCAGCCTAGGAGAAGGACGAGTCTGAATTAAAAACTATATGTATGTGTGTTGTGGTGTAATGAATATTGGCTTGAAATTAAAAATTGTAGAGCCAGGTTCACATTCCAGTTGAATTTGTTGAATTCACTTATGCACAAATATTTTGGGGAAAGGTATTAATCTATTTCGTCTCCTTCCAGCTATGGGTTGAATAGCAGGACAGATTGGGTTTTATAGCCTTGGTTGGCAAACAGTCTATTGCAGAAAGAAATGGCAACCTACTGCAGGAAAATCTTCAGTCATGGATTGAAAGAAAAATGATTGCCCAAGCATCTACCATGTAGCATCTATATAAATTATAACATGTATCATGTATCATGTATCATACTTAACTGATTGATGTAAAGCTAACATGGGGCATAATATGCAGCTTTCAACAAAAAGCATGAAGTTCACAATGACTTTATAATCTTAACTGGGTCACTAGTTTCATTGTTGACATAACAATTTTATGTCATTTCTGAAATGGCTTTTTGCAAAAACAACTGTTCATAAATTGGTTATCTCAGCAATATTCCAAAATGGGGAGGGTCACAACATGTGCCTTTTTACAAAGAGTTATGTAATTAAAAGAAGGTTTGAAATAGAAAATCTAAACATTTTGATAGAACTGAGAGGTTCATAAAGTAGTACTTAAGAACTTTAAACTCTAAAAAGATGATCCCTCAATGATCCATAGTCTAAAGACTCACAGTTACTCTAACTAGTGATTCAAAATGTAAATAATGAAGGGGAAAATGCCATCATAAATATTACATTTTAAACAGATCAGAATGAAAGGGGGGGGGGAAATGTATAACAATGGTTTGATTTTCAGGCATACAACAACTTACACACACAGGTTTTCTACACCTATAACCTAGTGCCAAGTTATGATAAATTTAGCCATACCCATAATATGATGGACTTAGAATGAGGTCAAATTAGGAAAATGAAATTGTAGGTATAATAAATTACAGGAAGAACTGAGGCTGCTCTGACCTCAGTATTTAGAATTAAAGTATCTCTTCCTATTAAACTGGTTACCATCCAAGGATGGTGATATATCCCAGGAAGGAATATCAGGGAAAAGAATAGTGTAAGAATAATACTTAACACTGAAGATAGATTAGAAGAGATTTATTATACAACAGTACAATAAACCAATAGACGCACAAGAACAATCAACGAATAGTAACAGGAATAACGATCAAGTAGCAAATGTCTCTACCTATGACGTATGCTGACGTATGCCCACAGTTCGCTCTAGTCACAGTCTTTTATAGACTAGACCGTATCCATTACGGGGTAGGATAGGATGTTCCTCTACAACAGATGGAAAATCCAGTCTTCTCTGCTATTTAAACAATAGCTGGGGAGAAAAGAAATGGATTCATACTTTTCTCAAGGCTATTTATGTAAACGAGAACCTAAACAGCATTGACCAGAATTTGATCTCTTTTTGGTGACCCTACTTTCTGAACTGATGACCACTATTCTATGCATACATTGAATTTGGAACTGAACCTAAGAATATGCTGTGAAATTTGCATTTTATCAAGAACTAGGATTTTCAGAAAAATCTTTTTATTTATCTTTTTATACCCTATTGAAAAAAATGATAGAATCCTATCATTTGATACATTATAGTGACTCATTTATATTTTGTCCTGGAGTAAATAGGTTTGCCAATTGTCCAGTTCACACTCATCTCTAGTCTTTTAGAAAAGAGTAGAGGTTTATACCTTGTTTCATGTTTAGGATTAGGTTTCCAGTTCCTTCTAAAGCTTTCTCATTCTCTTTTATTCCTAGTAGCTCTTTTTTGCTTTAGTGACATTATTGCCTTACTTGGGGTGAATTGATAATAAAAACACTGTCTCAATATACATTGATGAAAATATGCAAGTCATGAAATATTTTTCTCTCTCTCATTAAAATGTGAATTTGTCTTTCCTTTGATATTGATTAAAGTTCAATGACTTATGGCCATATCACATTGAAATTCCTGTTCTCAACCAATCGCTGAAGTTAAGCAACAGCCAGTACTTAAATAAGTGACCACTTGAGAATAACAGGTATCGTAAGCTAAGAAATATACAAGCGATGTAAAGGATAGCACCTTGGAATAAGAAATCGGTGGTCTGAGTACCAATGCCAGTTGAGTTTATTACATTGAGAAAGGTAAAAATCGTTCTCCCTCCAGCCATGGGTTAAATAGTAAAATTTGTATTTTTCTTTTTAATCAATTCACCCCAAGCAAGGTGATAATGCCACTAAGGCACAATTGTGGTATTTTTATTTTTGTGTTATTTGATTTTCATTGGTTAACCAGGCTTCATGTGTATTTGACTTGTTAAGCAGCATTAGTATAAGTTATGGTGTTCTGTAATAAAAATACCAGAAATTTTTTCTTTCTCCATATCTCATTCTCTGATGGAAGATTTATAAAATGTTTCTATTTGTTCTTTATCTTATCATTCTATCAGATTCTGATCCATGTTTCATCTGCATTTGATCCCAATTCATCTGATATATGACAGTAAAAACCTTTTCTTGTGACACATTTAGGACTTCAAAGGATGAAACGTGTCACAAAAAAATTCTTTCATACATATGTTTACATCTGGTATTCAGATTTAATTTTTGAAAATATGTTGCCTTTTTTTTTTTTTTTTTTTTAATTATTTCTCTTAACTTCATTCAGATTTATATTCTATGGCTGCAGTACAGCAAGAGAAATTCCTCGATGATTTTGACACTGTTCCAACAGGAAAGAAAACAACAACATGAAGAAATGTTTGGGAACATTGTAGAGATGTAATATATGAAAACCTAATAAACTGTTATGTAAAAATGAAGTGAATTTAAACAGTTGTTTTTTAGAAAAGAAAAAAAATATTTATCTTTATAAAAAAGTGTTGCTTTTCATAATGAGAGTTTGCTTGGAATATACTTTTTGCCATTGTACTCTTAATTTACTAAATACAAGTGCTGTCTTAAATAGTCAAGCCAGTGGGAATTTTTTAAAGTTATAAAATGGGAATATTTAATAAACTAGAGCAAAATAACTCTTCCATGGAGAAAATTATTTGAAAAATAAAAGTACCACACCACATAGGTACTATTCCTGGAGGTAAATTAATGGAAATCATTTAATTATGTTGTAACTTGTATTTGGTGCGAAAGTGCAGTGGTCTCCAACCTTTTTTTATACCATGGACCAACTTCATGCCAGACAATCTTCCGCAGACTGCTTGTGGCATGTGTAATTTAAGCTTTTTTTTTTTTTTTTTTTTTTTTAATCATATCACCCCAAGCAAGGCAATAACGCCACTGATGCGCAGGGGGCTACATAAGGGTAAAAAGAATGGAAAAGAGAAAGCTGGAAACCACATCCTAGACAGGAAACAAGGGATGAGCTTCTTCACCTGTTCAATAGATGTGGGTGGAGTGTGAACCGGGCTATAGTTTAGTCTATCTACTCCAATTGAAAAAATAATAAAGGAAAAGAGTGAAAAGATTGGAAAAGAGAAAACCAGAAACCACATCCTAAACAGGAAACAAGGGATGAGCCTCTTCACCTGTTCAATCAACAAAGAGCGCAGTAATAAAAAGAGTAATTTACTGAAGGAAGAAAAAGTGTTTAATCTTTTGACTCTCATGTCTGGAGTCTGGCTCAACCAAACTCTTGCGTGCTTAATTTCCTTGAATCAATATCTGTTACATCATTATGGCATCATTATCAACTCATCATAATGTAAAATCTTAAAATTATTGCAAATAAATAAAATATTTGTCTATATTTCTGATATTTCATATAGTAATCATTTTCAATATTTGCATTGTTTGGACCGTTGTCCTCATCTTTGTTGCAAAATTCACAAGGTTTCAGCTGTTGTATGCTCCAACTTTCTGTAGGTGACTTGATCCAGTGACTTGACCCAAAGAGCTGTGAGTTCAATACCTGGCTACAACAGAGGTGAACAAAAAACTTTGAGAGTTGAGTTAAAGGGATATAACTGATACTGAAACATCTGGAAGAGGCATGACTCATGGAACTAGAGCAATCAATCCTGGGAAATGAAATAAAGGGTTCGGTTTGAAATTCTAATCAAATAGTGTAAATAAATAAAAATATATATTGATTATAAAATGTACTTACAGTTACGATAGTATTGGGTAGATAAATATTAAAACAAATCTTTTTAAATTAAAGTTTAATATTCAATTTATTATATAATTTTAAACAATTATTTCTTTGCAACCTAGGAGTAAATGATCCATGGATTGGATAGGTACTACTAATTCATGATTCGGTGATTGGAGACCTCTGCACAAGAGAAGTTAGTATTAAGTTTTTCGCATCCATACTTCTGGCATCCCATGAGACATTTGTATGTTAATTTTGCTTTCATCACATATTATTAAAGAAAGTTCATTTAATGGCCACTTGAACTTTGAAATGAGTTGACTTAACAGTTATTACAAAACAGCAACCAATTGCCATTATACATATAAAAATAAATAAATAAAAAAATTATAATTCTGCCTGTTCTTTTGTTATTTTTTTTTTTGTTGCTTTTTTTAATCAATTCACTCCAAGCAAGGCAAGACTGCCACTAGTGCACAGGGTTTAATGAGAGAAAAGACTGGGAACAAGAGGTATTGAAGAAAGGATAAAAGATGAATTGGATTCAAGAAGATGGTAATCGACATTACATTTAAATTTATAGTGATTGTAACTATCAGGAAAGCAAGTCAACAAAAAGAAGTTCCACAGGTGGGAGTTGTGAAAAAAGCGACTATTGGAGTAGAAGTGGCAATTACATTTAACTATTTCAACAGTAAAAGGGTAGAACCTAGATGCCAACCTAGTATCATGCTTAAATTCACATGGATGTGGCACCTGAGAAAAAGACTTGTTAGAGCAGTTGCCATGAAAATATTTGTAGAAAAGACAGGGAAGCCACATCATAGTGGTGAGAAAGGGATTGAAGTCGAGATGCCAAGACAGGATTGCTTACATTCTCTGGATTTTGTCAAGAACCTCAAGATAAACAGCAGGAGCATCAGACTAGATATAAAAACAGTATTCAATACACAGATGAATGGTAGGTTTATAAATGTGCAAAATGGATTCTGACAAGAAAAATTTTCTGGTCCGACACAGAGACCAAACCTTCCCAGCAGTAGATGCAGCTATAGATTCAATACATTCATTTCACTTCAGGTCGGTTAAAAAAATGAATGCCAACGAGACATATTGTGTTGCTCTCAAGGAGACTTGCATCAGCCATGCTGATGGCTGACAGGAAAGTTTCTCTATGGTGGTTAAAGGAAAGCAATTTTGTTTTGGAGGTATTAAAATTTACAAGCCATTTCCTGCCACACTGATGGAAGGTCCATTTCAAGAGCAGCAGTCTGGATTATTTTGTCAGCCTTGGCAGATTTGCTATTAAGATGGGAGTAAATGGTGGTATCATCTGCATAGATGCTTACTTGAGAACTGATGACGTAGCGAGTCTATAGATTAAAATTTACAAGCCATTTCCTGCCACACTGATGGAAGGTCCATTTCAAGAGCAGCAGCCAGGTTTACTTTGTTAGCCTTGGTAGATTTCCTATTAGGACGGGAGTAAATGGCGGAATCATCTGCATAGATGCTTACTTTGAAACTGATGATGTAGTGAGTTCATAGATTAAAATTTACAGGCCATTTCCTGCCCCAGTTAACCACTGATTGGAGGTCCTTTTCAAGAGCAACAGTCAGATTTACTTTGTTAGCCTTGGCAGATTTCCTATTAAGATGGGAGTAAATGGTGAAATTAAAAGTAAATTGTTAGTAAGTTAGCATATGTTATTCCCCACCATTACCCTAGATTAGGCATGGGCGACCTTTTCTGAGCAGTGGGCTGCATGATCTATGGCTCTTCAAAAGACAGGCCACACTACTGAAGAGATTCAAGGTAATTTTTCATAGTAAGTACCTCAGCTGCTTTCATTACTCAATGTTCAAAATTAATGAAATAGGCATCAACTTGTTTTAGCTCTTGAAAAAAGATTGCCCTCAAACTGAAAATTCGATTTTACCATATGTACAATAAGGGCAAAAAAATCAAAATATTTCAGAAACTTTATTTTTCAATTTGCTAATGATGAAGTCGGTTCTCTGTGCAGGGCCCGGAGGTTTTTTCCGTCTGAATCTCTCCTGCACATTTATAAATCTACCATCCGCCCGTGCATTAAATACTGTTGCCATATCTGGACGGGTGCCCCTGCTATTCTCCTTGGGCTTCTAGACAAGATACAGCAGAGGGTCTGTAATGTGATCGATACTGGCTTAGCAGACCACCTGCAGACTCTCTCTCACCGGCGTGACATGGCTTCCCTGTGTCTCTTCTATAAATACTTTCACAGCTTCTGCTCCAATGAACTTAGATCACTGGTGCCCTCTAGGTTCAAATTTCCACAAGATACTAGATTAGCAACTAGATCCCACCCTTTTACAGTGAAACCGATAAAATGCAACCGCAACTTCTACTCCAACAGTTTCTTTTCTCGCACGTCCCGACTGTGGAATTCTCTTCCACATGACTGCTTCCCTGACGGCTACAATCTCCAGGAGTTTAAATGTAAGGTCAATAGACACCTCCTAACAAACTAACTTCCATTCTTTCAAACACTCTTCCCATCCACCCAACTATCTATCACTCCCCTTCTGACATTTCCTATATCTAACCACTCTTCCTATTTACCTCCTCCTATGTAACCCCTTGCGCAATAGTGGCAGTGGAATGCCTTGCTTGGGGTGAAATGATTAAAAAAAAAATGTAATTGGAAAGTACTCATGTATTTTTAATGCATTTAATAGTTTTTATCTATAGCATAACATAACTTACAAATAAACAAAAAAATTCTAGAAGGCTCGAGAAAGTTTGTAGTACTGCTAGTACTTATATACAATTTTAGAGCTTTTGTACTGTGGGTAACATTTTTTTTTAAAATAAATTGAAACCCTTCTTAATTACTTAATAAAAGTTCATCAAATTATGACATAGGAAATTATTTTACAAAAGGTCATGACCCTAGTAAGCATATACCTTAAAAATGGTAGGAAAGTTTGATTTTTTAGAAAAAGATTTTTTTATAATTAAAATTGAAGTCTTTGTCTAATGACAGTGTGATTAATTCCTAATTTAATTCATTTGAAATTGAAAACAATTCTTCTGAGAAAAAAATCTTATGAACATTTCCTATTTCAAAAGCAAAAAATGTTTACACATATGATCTTCCTAAGTGAAAATCATCAATTGGTTAAAATGTTTACAATATCATCTTCCACGAAATTTGAAGCATTCAAGAAACATTGTACTTTATCATTTTTTTTTACGTGGTCATGTATGAGAGTGTGTGTGTGTGTGTGTGTGTGTGTGTGTGTGTGTGTGTGTGTGTGAACAAGTGAGAAAAAACAATAAAATTTTAAGAAATGTTATTTGGCTTATCAAATTAAGCATGCCATTCAAAATGACCAAATGGGTAGCATGTAGCCTGTGGGTCGCAGTTTACCCATGACTGTCTTGGGTCATTCCATTTTGATTGCAAAGAAAGATGGAAGAAAAAAATGCTACCTTGTTTTAGTAAGAAAAAGAAAGTATAGTCTTTTCAACAGGAGTAGAGGTTTAACCCTTTTTCCTGTTTAGGATTGGGATTTCAGTTCTTTCTAGTCTTGTCATTCACTTTCACTTCCAGTAGCCCCTTGAATTATCACATTGATTTGGGTGAATTTATTTTTTAAAAAAAATATTTTTGAGCTTCTAGCATTATGATTTTTAAAAAGCAATTTCACCCCCAGCATGACAATAAAGCCCCTGAGATGCAAAGAGTTCCTGAGTCTGAAAGAACATGAAAAATAGAAAAAAATTATTAAGGAAAAAGAAGTACAAGAATAGAAACAGTTAGCATAGAATTTATGGTTACATCTAGCCATTTTAAAAACTCTGTGCTCTTTTCTTTGCTTCAACTTCCCACAATTCCATCTTCTTTGTATAATTCCATCTCTCTCTGTAACTTGTGCACATATCTGGTTTCAGTGGAGGTGGTACCAAATATTTTGAAACTAATTTCTCAGCACTTATTATTTTTTCTTTTAATCATATCACCCCCAAGAATGCTGATAAGGTACATTTTTGATTTCTTCCCCGAAGGCCTTTACACCATCAAACCTTTCCAAAACATCCTTAAATCCATGCAAATGTATATGCTGAACTCAGATCGATAATTGTTTATTGATGAAACCTACCTTTTTTCATGTTAACGACCAGAAAAATATCGAACTTCTTTTCGATGTTTATCTCACCCCGTAACCATGCTTCAAAAATGTTATTCACTGCAGAATGAATTCATACATAGTTTGCCGATTTCTCGACCTATTTACTTCCTTTGTTCAATTACTATGCAGAAATTGAGTTCCGAAACAAAACAAATTGTGTAGTAATTGCAGAAAGGAAGTAAATAGGCTGAAATAAGTAGCCTACACCTCAAGTCATTCAGCAGTGAATCAGATATGAGAACGGTGGTAAGGGATGAGATATAGTCCGATTTTTTTCTGATCGATAATATGAAAAAAGGTAGGTTTCTTCAATAAACAATTATCGATCTGAACTCAGCATATACATTTGCACGGAAATAAGAATGTTTTAAGATTTGAAGAAGTAAAGGCCTTTGGGGAACAAATCAAAAATTTACTGCTGATAAAGATACTAAAACACAACGGTTTACTGACTGAAAAAAATTGAGAAAGATATTATTAAAGAGAGGGAACAATAAAAGAACAGGTGATAAGAAGACAAACAATAACAATTGATATTGTATTTAAATTTTTTAATATCAAAATAGACACAAAAGCAAGAAGTCAGAAGAGTTCCCCAGGCAAGAATACATTTGCATAATAAGTAACAGAGAGACCTAATCAATAATACAATAATATCTACAGTGGCTATGAAACCACTGGATAAAACCCTGCAGAGTGGAATGTACACTCCCAATCAAAAATTTAAGACCATCCATCCCCACACAAACGATGGCCCTCCATCATCAAAGATGCTTTTTGTAGCATGCTAACATAACCAGCCACTGTCTGACGACCCTGCACCACCTGGAGCTCCATCGTCCCTCTGTAAGAAAAGGCACACCATACCATTAGAGATCCTCCATCACTATGATGTGTGGTGAAAATTTCAGGAGGCATGTTTTTGTGATGCCAATATCGTTGGAAGCCATCAGGACCATCTAGATTGAATTTTTTCTCAACAGAAAACAGCACTTCCTTCCACTTCTCAACGTCCCATGTTTGGTATTTATGACCAAACTTTAAGCGCACACCTTGTGACGTGGAAGCAGCCGAGGATATGCTTTTTATTTTCCATGCCTTTTTGTCGTAGGTGTTGTCTGATGGTTTACGGGACTGCAATCAGCTTCTGTGACTGCCTTAATTTGACTAGAAGAAAGTCCCTTGTCTTTCATAACAACCCGTCTTATTCTCCTACTCAATCAGGAGAAATTTTTTGGGGCCTACCAGAGGATTTTGCTTTTCCATAATTCTCACTGTTCTTTAGAAAGTTGCAAATCACAGTTTTACTGCGATTTACCTTAGCTGCAATCGCCTGCTGTGACAAACCTTGCTTATGGAATTCTAGAATTTGAGAACGCGCAACTTCGGTAAGTTTGCTTGCTTTAGGCATGGTAACACCTTTACGCAGTGATTGCTAATCTCTAACTGAACTAAAAATATTGGAATTACCATAGATCTAACAATTTATACCCCTGGTTTTATAATTTTGATCATGTGTAAATCACCTCATTTTATAAAAATGTAAATTTCTAAATAAAATGTTTGGAATGTAGCTTTTTGTTTCCATAATTGTAGTATTGGTAACCTTAAGTGGGAAGAGTTTAAAATCTATCCGTAAAAAAAAAATTTATTTTTAAAGATTTTTAAGTGGTCTTAAATTTTTGATCGGGAGTGTATGTTAGATAATCTCTGGTTACAAGAATATAAAAAACTGTGAAACATTAGAGCATTATAAACAAAGTCTTGTAAAAAAAAAAAAAAAATTTTAAAAGGTTTCTGTTCTAATAATAGAGTGAAAGATTAAAAGATCTGATTTTTGTTATTATTTCATGTCAAGCAAGGCAATAAAGCCACTAATATGCAAAGAGTTGCTAAGATTGAAATAAACTGAGAAAAACATTGAAGAGAGACAAAAATAAAAGAACAGAATTCATGGAGACAGAAGATGATTATTGATATTACATTTAAATAAGTTGAATATTTTTACATTTTCATCCTATAAACTCTTTACACACCAAAATATGTTATCATATTTTATGGCATAGTTAATGTGTGTGTGCATTGTGGTGCATTGGATATCAGCTTGGAACGGGAAATCGGGGAGCCGAGTTCGAATTCCATCCAAATTCATTGCATTCACTTATGCGCAAATACCCTTGGGAAAGGTATTAATCCATCTATTCCTTCCAGTTATGGGTTAAATAACAGGACGGATTGGGTTCTATAGCCTTGGTCGTCAACCAGTCTACCGCAGAAAGCAATGGCAACCTACTGCGGGATAATCTTCTGCCCAGTCAGTCAGGTCTCTCTCTCGAGACAAGATCGCCCAAGCAAGTATCATGTATGGCACTTAACTGACTGAATGTGTGTGTTTCTTTATTTGTCATGTCCTTTAAAAAAGCAGGCAATTATGGACCTCCACTTATTCCTAGCCCTCGTTGCTCTTTTCCTCTTGGTATCTCTCCCAAACCCTGCTCCACAATCCACTTGCTGAAGCCTATGAAGTATATCTCTTTTCCCTGCCGCTTTTCCCTCTATCCCATGAGTATTAGATTCTCCAAGCCCTCCTTCTTCATTATGTTGCCCAGAAAAAAAGGGAGTATTGGACTGTTATATGATATCTGTCCTTTTATATGACAGTTAACGCTAGGCAATCTCCTCAAAGATTAAGGAGAGACTCGAAGCAACAGAAATGCAGTTCTACAACCGGATGCTGAGGAGACTATGGACCGAACATGCGAGCAGTGACAATGTATTGGAGAGGATGTAATCGAAAAGAAAACTTAACATCAGGAAGAAGCAGCTGAAATGTGTGGTGCTACTCACCAAAATCTGAACAACATAAACTGAACATATCCATTGTAAAACCAATGTACAAAGCAGCCGGCAAGGGCTTCTCTAAAAATAACATTACAAATCAGGTTATAGTTTACTTTTACTTTCCTCCACTTGTTCAAATTCCTTGAACGTTTTGTAAGTACTTATTGCAAGTGAATCAAAAGATTTAAAGAAAATAATTTCATATAATATATTTTATGATCTTGTAATGATTTAATTTACACGTTTATTTGATCCAAATGGCAGATGTCGTCATCAGAAAAACAATGATTTACGAGAACTATATCTAAGGGGAGTTAACTCTACATTGAAAATGATTTATTAGTTCATTTCTATAGAATTTTCTTTTTTTTTTTTACAGAGTTGTCTATGCATGCTGTTCAAAATATATAAATATAATTAACTAATAACATTACAATATTACAATTCCTCCCCTTTTTGATTCACACATACCACGTGATAAAAAAAGACTTCCTCTCCGAATAAATTGTGTTTACATTGTAAGTGTATGTCATCTAGTTTTACAGCTCATGAATCATAACCCAATTCCACTTAACAGACAGGAGCTTGAATTTTTTTTGTTACTATTGTTCTCTGCTCAGCTTTTAACTTGAAATGCTGTCACTACTTAAGTAGACACGTCTATTCACAAAAAAAAGTTTTTTAAAAAATTTGCATATTAGCATTTATTAGATTTTCCCCAAGCCACAACATTTATCAGAATTAAGAAATACTTTTATCATTTTAGAAAAGAGGGGTCCTGTTTATAAATCCAGTATAAAAATTTATCCCTAACTTTTTTTTATTGAACTTGGATGGTCAGCACATTAAAACAAGTTTTTTTTTTAGTGAAAAAGTTTACTTTTAAATAAAGAACAGATATTAATTTTTTAAGAACAAGAATTTACATAAATTAATAAAAGTGTGTATTCATTTATTTTCATTTAAGATAAATATTCATCCCTCAAGGTCTGCACATATGCTCCTGAAAAACGTTTTTCTAAAATTTAAGTATACAGATAGCAATGACATAAGTACAGTTTAGAACTTGTAAATAGTAATTAATTCCAGATAACTCTGTGAAGGTTCAGGGATCAATTTGAAACTGTCTGTACTATGAACAGAACCTCACTTAACTTGATAAAAAAAAAACTATATCTTTAATTCTAAATGTGAGGACTTGAGAATCATCTAATAAATATTAAAAATTATTCTCTGAAAAATTTTTACATTTTTTTTTTTTTTTACAAATGGACCACTATATTAAAGTAGTGCTAAAATGCTTTTCAAAAATGTTTCCCTAGATCCTGCAATAATTAAATTTGGCAAAATGAAATTTACATTTACAACAGTCATATGATTCCACTTATCTATGACTCTTGTAATTTTGTTTTGACAACCAATACTTGACCTGAAGGGTTGTTTGGCTTTGTTAACATGTATCTTTCCTTTAACTTGGTTGTTCTATGTAGATTGAAATAAAAAAACACAAAATAAAAATGAAATAAAATAAGACGAAAAGAATAATAATCTCCCAGGTGGCCACTAACTGGAAAAACTCTCCATGCATGCGTGAGAGATAGGGGGGCGGCTTCCTGGCACAAAATAAAAACTGAAGAATCTTAGTCTTTTTATCTGGGACTCTCAAATGGGGCAAGACATTTTCCCCCCCACTTCAAAAAGTTTGTCACCATCTTGTGAATAAAAACCATCTCCTTCCTTTTTTTCTCTGCCTATTTATTTCAGTAATGAAAGCAATTCAGTAAGTAGTGGATGTTTAAGTGAAAGAACCCAAAAACTAACCCAGCAATAATAACTATAACATCCATAGTCATCTAGATTCTTTGACATTAACTTACACAAATCTAAAAGACTTCTTGAAAAGTCAGTGTCTTTTTTTGTTGCCTGTAACTGTTTTTGTATTTTGTTATTAATTCACAGTAGACTTACATAACAGAACCAAACAGACATTTATGGCTTTTAATCCCCACTGAATGATTTTTAGATCAATTATGGAACTATTTTTAATGTTAATTGAAATATTAAAGCAAAGCTTTCACATTTCTAATAAAAAAGCAGTGTAGCAATGCAAAAGACGATTGTGATAAAATCAAATGACAGATTTTTAGTGACATCACTTCATAGAGTGAAGAAAGCAGTCAGTCATTTAGTTCACCTTCCAAAAACCAAACCAAGCATTTGCTTTTTTCTTTTAAGCACTGGAAGGCTAAACCCACCTCCCAGGACAACTGCCATGGGACAGCTCAGAAGCCCATAGTGCTGTTTTCCCTTCACCAGAGACACAGAAGATAAAACCAATATGCTTGAAGATGGCCACACCATTCTTTTCATTGGGAAGAAATATGGCTTTTTCAGAATCAGAAGAATCCTCCAGCAGCTTGTAGTCCCATCAGAAATTATTACAAGTAAGACTCTTTATCCTGTCATGTTCACAATACTTTTTGTTATTTATAAATTACAGCTTCTCTGTTTGAGGCAAGTTTTGGGTTTTCAGTTCCTTCTAAAGCCTACTTCAACACGATACTTTTATCTCTGTTAACATCATTCCCTAATTAAATATTGATCTCCTCAAGTCTAGAATTATTTTTCCTGTATAGCCTCAAGTATTTCACATCTTGCTTTTTCTTATCCAATGCTACACAGTAACCTACTACATAGACTGGCTCTTGGGCCTTATATTCAGTGAACATTATATTAAAAAAAAATACATTTTTCTTTGAATTTTCAGATATTTATAACCCCATGAACAACACTTCTTGCCTTTTCTTATATTCATAAAATGCTATACAGTAATCCTCTACCTTAAGTGGGTCTTGGGGCCTTGTATTAGGTGAACATTATATAAAAAATATATTTTGCTGTATCAGGCTTTCCAAGCTATATTTCCTCACTATGTGCCCTAGAAATTTCAACTGTCCATTCCTGTTATGTATAAGTTTCCATTTTCTTTAATGCTTTAGTTCATGATATTCAAAGCATCCTTCTGTAGAATCATATTACTGTTGCTTCAAGTTTCTTCATCTTTGAGGAGATTGTCCAACACTCACTGCCATATAGGATGATCAGTCAGTTAAGTGCCATACGTGAAACATGCTTGGGCGATCATGTCTCGAAAGAGACATGACTGACTGGGCAGAAGATTATCCCGCAGTAGGTTGCCATTGCTTTCTGCTGTAGACTGGTTGACGACCAAGGCCATAGAACCCAATCTGTCCTATTATTTAACCCATAACTGGAGGGAAGAGATGGATTAATACCTTTCCCAAGGGTATTTGTGCGTAAGTGAATGCAAGGAATTCAACTGGAATTCGAAGTCAGTTCCCCGATTTCTCGTTCCGAGCCAATATCCACTGCGCCACAACATGTAACAATTCAGTCCTGTTTTCTTTGTTTCTCATGAAGTTTTTCTATTTCTTGGTGCTCTGCTTAGCTTTTGGTATACAACTTTGGCTATCTAAATGCACCTTCAAAACTTTCCGTTCTCTATTACAGATCATTTAATATTAGCTTTTGTTTTGTTTTCAGCATTTTATGAAAAGAAATAAGTTTTGTGGAAAGTAAGAAAAATATTGTTTTTCATCATTTATTTAAGGACTTTTGCACACAGGAAACTAATACATTGAAAGATACAAGTTTAGAATATAAAAAAAAAAAGACTTTCCATAGAAATGCGAGTACTGTGACCAATTCTGATGCATACAGAAAGAATTTGAAAATATTTTCAAAATACACTAATTTTGAAATCATGAGATGCAAATATATGAAAGATACAACATAAAAATATATATCAGGCTAATAGTTGGTAAGTGATTGACAAAAAAGTAAATAATAAAAATTTTCTTTGTAACATGTTTCATTTCAAGTTCTTCAGACTAATCCCAGTTTTATTTAATTTCTTCCATTCCCTCCCCTTTATAATTTAGAACTGATTCCATCAACAAAGCTATTATTACCATGAAGAAGTTCTTTCTTGGAATGAAACATGTCAGTAATAAGTTTTTTCATTTTGTCATTCACACACATATTTCAAATGGTTATACAAAAGAAAAAACTGATACAATGTTTAAGAAAATGTTATGAATTTGATTTGGAAAATAATTGTATATGAAAATATACAAAAGAAAATATTTATTTTCTTAAAAATTTATAACTAATTTAATAATTTTTTGTTATTGCTTTGAAAAAAAAAAATCTTAACTTTTCATACTAAGAAAAAAATTTAGATTTTTAAAAAATATCAAATTCAAGCAAAAATATGAAATAAATTCACATACCTAAAATGTGTATGTTTTGTTTTTTTCATTTGTGCATCATCATAAATTCCTGTCTTGCTTGTGAAATCTTACAAGATGGCAATGAGTCTCAACTTGTCATGAATTTTTAGAGAAGAAACTTGAGCTACAATCAGCACCAATAAATCAGACAATAATGTAATCAAATTGCTAAAAATATTAGGCAAATAAACAGGATCAAAACTGAACCAATCTTATGGGAAATTTGGACCAAAATGGTGACAATAAACAGAATATAAATATCAAATATACGCAGAAACATCTTACTAACATAATTAGAGAATCAGGCATTTATAAATCATATTTCATTCTTTATCTGGAAATTAGGAAACAAAATTCAGGAAAAAAAAAAAGCAATGACAGAAAACTGAACATCAAAATTATTTCTTTTCCTTGTGTTAAATTAATAAACATTAATTTTACAAGTTATTTTTAATTGATATAATTAAAAATCATCATTTGTTGCATTTAATTAATGAAAACTAATCAAATTCATTTTCTGCATTTTTATCATAATTATCCAATTGGAAAAATTATTATTAAATCATTTCATGTAACTACAGTGGGAAGAGAGTTTAACAGTAGATAATGAGCAATATATTTGAATGAGTTAATTATTACCAAGAAGTGGCATAAAGAATTTTGCTATAGCTTTCAATGTTCTATGGTAAACACTACCAATTCCAAATATGACAGCTCAAATTAAAATGTCTGTAGAGCATAAAGTCTGTGTATTTTGAGTGGTATTTGGTTAATTTGGATCATATTTTGTCCTCATTACTAACTAACATTCTAATTGCTTTAATTTTTGTTTCAGAAATTATTTTATGTTCATCAATTTTTTTTCATAAATGTTTGTACCATGGAGTAACAGTCTTATGTTTTTGTTGTAGATAATCTTATTCAAGATAAAAATCCAACCACCAATTTTGTCCAAGGCAGTGAAGGAAGTGTTCTTATTTCTGGATAAATTTTTCAAAATTTTTGAAAATAAGGCCATTTCTACTTCCAGTCATCAAACATGTAGAAAAAAAAATTAATGTACAAAAAATAATTTCCGAAGCATAAAAACTCAAAGAAATTAGAAAGTTATTTAACAATGAGGTCAAGATATGATAAAAAAAAAAAAAAAAAAAAAAAAAATTACCACCCTCAAATAGCCAAAGTTTATGATCTACCCAAAGACAGGCAAAGTTAACATTTCAATAAAACCCATAATATATGGAATTGGTAGGGATTTTCATAGAATAGCAAAAACCATGACTGTTTCTTTGAATAATTAGTCATTTTACATATTAAAAATTGTGGCAACTTGGTTAAAAGACTAGAGTAATAATAGTATAACCCGGATATAAGAGCAATTTTCTCTGGTCCCAAATTAGAGCCTGTGGTAATGAATATAAAATAGACCAAAACCGGATATAAGATAACTTTTATCCGGTCCCGACAACTCTCTTATATCAGGCTTACACTGTGTGTGTGTGTATATATATATATATATATATACATACACACACACACACATACACACACACATGGGGTGAGGCAAAAATTGTGCACCATAAAGGCTAATTAATCATGTTTTAATGTCTAATTTGTTTTGATATTTTTTATTTTGCAGATACCAGACCTCAAACACTTGGAATTTTTTTTGGTCTTTGGGACTACTTGAAATCAGTTATCTGACACACCCCAGAAATATTGAAAAACTTAAAGAGATAATTAAATACGAATGCAGTAAATGACAGAGGAAACATATTAATGAATCATGCTGGTAAAGAATTGAAATGGGTTTTGAAAAAGGAGAACATTTTGAACAGCACATACAACAATTAAACAACTAGTATATATAATTTTCATGTGGAATTATACTTGTAATGAATTATCCTTATGGTGTGAGACTTTTGCCTCACCTTATATATATATATAGAATGATATGTGCCCACAGAAAACTGCTACTTGAGCAAATACTGAAGATTTTCAATCAAAAAAATAAAGATAACATTAATCAGCAGAATATTTATATTCTAAAGAACAAAGAAATGTTGTTGGCTAACATTACAAAAAGAATTGTAATGAAGTGGGTGTGTTGGCAAAATGATAACATGAGGCTTGAATATTTCATTACATAACACTATGTTTCATTTATGACTTACTCAATTACTCAGAATGTACTGTGCCTGGGGCTTGAGAAGTGTCAACCCTGACAGAAATGGAGGAGTTTTAAAAGGCCATCTGAGTGTGTTTGTGCAGGGTCCATGGAGTACGTTGTCTAATACATGGTTCTTTACATTTGGCTGTCATGTCTAAGAGACTCTGCCCAAACCCTCTCTTGGAACGACTGTTTGTATAACTGCAACATACTAAAAATCTTATGAAATTATGACTGCAAACTCATTCAGCAGCCGGGAATGCATCTGGTTTTCTTGATGGTCTGCATAATGCTACAAAATTAACATTGGCTTGAGTTTTAATAATTTATATGAACTAGGATAATCAAATCACAGAAAATTAATAATTATTTATAAACAAAACAACAGTCCTATAACACATATTTCAGGTTTGGTTTCAGACAATAACAAAGTGAGTCACACTAATTTTATATGTAAAAAAAATAAAACAAAAAAAACTTGTGTTTATGCTGTTCTGTTTTCTATTAATTGTGCAAGAGCATAAGGTCTAAAAAGAAAAAAAAAATATACACACCTTAATTCAAAAACAAATACTTTATTGTTACAAAAATGGGACTGACATGGAGTTCATGAGGTTAGCAAAATGGCGCTGTTCAACTTGCTTGAAACAAGGTTGCCACAAACCTTCAGTTGGTAAAAAAGTGAAATAGTGAAGTAAAATGACTATGATTGGGGAAAATGAATTTCATAAAAATATTTTGCTTTGTCAGGAAAACTATTTTTTAAAACCTCTTATATGCAGAGATACCATCTTTTGTTTGATAAATTATTCATACTGGCACAATCAATTTTACTGGTGATACTCAATGTACAAACAAAGCCAGAGTATCCTATAGGCTAGCATCAGCTGCAGCCTAGGGATAAGACCCAGGGCTGAATTATCCTATAGACTCATATAGGCTGCACCCTAGGGATATGGCACAGATTAGGATTATGCTATAGGTTAATATTGGCTGGAGTTTAGGGCCCCGTCAAACTTGGTTACAGTGCTGGTTGTAAAAAAATCTGTTGTTTCACTATGGTTGTGTTGAAATATGTACTAATTTTTTTTTCAATAAATCATAAAATAGTGGTATTTTTTAAACATTTTTATTGACAAAAAAAAAAAAAAAAAAGAAAAAAGGATAGCTATTCTAGCTTTTGTAAAGAAGTTTATTTCCAGCTATGTAAATGACACTAAAATATATCACAAATAAAAAATATTAAAGAGAGGTGAGGGCGAGTTAAAGGGTGGCTTCATAATTTCATTGACCTTGAGGCTCCAAAAGGTCATAATCCTGCCCTGAGTACAAGGTTAAAGAATAGAGGGAATTTCTTTTTTTTTTTTTTCACATAATATAGATATCATTGTGAAATCTCTTGTATCTATAATATCAGTATAAGAATAGATTTGTTGATTTCTTATATATAATGAAAGAGTCTACATGGATTGCCACTCAGATGAATTTTTTTTAAAAAATGTGTACATATATATATATATATATATATATATATATAAAAATATAAAATAAAAAAGGAAGGTGACTGTACATATGTAAGATATTTGAAAGTTAAATGTGTCCTTCAGCAGGATTTACAGTTTCTTTTTTTCTTTTTTTCTTTTTTATTCAATGTAAGGCATATATTTCCACAGGTATATGCTTAGTGCCAAGAAAAAAACAATAATTGTACAGCCAATTCCACCAGCTGCGACCCCGTAGGCTAAGGAACCATATCGTGATGCTTTTTTATAATTACAGTGGTGATAATAAGCCTTGGACTTTTCTGAAAAAAAAAGAAAAAGAAAAAAGTTATCATGCTATTTATTAAAACAATTTCAAAGTAAATGCTTGACAAAGTACTGAAAGTTTTAAGCATAATCCAATCCAAAAATGGGATCAAATATCAGAGGATTTTTTTTGGGGGGTTCTTGCTCAGACCAAAACTTTTTAAGCACAACTTTCATAAGAATCAATTAGTTAAGTGCCATATGTGATACACACTTAAGCGATCATATTTCGAAAGAGATATGACTGACTGCTAGTAACAAACTGGATAAGATCTGGAAATCCAATCTTGATCATAAGATCAAAATCCAAGTTTTTTGTGCACTTATTGAACCAATCTTACTCTACGGGTCTGAAACTTGGACTCTTTCAGCAAAACAATAGCACCGTTTAGATGGATGTTATACTCGTCTTCTCAGAAGAGTACTTGATCTTTCATGGCAAAACCACCCAACTCTAGAAATGATATATGGAGACCTACCAAGAGTATCAACCTTAGTTCAAAAGAGATGTGTCCATTTTGCTGAGCATTGCACATGTGCCACAGACGAACTTGTTTCATCGTTTGTATTATGGAGGCACCTATCATCTCACAATCGATCTCGTAAATTAACCTTTCCAGACAGGATACACAGAAATACATCTATCACCAAGGAAGACCTTACAGGAGCTATGACAAATAGGGAATACTGGAAGAGTGTAGTGAGTTCCATCTCGGCCGAGGCCACAGAATTATGATGACTGACTGACTGGGTAGAAGATTATCCTGCAGTAGGTTGTCATTACTTTATGCAATAAACTGGTTGGCAACCAAGGCTATAGAATCTAATCTGTCCTGTTATTTAACCTGTAACTTGGAGGAAAAGGTGAATTAATACCTTTCCCAAGGGTATTGACGTGTAAGTGAATAAAATACTAGAAAACAGAAATTGGGCCATAAAGAGACAACCATCATACACTGAAAACATAATTTGAATATAATTAATATTATGTAAATTATAAAATGGTTGCCTTAATCTCTGGAATAAAGTGTTTTATACCCCTCCTGCCACAAAAAAATCTAAGTAAAAAACAAACAGTCAGCCCTGGTTCACTCCTGAATGTATTGCAGTCATAGCAGAACCAATACTTCAAAAACTATGGCAAAGAATGGTGTAGTCAGGTCCTTCTTTTCGAACCACCCACAATCACCGTAACAGAGGTCTGGAAAACAAACAAATTGGAGCTCACAAATTCTGGAAGATCACCAACCAAATTATGAACAGACAAAGCAGCTGTGTCCACTATTATAAATAGCCCAAGGTCATATTCTCTTCAACAGACAAAGTGAAGCTCATCTCGACCTTTGCCTCAAACTATGTTAGATGGCAATGGCCATCCCCTCCCAACTTCCCATGTCACACTGAGCCTAATCTCAGTAATATACTCAATCAGTAAAAGAAATCTCTAGATTTATCAAAATGTTTGAACCCCCAAAAGCTATTGGCCTGGATAAAATTCCAGATCCTTGATTCAAGCAAAATTATTTAAATGCTACTTGAAGGAGAAATCTTTCTCAAGCATGTGGAAGGTGGCAAGCATATGTCTGGTCTTCAAAAACATGGCCAACCAATCCTCCCCTTCCCAGTACAGACCCCTTAGTCTCCTCAGTAAACTTTTTTAAACCATTATCAACAAGAAAGTCGTTGAGCACCTGGATAGGAACAACCTCTTGTGCAACAAGCAGTACAGGTTTCGATCAGACCAATCTACTGCTGACATTCTAATTACCATTACACACAGAATTAGTGAGACCCTTGACAATACACATACCACAAGACTATAATATTAAATATTTCAAAGGCTTTCAATAAGGTGTGGCACAAGGGTTTACTACACAAGCTCTCTGGCTATGGAATCACTGGAAGAGTTTTCTCTATTATAAAAATTCTTAACAGGTAGATCCCTGAAGGTAGCTATTAACAGTCAATCCTCCAAAACCTTGGCATTCAACGGAGGTGTCCTCCAGAGGTTATTTCTCAGACCAACCCTCTTTCTGATTTACATTAATGACTAGCAGTATAGCCCGGTGTTGCTTGGGTGTAATGAAAGTTTTAAAATTAATCCATGGTCCTGGAGCTCAGACTCTTTGGACATTGGCATGAAAGTCTAAAAAGCAATAGTTGTTTCCAGTTAAAGCGAAACTGTAGATGGAAAGAAAAATGAATGGATGCAAGTCAAATTTTGATTTCCTGGTATCAATATCAAATTTTCTGCACTATTGTAAGAACTGCAACCTTGAAACTTCTGAATATCGTTTCTTCTGTCTTTGTCTATGAGTGTATCAAATTTGATTAAAATCGGACCACTCCTACTATAACCTGATTTTTTCGATTATCGATATTTATCGGGGGTACCTCGACACAAAACATAGCTAAAAACACTCGCAGACACTTATAGTACAACTGTGTAAATTTTCAAGAAAATTGGTTCAGCTGTTTCGGAGTCTATAGGTAACAGATACACACACACAGACAAAGTTCCATTTATAAATAAGTTTAGATCTACCTAAGAATATACACTGATCATTTTAAACATTTACGCAATAAACAGCTATATATAGTTGTACCTCCAAAAGTCATTAATGATTAGAGATTGGCAACTCCTTTAACATGAACTTTCAGTGGGGAAAAAATTGGCTGGTTACATTCAATGCCTCCAAAACCAAACATCACCACCAAACAGACACCAAATTACTACCAGTCATGATGAATGGATATTTCTTTGAGGAGGTACAGTGCCTTGAGAGGATATTGGACCTCAGGCTCACACCTAACCTCAAGTCAGTCAGTTAAGTGCCATACGTGATACACGCTTGGGCGATCATGTCTCTTTCGAGACATGACTGACTGGGCAGAATATTATCCCGCAGTAGGTTGCCATTGCTTTCTGCGGTAGACTGGTTGCCGACCAAGGCTATAGAACCCAGTCTGTCCTGCTATTTGACCCATAACTGGAAGGAAGAGATGGCTTAATACCTTTCCCAAGGGTATTTGCACGTAAGTGAATACAATGGATTCAACTGGAATTTGAACTTGGATCCCCGGTTTCTCGTTCCGTGCCGATATCCACTATACCATAACACACATATTTCTTATATGAGATCCATTGCTAAAGATGCAGGTGAAATGATCTGCTCCCTATACTACTCTAGTAAGTACCTGATTCCTCATTCTATCCTCTACCTTTATAAAAGCCAGATCAGGCCAAAAAGTTGCCATATCTGGACAGGAGTTTCCCAGACCTCAAAAGCATCTCTGAGGTATCGTTGGAGAAATTTTCTACACTCCAACCTCTCTCTTGTTCCAGTCTAGAGTTAACCATTATCTTCCTCTCCTATCCATATAAACTATTCTTTAACATAACCCTCTACCTCAAGTGGACACTGGGTCTTATACAGAGCAAACCATACCGTAAAAAAATACCTTATTTAAACTATAATTAATCCGATTTGAAACAAATATTAAGTTGAAAATAACCGAGAAATGGATTAGCAAACAGTAGCAATGATTTCCACACATATCACTGCTTGTCAATCACTTAACACATGCTGATAAGGTGTTGATGAATTTATTGTTGTTTTACAGAAATTTTATCTATTAAAACATAATTTAAGAAAATGACAGGTGAACACTTTTTTATATAATTTTTAAGTAAACATTAATCTTTAAAATGTTGGAAATATTCTTCATAATCTAATTTTAGGAATGTTGACTTTAAACTTACTATAATAATTATTCTCATTATCTGATGTCATGTCTAGTCACTCATACTTTCAAAATGGACACATTTATACACATAAAAGAAAAATTTTTAATTATTTTAAAAATCTTAGTATGCAATGTGTATAAAGCCTTTCAATTTTTGCTTTGTAAATAGTCTTCATTTAATAACCTAACAAGATCAAAGATTTGAATTTAAAAATGATTTTGAAACTTTATAAATTACAATTAAAAAAAAAAATTCTTGTAAAAATTCAACAGAAAATTTTTTCCTTTCAGACTATAATGTCCTTAATATAAATTATTCATAAAAGCAATTAAAATATTAACTAATGAAATAATTTCAGTTTTATTTTATTATTCAGAGAATTTGGGGAATGCAGCAACTGTTTGAAAAAAAATTATTTACATTCACCAAGGAGTCCTGTGATTAACTAATAAAACAAAGTTTGGGATCAGAATTTAACTTTTTAGAAATTTCATGAAATTAAGAAATTTGAGGGGTGGGGGTTGATAGATTGAAAAAATGTTTTACCAAGAGTTTCTAAAAATAATAATTTCAAAAATAAATTAATTCATTTGTGAATAAGTTCTGGAAGTTTCATTAAAATATGAAAATTATTTGATTTTTGTTAGAATTTCCAAATCAATGTGTTATTTTACTGGAGAAAAGGTGCTAAAGTTTCCATAGTCAACTCTTTTACACCGTTAACACATTAAAAAAAAGTTTTAACTGAAATTTCAAACATGTTAAAAAGGATTAAAAAATTAAAAAAAATAAAAATAAAAAATACTTTGGTTTTTTCCTCTTAATCATAAAACATTTTGACAATAAAACTTCATTTTTATTAAGTTTGGGGCCTTTTTTCATGTTATGCTGATTTTTTAATGAATTAGTGGAGTTAACTATATAAAAAATAATCTCAACTTTAATAGAAGGGTTATATTTTCTTTAAATAAAACCACCATAATATGAGAAATGGCTTGCAGTTCATAAATGTCATTAAAACTTATAGTAGGGTTTCAATAAGATCTTAAATATTTTCAATGTTTGTTACTTTTCTACAAGATTGGAATATATGCTTCCATTTCAAGTTCAAATTCTAGCTGGTTAAATTGTCATAGCAATTACAATTTAAAAGTCAAATGTGCATTGAATACTGCCATAACTGGTTTGGTACTCCTACTATATATCTCAAGATTCTTGACAATATTAAAAGGATCTCTGACATAATCGATTCTGATCTAGCATCTTGACTTCAGTCACTTTGTTACCAACAAGCCATGGCTTTCCTGTCTTTTCTATAAATATTTTCATGGCAAATGTGTTGATGAGCTTTCCTTTTTGCTACCTTGACTGCATGAATTTAAGTGCACTACTAGATTGGCAACTAGGTCTCACTGTTTTACTGTTAAAGCAGCTAGATTCTCCTGTCAATTCTATTCTAAGTTTCCTTTCTCATCTGTAGAACTCTCTTCCAATTTTGTGCATCCCTGTTACCTACAATCTTCAAAAATTTAAATGTAAGGTCAATCACCATTTTCCTTTCCTCATTTCTTCTCACTAAAGTCTTTTCATTCTCTTTCACTCCCTATAACCTCCCGTATGCCTATCATCTTGCTTGAGATGAAATGATTTAAAATAAGTGTTCTCATGCGCAGATATCAGTTATGTATTTTTCTGTCTTCTCACTTGTGGAACTTTTTTCTGATTTCTTGCTTGCCTGCCATCTGCAAAAGTTTAAATGCAATCACAATTGCTGTCTGTTCCTGAACCTTATTCTTTTATTGTCCTTTCTCCTTCACTAAAGTCTTCTCATTCTCCTTCACTCTCTCTTTGTGCTCTTGTGGTATTATCACCTTGCTTGGGAGTGAAATGATAAAAAAAAAAAAGAAAGTAGTTCTATGCTGGATTCAGGATATCTAAATCTAATCTAAACTTATTTATAAATGGAACTTTGTGTGTGTGTGTGTGTGTGTCCGTGTGTCCATTACCTATAGACTCCAAAACGGCTGAACTGATTTTCTTGAAAATTTACACAGTTGTACTATAAGCGTCTGCAAGTGTTCTTAGCTAGGTGTTGTGTCGTGGTACCCCCCAATAAATCTCGAAAATCAATAATCGAAAAAATCGGGTTATAGAAGGAGTGGTCCGATTTTAATCAAATTTGATACACTCGTAGACAAAGACATAAGAAACGATATTCAGAAGTTTCAAGGTTGCAGTTCTTACAATAGTGCAGAAAATCGATAATATATATATATATATATATATATATATAAAAGGCAAGATGTTTGTGTGTGTGTGTGTGTGTGTGTGTGTGTTTATCTGTCTGTATGTCCTTTATACAAAAAATTTGACTTACATCCATTCATTTTTCTTTCAGTCTATGGTTTCGCTTTAACTGGAAACAACTATTGCTTTTTAGTCTTTTGTGCCAACGTCCAAAGAGTCTGAGCTCCAGGACCATGGATTAGTTTTAAAGCTTTCATTACACCTGAGCAATGCCGGGCTATACTGCTAGTCCAAACTAAATTTAAAAGGAAGGTATCTAGAAACAAATTAAAAACAAATATTTATTTTTATAATTGGTAATTTTGCAATATTTGTTTTGTTTGGTGAGTATAGAAATAGTTTTTAAGTCAAGTTTATGTGAAGAACAGGCGAAATTTTGAAATTATTCTGAGAAAACCTAGTAAATTTCCATTAATTATTAAAAATCCATAAAAATTGATTTTTCTTATTTGATCAAATTTGATGAAAATACACCTTAGTCACATTTCAACTCTGTTAGGGCTATTTCATGGCTGATTTCAACTCTGTTAGGGATATTTCATGGCTGATTTTTTGGTTTAGTTTAGAGGTCGAGTTAACTGTAAATTTTTACCTGTTTAATTGTTGTTGTTTTTTTTTTTTTTTAGTCAACTATATTTTTACATATGAGTTTATTTATCTCAGTAGTGATAAGATAGTTGCTATATTGGTATTATTAAATAAATCTTTCATGTCTGTTTTGTAGAAGAGTTTTCTTATATGTCCAAATTCAGCACTTTTTGTTATATTTCATGAAATAAGGATTCTTGCAAGCTGCACATAAGGATGCTGTTGATATCATGGATCGAGCATGTGAGTAATGATGCGGTTTTGGAAAGGATGGAAACAAAAGGAAATTAATAGTGAGAGTCAGGAAATGACAGCTAAAGTTCCTAGGACATGTGATGAGGAAGGAAGGCTTGGAGAATCTGTTACTCACAGGTCAGATAGAGGGGAAAAAGAGACAGGGGAAAGCAGCAGATAACATATTTAACAGGCCTAAGCAGATGGATGGCACAGCGGATTTTGGGTGGAGTAACAGGAGAAAGTATGCTAAGTGCCACCAGGGATAAGGAGATGTGGAAGGCCATGGCATATAAAAGAAGAAAAAGAAAAAGCACATACTTGTTGGTTATCTTGACTGAAGATGTAGGAGTGTGTGATTTCTGTATGTCTAATACATAGTCTAAACAGGATGACTTCTTTGTGCGTTTTTCAGAAACCTGGTTTCCATATATGTTTTTCTGAATTCTGGGTTGCATTGAGTGCAGTTATTTTGAGTGTTTTTGCTCCATTGTTTCTGTCACTTTTTTCCTTTTTAATTAAATATTTGTTCATTTTTTATTTGAGGTTTGTATATGGAATTTTAAGTTCTTCAAGGTCTAAGTCTACTGCTGACTTGGCTGCAGTGTCAGCCTTTTCATTACTTCTAATTCCAGTGTGACTTAGTATAGAATTTTATTTTTGGAGATATTGCAGAGATTTGGTTAACATTTTGCCAACTGATGAGTTTTCTTGTTCCGTTTTTTTTTTTTGGTGATAAGAAGGCTGATAGTGAATCTGAGATGATGAATTGGTTTAAGTTGCTCTCTGATATAATGTCCCGAGCAGAGTCTATTGCATTTAACTTAGCACTAAATACAAATATTTCATTTGGCAGGCATTTTTTATAAGTCGTATTTTTAGATGTGGCTGTCTATCCTGTTTTATTGTTACACTTGGAACCATTTGCATAAATTTCAGTGTAATTTGAGGGTAACATTATTTGATATCATCAAGTTTTGTTTTGTTTATGGTTGGTTCTTAGTTCATTTTTGGATGATCAGGAGCTATCCTCTGATTCCATATTGTCATCTACTTTTAAAATGTCTGTTAATAGTAAATGTTTGATTCCCTATTTTCTGGTCTGCGAATTCTTTTGCTCCTGATCAGCCACATTGGCTGATATTTCCCTTGTTTTTCAATTCTTTTGGTATCTTTTGATTGGTATATTTTGTTTTTGGTTCTTCTGCTTCTAATTGTTTTTTTGGGTTGGTATTTGATTTGTTTTGTGTTTGTGCATGGATAGGTGGTTGATCTGGGAGATCTTGATGATCCATTTGTAAGTCTTGGGGGTATCTTAAGGAGGGTTTTTTGATTTGATGCTTACGGGTGGCATCAATTGCTCTTTTTGGATGGTTTTTATTATGTATAGAGATTCTAGATGGAATGTTTGTTTATTTAAAAGAATTATTTTTTACCACAAAACAACACATTTAGAATAAGAGAATGAAATGTTTAAAACTTTCAGGGGGAGCAACTCTTCTCTCTTAACGTATTACATATGCTCACAGCGGCAAAGCAAAATAAGATTAAAAATGTATGCGTCACAATTTACAGAACTATTAATTACAACATACAATATTAATATACATGAAAAGGTTTTAAAATTTGACATGTACAGTTCAATAAATGATTAGCATTAGAGATATGTATAATAAAGCAGGAAGGCTGCTAAAATTATAGGTATTTTAGCATCAAAACTGATGGCAGAACATACAATTAAAATATTGTAACCAAGTCATGACTTAGCCAAGAGGAAAGGACGAATGTCCGCTTTAGGAACACCGATACAAAGTGCTTACGAGAAGGTGGAAATATAAATGGCGTTCTCTTACATTCAAAGTAGAGGGAGGCAGACAAGTCAAGGTTCCCATAAAGCCGAAAGCTTCTTCCTCCTGAGTACTTGTTGGGTCAACGCTTTCTTTCCTTCCTTCCTTCCTTTTCTTCTCCAGGGTAGCAGCTCTGGTCAAACAGCACTTGAAGAGTTTTTCAAATGCAGCAACAATTCAATATGGAGTTGAATATTTAAGGAACTCTGGAAGCCACAATTAAGTGATTTGATTTGGTTAATGGAAGAACAAATGACTAGCCAGGTGAGTGTAGGTTCTCTACACCACAAAAAATACTTCAACAATTATACCCCATTAATATGGGGATAAAACACACACTTCGGCTATACTAAGATGAGTGACAGCTCTAAATGTAGGGGAAAACACAAAACTGGCTTCACATTATGCAGCCACACAGCTGTGAAAAGTCTGTCCGCAAAGTCCTTACTCCCTGAGCCCAGTTCTGTTGACTGTCCACCTGCCGGTGCAAGTCCCTCGGGGAAAAATCTATTGCTCCCACACCAAGTTACATGTCCTGTAATTGGTCAGCAGCAAGAGTATGATGAAAGCGGCTCCAAGTGCCAGCTGCTTCCAAAAAAGGGACAACCAAAATGAAATCAAGGGTCAGTGCAAGTTTAGAAAGTACCACCTGAAATAAATCTCTCTTCTAACCAAAATAATTCTTACATATTTTATAGAAGCCTGTAATTCTTTCAGAAAGGTTTGCATTTCTTCCAGTTTAATTTATTGTAATCAATGATTTGGTTGGACTTTTTTTATCATTTCACCTCAAACAAGGCAATAAAGACACTAAGCTGCAAGCATTTACTGGGTGTTAAAGAATATGACAAAAAAGTACTATTAAGGAGAGAGAACAATACAAGAACAAGAAAGATAACAACTGACATTGCATTTAAATTTTTGAAGAGTGTAGTTAACAGGAAAGCAAGAAGCTGGAATGGAGTTCCATAGCAAGAAGTGTGATAGAAGAAACTGTTATCATAGAACTTAAGGTTACATCTAGCCATTGATTCCTGGAAGGTAGGGCTTGATGTTGGCTTGGTTATGTTAAAGTCAAGTTAAGAAAATGGTATTTACAGCTTTTTCGTGCATCTGGGAAAGAGATACCATTGGTCTATTTTATTTTCATTACTTTTTTCTATTTTTTCTGAGCATCACAAGACTGAATCCACAGAACAGTCACTATTGCAGTTCACATATTTCAGTTGCCCACATGCAGATTTCGCATGGTCAGAACTATCCTCTCCACACTGTTTGCATGCTGTGTTCCTTGTCCAACATGTTTCATGATGCCAAAATCTGTGACAGTTATAGCATCAGAGTGGGTTCGGTATGTATTGGGATTAACTACCATATAGCCAAGTTTGAGTGTGTAGGAGTTTGGAAGCACTGTTCCCCAATTGTTTGTCCTCATCCCAGCACCTGACAGGGTTCATGGAGGCTATCATTCAGAATGCCATGTTTCCGAGTCTCTGGAGTCATACCTGCAGTTTTGCTACGTTCTTGTTGCTTGATGGTTCCTTGATATCCAGTTGGGCTAACCTAGTGAGGTTTGTTTACCTCTCATTTTTGATTTGAGCAGCAAGTTCAATACTGAGTGTCCCATACTTTTGGCTTTGTGCCATATCTAAGCTGTGCTTAGAAAATCAACATTCTGAATTGAGCAGAATTCATATTAAAGAGTAGTACATGATTGGCTGAAAACAAATTTCTCTCAATGAGTATGATGGCTGGGTGAGTTATGCTAGATGTACAGCTCCCTTCTAAATAATAAATCTTTGACATTTTGTTGTTTTAATCAAAGTTTTTTCTTGAAGAGAAATCTAAAGGTTTCTAGAATAGCATATTTCAAGTGGTCAAAGGAAGTATAGTGGATTATTCGTTCTAGTGAAGAGTAGTTATAGGTTGAAGTCAGATTAACTGAAGTTGGCCTCGTTAGTAGATAGCCCACTATAAGTTGTAAAAGGGGTTATAAAACAAGAAAATCAAATTGAGTATAGAAACAATATTTATATATACACAGATATCAATTAAGGTTTCTTTTTTTTTTTTACAAATAAAATAATCTTTTTAGGATGGGTCCAACTGATGATAAAATGTTTATAACAGTAAATGCTGAAAAGAGAGTTTGTGCGTAAGTATGTGGGAGTGTTTGTAAGTTAGGAATGTCTTTGACGTTTCTGCTCATTTGCTCAGGTAAGTAGCTCAGGGACAGTGAAGAAGAAGATGAGAGTGAAAGGAGGCAAGCATAGTGGATCACTTGACAAGGTCAAGAGATGTGCTAATTACGCTTGTACTTTCTCAACTCTCGCGATGCTTTCTGTGTCAGCTTTTTATTTAATCTTTGCGGGTTCCAGCAGGTCATTTGTGAATTCACACTCGTATTTAATTCTGGGCTTCCCATTGGATGATAAATAAAATTTGTGTAGGCTCACAAACAGGAATTTGATATTTAATTAATTTTTGGTTTTCTGCCAGAACATATGTGTGGAGCCGGGTGTGCAAAGACCAGTTTTGGTCATTTGCTTTCTGGTCCTGAGAGTGCAAACATCCGGTCCCTCGCTTTGCTTGGTATCACCACAGAAGTATCTTCTGGTTACCTCCAATTTTTCTTGTAAGACTGCATTTATGTTTTGGAGTCCCTTATAGATTTCTGTCATACAAGCACATTGTCTACAAAGTATCTATTTTTAGCACACAGTTGCGTCCATGTCATCTCTAGCTTATCTTTCTGTTGGAATAATGTGTTGATAATGCTTAGTTATTAATCTATGTAGTACTTAAAGAGGAGGCATCTATTGTTATTTTCCTTTCCTACCCCATGTTTCCTGTTTTTTTTTTCTCCATGTCACAGTTCCAGTTTACACTAGCCTTGAAGTTACCTAGTACAAGAACTTTATTACTGGAATATTTGTTACAATGTGGGATAGAATTTATATAATTCCACTATGTATGGTTGGAGGATTGAAATATATTGGATTTAATATTTTTATTTTCCCTATTGGTTTCATCAATATTTCTTCAAGAAGAGCCTAAGATCAATTTATTTTTCATTATAATTTGTTTTTAATTTTTGGTATATTTTAACATCTTTATTTCTAGAGAGGCACGGTGGAATAATTGATAGAAGCTTGGATTGAGGAATCAGAGAGCTGAGTTTGGATTCCAGTTGAGTTCATAACATTCACTTATATGCTAATAGCCATGGAAAGGTATGAATCCAACTCTTCTCCCCAACACCTAGCTATGGGTAAATAGAACAAACTGGGTCCCATAGCCTTGGGTGCAGCTGTTCTAGGAGAATAGTGACTGAATTCAAAACACAATGATTGAAGAGGACTTGCAGAAGTTATGATTAAATAAATGACAATAGTTAAATTAGTCATTTCTATACAGGAACCAATGGTATTTGCATGTAGGTGAAAGCAATGAATTCAATAGGAATTCAAACTTGGTTTTCCGGTTTCTTTTGCATTCACTTATGCACACATACACTTGGGGAAAAGTATTAATCCATTCTCCCTCCAGCTATGGATTAAATAGCAGGACAGATTGGGTTCTATAGCCTTGGTTGGCAACCAATCTACCCCAGAAAGTAATGGCAACCTACTGCAGGAAAATTTTCTACCCAGTCAGTCATGTTTTTTCAAGACATGATCGCCCAGGTATAGATCACATATGGCACTTAACTTTTTGAGTAAATTATAGGCTTACCAATCTGTTGCAAATCACGCTACTATGAAAGTGTTACAAACAGAAAAAAAGTCTACCAGAAAAAAAAAAATTCTTCTATCTTTACATGAAACACAAAAACCCCAAAAAATGGAAAAAAATTACTAATTCAAACTTTAATGAAATTTTTAAATAATCTTGATATTGTGACATTTTAAATTTAGTTTAAAAGGTAAGGTTTACATGAATATAAAATTACCTGAGAGTAAAATTGCAAACAAACCAAACACTGGATTGCAAAAAAGTGAGCACAGTGCAAATCCAAGATAATCCGGTGGTCGTCGAACAGGATCGGGAGTCTCTCCTAAAATTGGCAGGACATAAGAAGAATGTACTGTGTAGGTGGAATGAAGACTTGGACGGCTGCTTGACAGCATGCTCATCTGAGAATTCCATCTTTTCTCCTCCATCTCATACGCCTGAAATTTTGAATCTTGAGACATTTTGTCTTTGTCGCAAGAAAGATTCACCTCTAGAAATAGACAAAAAAAAAAAATTCAATTTTGGTTCAAATATTTTTTTTAATTAGTTTTCAGTTTAGTATTTTCTTTCAATTTTTGAAAAAGTCATTATGGCATGTTTTGATCTTATAATAGCATTAAAAAAAAAAAAGCAAAAAACAAAATCATCTTCCTAAAATGAAAGAATCCAGAACATAGATACTTATCCTGGATGAGTTAAAGCAGCACATAAAAGTGTAGGCAGAAGAATGGATATTTGAGAGAAATTAAAAGTAGTAAAAAAAAAAAAAAAAAAAAAAAAAGAAGAAAGAAAGAAAAAAAAGGAAGAAAAAAGAAAAGAAAAAAATTCTATTTTAGAAGAAATTAAAAGAAAAAGTAATTAGTTTAGTCTATCTACTCCAATTGAAAAAAAGAAAAGAGTGAAAAGATTGGAAAAGAGAAAACCGGAAACTGCATATATATTTAAAAAAAAAAAAAAAAGAAATACTGCAATTTCTTCAAGAGGAAGGAGAACTTGTAAAATCTGACACTCAAAAGTACAGTGGGTAGCACTTGGCTAACTACCTGATGAGCTTGTGTGAATGGGTAGCAGAATAAGGGATGAGAGGAATGGTAAAAAGGAAACTGTTACCAAGAGCTACAAAAGATAGGAAGTTGTGGAGAGCTATGATCACCGACATCCTGAAATGACACAACAGCTAGAAAATTAAGTAAAAGAAGAAAAAATTCAAATATGCAAGGTGATGGCTTGGTTACTCTATAAAAATAAATGTCTGAAAGAATAACAGAAAGTCAATAAGAGATATCGGGTCGGTGCAAAAGTTTTTGCTGGTTTGTAAAAGGGGCATTTTAAATCATTGTAATTTATTTTATGCATATTGTTATTATATCATGATTAATTTATAACTTTTTCTTTCAGATTATTAAAGCCTAATTAATATTTTTCTGCAATATTCTCACCCATGTTCTTTCCATCTAAAGAACACATTAGGCATGCTCTACTCTATAAGATTCACAGAGGTTCCAATGAATATACAGCAGCACAATCTATTCAGGATGCTTATGGAATTGATGCAGTGAAAGAAAGAGGTTGTAGAGGGTGCTTTTCCTGTTTTCGGAAAGAAAATTTCAGCTTGAAAGATGAGGCTAGAGGTAGTCACCCCAAAAAAAACTTAATTCAGATGTGTTGAATGTTACTGTTACTCAAAGCCCTGCAGGAACCTCAAGAGAATTTACACACCAATTTAATGTCTCCCCATACAACTGCGTCACGCCAACTGAAAAGAATGGGGAAGATTTCAGTATTCAGAAAATGGGTCCCACATGAACTGTCTCCAGAGAACTTGTGACAACGTGTTTCTTGTTGCGAATTTTTGCTTTCATGACACCTTCAGACACCATTTTTGAGTAGGCTTGTCACAGGTGATGAAACGTGCCATCTTGCCCCATTCTGCCTATTCTCCTGACCTAGCTCCCTCGGATTATAACTTATTTCGAGGATTACAAAACTATTTAGATAGTCTTCGATTAACATCACAAGGAGACTGAACATGAGTTAGATTCATATTTCACATCAAAACTTAAATTTTACAAGCAAGGCATTTATAAGCTCATTGACAGATAGAATAAAGATATAAGGAGCAAAGGTCGTTATTGTTATGAATAAAGATATTCAAAAACAAAATTTTTCATTTTCAAGATGAAATTTTAAATTGGCAAAATCTTTTGCACCGACCTGATAAAATTGAAAATATGTGCGTTGTGATGCATTAGATATCGGCTCAGAACAAGAAATCGGGGAGCCGAGTTTGAATTCCAGTTGAATTCATTGCATTCACTTATGTGCAAATACCCTTGGGAAAGGTATTAATCCATTTATTCCTTCCAGTTATGGGTTAAATAACAAGACAGATTGGGTTCTATAGCCTTGGCTGGCAACCAGTCTACCGCAGAAAGCAATGTCAACCTACTGCGGGATAATCTTCTGCACAGTCAATCATGTCTCTTTCGAGATATGATCCCCCACTAGCATGTATCACATACGGCACTTAACTGACTGAATCTAACAGACTCATCTATCTCAGTCAACCATTTTTCTTTTAAAAGCTTCAAGGGCCACTTGTGGTATGTCTGAAGACAAGTTCAAATGGACTGAAATCAAGAGTCCTGAACAGCTTCCCTAGCAACAAACAAAACAAAATAAACATCCTCATCCTAATCCTTCTGATACTGATAACAAAATTTACTGATCATAGATTTCACAGATTGATGGAAACATTCAAGCGCTTCCTGTGATTCTGGGTGATAGGCACTGGACTTGTACTGTTCAACTCCTAACTCATTTATTGCTTGCTAGAACAGTTCAGGCAAAAAATTTGAGCCTTGGTCTGATTGAATAGCTGAGAGAATATCAACCAAACAGAAAAACCTAGTAAAAGCCTTAATATTTCTAAGAGCAATAGCTTCTGGAAAGTGAGTAGATGTACTCATAATGGTGAGTAGGTATTGGTTTCCTATTTTTGATTTGGAAGAGGACTGACCCAGTCTATTACCACTCTACAGAAATGGTCTTCAAATGTTGGAATGGGTTTTAGGGAGGAGCAGAGAGAATTTTTTTTATTAGGTTTTCCAAACATCTGACAGGTATGTCAAGAGTTACAGATTTGGACAACATATTGCTTTAACTTCAGCCAGTGAAAATGATTTAATATTTTTTTCATAGGTAAAATTAAGGACAGTATGTTTTTTTTGTTTTTTTTTTTATGTGATTTTGAGATTGTCAATTCTTTCATGGTTACAGTGAATTTTTTTTACATAAACTGTTTGCAAGATAAGGCATTTCAGATATCAGAGTCTTGGATAATATTACACACCTCACAGCTTACAAATTTTGTAAAAGAAAATTTGTTTTGCTTATACTTAACATGTATTTGGCTTTTGTAGAAGATTTTAATGTTATTGTTTTTATCTGCATGTTCAACATTTTTATTAGTTACTTTAAAAAGAAATAGTCTCACCTGGTGGTCGATGAGGTAAGTAGAAAAACCATTGTTAACTAGCATCTGTTTTACATTATTAAGTTCTATAAGATGTGTGTTGTGGTGCATTGGATACCAGCTCGGACCGAGAAATCGGGGAGCCAAATTCAATTTCCAGTCAAACTTGCTGCATTCACTCACATGCAAATACTCATGGGAAAGGTATGAGTCCATTGCTTCTGCCTCCAGCTATGGGTTAAGTAGCAAGACAGATTGAATTATATAGCCTTGGTTGGCAACCAGTCTACCACAAAAAGTAATAGCAACCTACTGTGAGAACACTGCCCAGTCAGTCATGTCTCTTTCAAGACATGATCACCCCAGTATGTGTCACATATGGCACTTAACTGACTGAAGTTCTGTAAGGAAAAGTGAACAAGAGGATGGAAAAAAGGAAAAAAAAGGCATGTGATAAAAAAATATACATTGTCCTTGATAATGGCCGAAAGAATAGTTAAAAGCACTGTGATGTGCAGAACTTTTGGACAGTTTTTACACACTTTATGTCCAGAAAAGAAAGCACTTGTATGAACACAAGAAAAATTAAAAAACTTTTCTGTACCTTGCCTGACAATCATTTTTAACAAAACATGTATAAAGGAGGAATTGCTACCCAAATATATATGTAAAACACTTCACAAATATTTACAGGCTTATGAGTTGCAATAAATAAGAGTGACCAACTGTTAAAAAAATTTCTTCAAAAACAAATTTGCAAATTTCATTTTTTTTTTTTGCTACAAAGAATAAAAAGGATATTTGATTTTTCTTCAAACAGTATTTGGCAATGTGTTTAGACTTTGTGCTCACCAAAAAAATGTATAAATCTTCATATGTTTGGATTTTATTAAAATTATAAACATAGTTTTTTAAAAACAAATATTGCTGAGGGAATCAAAAGTGCATACAGTAATAGCTGTTTCAAGAAAATAACTATCCTTTTGACACAACATTTTTTACAGGCACAAAGGTTAAATATTGCTCAGTATTTTTATTTATATCTCTAAAGAACATGAAATAGTAACATGATGGTTATCAAAATGGAAAATGATATTGTGTTCAATTTTTGGTCAAGACTATCAATTTCAAGCTGCAGTAATACTCTCAGAATAAGTATAAATTCATCTATTGTCCTACTTACTGGTAAAATAATAGAGTAGACTGGGCTCTAGCCTGGATTGGGTACACAGTCTTGGTGAAGGACAATCCTGAATTCAAAACTGAAGTAATAAGAAATCACTCCAGTACTTTTCTCAAGGATAGGCCATGTACAGTCAACACATACCACAGAAAGAGGAAGCTGTGGAGATTAATGATCACCCATATTCTTAAGAAACATGGTGTTTAAGAGAAATGCTTAAAATTCTACATACATAAAAAAATATCCTGTAAAATTTGAGTAACATTTTGACATAATAAAAGCATCAAAAGTTCTTATCTTCTAACCCTTATTCAATAACACACTGCCTCGAGACTTTTACTCTGAGAACTGTAATATTAAAAAACCAAGTGTCAGTCGTTATCTATTCTCCCTATTACCATAATTGGAGTAGATAGACTAAACTATCGCCCGGTTCACACTCCACCCACATCTATTGAACAGGTGAAGAGGCTCGTCTCTTGTTCCCTGTTTAGGATGTGGTTTCCGGCTTTCTCTTTTCCAATCTTTTCACTCCTAAGTAGCCCCCTGCACATCAGTGGCGTTACTGCCTTGCTCGGGGTGATATGATTAAAAAAAAAAATTCTTACCGCTTTCTCTTTCATTCATTTCACACAGCATCCATAAAACACTAATAGCCTTCTCTACCTTGAATGACACTCGAGCCGTGTATTAATATGAAATTTAATATTTTCAAATTAGAAACATTTTATACAAACTGAAAATTTTACAAAAGAACAATAAAGTTTGCTCATTTCGCTATTTTAGGCGAGAGAACAAGTTCAGTCTGAGAGGTCTCAGGATTTCAACAACATTCTTCTTAAGTCTTGAACTAAGAATAAAAAAATGTTTAATTATTACAATTCCTTTGGCGTTTTTCTTTGAATCAAACATTATTTCGACTATATTTTCCGACGATAAACAATGACAAAGTAAAGAAAAAGAAATGGCGAAGAATGCAAAACTTGTTTCTTTGATTTTAATGTTTGCCAATGTTTTTTTATGTTCGTTTTTCGAATTTAGGCGGTAATTCCCCCCACCTCACTTGGAAATTTTAAATTTGCCATTTTTACAGTTATTTAATAAGGATATTTTAGATAATAAAAACGGTTAAATTAAAAAAAATAATTTAAAAAAAGTTATTTTTTTCTTCAATGTTTTCAATTGTTTTCCCATTCACGTTCTTCTAAAAACCAAATCCTTAAAAAAGATCATGAAAAAAAATAATATAAAATAATGAAGGTTAACTTTTTTACCCAAGAAAATGTATCACTATCAAGTCAATATTAAGGGGCATAACGTTACACCTGTTTCTAATCAAAGAAAACACACCTGTACATGACATGACATGGCTGCTCTTTTTGTGATTAAACAGGCACGTTTTTCTTTGTCCCCTTTTTTAAATTATTTCCATAATTATTTCTTCCACATGAAGATATTTTTATTTTATAATTGCAGTCTTTACGAGAAATAGTTAAAAAGATTTTAATCATATATAGAATTCTCATTTAAAAAAAGTAAAGTTCAAAAAGTAACTTCCGCCTGTTTGTACAATAAACAGGTTGACTGTGTTTTTTTTTTGTTTTTGTTTTTTAAATTAACAATAAGCAAGTCTCACATGTTGGAAGTAAAATTTGTTTTTACACAAAAATGCAATCAGAAACTTACCTGATTTTTTATAAGAATATGTAAGTTCTCAATTATTCAAACGTTACCAAGCTGTAATTGTTAAATGGACATACCCAGGTAAAAAGTCACTGCGCATGCGCTATATTAACACCACCCAAAACTTGACATAGTTTTTTTTTTTTTAATATATATATATATATATAAATTAATCATGGTAATTTAACGAATAATAAACGAAAAGGAATTTTTAAAGAGAGTTTATTAAAGTAAACAATAACTTTTTCTAAGTCCACACATAATGTCGTTGAGTTAACGTCGTATATCATTTTCATTTTTTATTTACAAATGCAACAGATTTTTAAAGATTTTAAAATTTTAAAATCTGTTCATTTAACTCTTGAAAATGAGAGGTTTTGCAACAAAAAAAAAACCTGTTGCAAGCCAATCAACTACAGCAAAAACGTAAAAAAAGAAAAGAAGAGGAATAACATTAACAATGATGATTTCACTGCTTTTAATTTCAAAGAGCCTCAGAAAATTTTCCCAAAAAAGACCGTAAAAGGCTACAATACATTAATTTCAGAGAATATATAGCCAATCCTAAAACAAACAAGCAAGGCAAGATCATCTGGAATTATCCATGCTAAAATTATCTTTAAAAAAATCTTTTTTTTTTTTAATAGCGTTTCCATATTTGAAATAAAACACAGAAAAAATCACACACAAAACTAAAAGTGAAAGAGACGTGTATGTGCACCAGGAATGATTCCTAGCAAAACGAAAATAAATACAGTATAACCCGGATATAAGAGACCCCGATATAACCCAGGTATAAGAGATATTTTATCTGGCCTAATTTGGAGCATGTGGTAATGCATATAAAATAGATCAAACCCGGATATAAGATAACTTTTATCCGGTCCCAACAACTCTCTTATATCAGGGTTACACTGTAAAATAAAAAAAATAAAAATTAAACAAATAATAAATTTCCATTTCGCAAGCCTACGCGAATTTTATTTATCAACCAATGGGAAGCCCAGAACCAAATACAAATGTGAAATCCCAAGCGAGCTGCTGTGATTCAAAAAGAAGATATAAAAAGTGGATACAGGCAGACCTCCAGGAGTAGAGTGTAATCAATATCCCCTTGACCTCAGTCAAGCGGCTATTACGCTTGCCTCTTTCCTTCTCCCCTGTCTCAAAACTACTTGCTGACCTAAGGAGCGACTACATCAAAGACATTCCTCACTTACACGCTCCCCACATTTCTAAGTCTTAAATCTCTTTCAGCATTTTATTTGTCATGAACATTTTAACCTCTGTTGGACCTATAATTCAAGTTATTACTTTAATTGTAAAAACATTAATTGATATGTGTATATATAAAATGATATTTTCAACTCAATTTGCTTTTCTTGATTTTATAATCATTTTATGACTTATAGTGGACTATCTACAACAAGGCCAAATTCCGTTAACCTGCAACAGTATACAACTACCCTTCACTAGAATGGACTCCCACCACAAACAGAAAAAGAATAGATAAGCAACCCACTATAAATTGGGTGAAGTCGGTATCATCACAACATATGAGTTCAACTCAACATCTGAATGTTACCAGTATGGATAGGTATAGAGGATAATTATTTTACCTGAAACTTTGGGAATAAAAATAATATGAACTGTCTCAAGAGTTTAAAATATTCCATAGGTTACAATAAAATTTGAATTTTATATGATTTGAAATATGAATGTGCAAGGCCGACTTGAACCCAACTGTTAATGCTGACACTTCACCAATAAAGTAAAACAAGTTTTTCTTATGAAAATTGAAATGGAGTAATAGAGTGGGTAGCCCCATATCAGAAAAATGAGGGCATGGAAACCCTTGCACTAGCCCTGATCATATCAGTCAGTTAAGTACCATACATGATATATGCTTAGACGATCATGTTTCTTTTGATCTGTGGTGTGTCGAGCTTTCTACGATACCCTCGTATCACCAATATTTTATAGAAAGTTCGAGAAGGAAAATTGTAAAATAAATCAAACCATCTTCTTTTTGTAACCAAACTTTTCATTGGTTTGTTCTGCATCAGCAGCTGCATTTTGCCTCTCTTTCGAAAAAGCGGGAATCTTCCTGCTCTTCAAGCTCCAGTTGGAAAATATCCTTTGAAGCCACCAGACCTATTGTTTCCAGCTCACTTTTCTTTTAAGGCAATATATGTTTTCGCCTACTCTTTTAAAAGAAAATAAGCCGGTTTCATCTTTACCTGACTGAGAAGTTAAGTTAAATATTCAAAACTTTGCAATACCAGCTTTTTGCATTCAACATTTTCTCCTGGTATAATAATTTATTATTGTTTCAACTTCTCAGCTAAACTGCAAGTATTTTTGACATTTTTTATTCACACACACTTTGCTTGCAGATTATCTTCCAACTCATAACTTTGAACTGTATCAAATTATTTGAACATACAAACTGTTTTCCAACTCACAAATTTCCAGCTCACAATTTGAACTGTTTCAATTATTTGTCTACATACAAACTTTTGAACATTGGCTTTGGGCCATTTACAATTCAAAAATATTTTATTGTTTAAACACATATCTCTAAAAAAAAAGTGTTTCATTCATTTTTGCAAATATCTGCAGTAAAAGGGAGATAACTTATTTTTACCCCTTTTCTATAATTCACAGTTGTTGTTATAATTAAAATTTATTTACCTCTGTCTTGTGTCTTGTTTGTTCACTTATTTGTACATACATAAAATTGAGAAGCTCTCATTACCCAACAAACAAAAAAAAGTAGTTAGGCCGCTACAGGTGAATACGGAATTAAAATTAACTCTATTGTCTTCATTTTTTACAAATTTTGCAATCCAATGTGCAATCTAGTTTTGACAAATAGGAAAAAGGACTGACCCCCTACTGAAGGAAAAAGATGAAGCTAAATTTCACAAACTGATGTTAGATTAATTTTCTAACCAATGAAAGGAAGTGATTTACAAAACTTGAGAGAAATTCACGAACCAGTGCCAAAAAGTCTTTTGTTATAAAAATAAAGAAAGTCGAATCATTCAGATGGGAGTGAGATCAGACACTGCCTAGATGTGACAAAAGAAACTTCAAGCCACTGACCTGAACATAACATCTGGACACATATTTGTTCTCTCTTTTCTTCTTGTATTCTCTTTTATCTCTTCTTCCTCCTCGACATTCTCACCGTCAACAAAGAAGATGATGATGACAACAACAACAAGATACTTCAACTGACTCCTAAAAGCTAATGACGATAAGTACAACTTTTCTTTATTGCTTTACGTTCATCTTCACTTTTTTGCCAGCATAAAAAGGTAATTTCACTTCTTAGAAATTGATGTTATTCTGTTCTGTCAATAAAATGCAACTTTAACATACAAATGAAATACTTTTATTCTTCTAAAATTCAATCTTCTGATGATTCTGATAATTTTAAGTTGTAGGGAGTTCGGTTATGTCTGGCACAAGGCCAATTTAATAAACATGCTCAGGCTCCCTACTTCAGATCCATGATTGACTAGGCAGAAGATTTTCTAGCAGAAAATTGCTATTTCTTTCTACAGTAGACCAGTTACCAATGAATGCTATAGAACCCACTCTGTCCTTCTATTCAACCCAGAGCTGGAGGGAGAATAGATGGATTAATACCTTTCCCAAGTGTATTTGCATGTAAGTGAATGCAACGAATTCAACTCGAATTGATTGCTCATTCCAACCTGATATTTACTGCACTACAACACACATTCATCCCTGATCATATACAAACACATTAACAAATACTGATAGATAAGACAGAAAGGCCTCAAATTGGGGCATTTCCAAGTGAAATTTGAATGTATGATAAATCTCTAAACCTGTGTTTAATCATAAAAAATTTTCCCTTTCTACCAAAAATATTTCAAATATTTGGGAAGTAACTGTTTTATCAGTAAAGATGAAAAAAAAAATGTAAATTAAATGTATTTAAATATTGTTTATAAACAATGTGATCACCTTCATTTTCAACAACTGTAGCCCAGTAAGAAAGTATTTTTTTCACTCTTTAAAAGAAATCTACAGGTCTCCTCCCACCACTACCACAAAAAGTGTTTGAAAGACTTCTTTCAACTTTTTTGTTTCTTATAGTCCTGGTTATGACAATAACTACATCCCGCAACAAAGCCTCTGATTGGGAGATTGGAGGTTTTCAGGAGTATGGAAGCACATCTGTATTGCTGCTGTTCCCAGGTCTACCTTAGCTCAGGGTGGTAATAACCTGTTATAGTTTCAGCTATCAGCAAATAGTGAGCTCTAAAACAAAAACAAAATGCTATAAAAGTATAAAAAATACATATTTATAGTAAAAACTCCAGCAATACATTTTTATATCAAGGAATCAATAATACATATTTATAGTTAAATTACCAACAATACATTTTTAAAATAAAATGATCAGCAATACATTTTATCTGTAGCTGAAGGAATATAATTGTGTTCAAAATATTTAGACTTTTGGCATTAAATAACTTATACAGGTTGATGTGCTGCTGAACAAAATCAATGAACTATTTACATCATTTACAATGTTTGAACTGTTGTCCTCATCTTTGTTGCCATATTCATATTGGTGAATATGGTAACAAAGATGATAACAACAGAAATGTAGACAACTAGCCAATATTGTTTGTGAACATTTTGCCTTTTCTGAAATGTTCTAATAATTAAGATAAATATCTGTAGGTTCTAAAACTGCTGAGTATGAATGATATAAACCATTCTTTTGGCAGTAAAACATTTGTTCTGATGCATTATGGATGTATTCTATATCTATTTGGATGTGCGTTGTGGTGCAGTATTCTCATCCTTTTATTACCCTCCTCCTGACACCCCCTATAACCTACCCCTCTTTCTCATCACTTTCCCCCTATGTAACCCCCCTGCACAACAGTGGCAGTAAAACTGCCTTGCTTGGGGTGAAATGATTAAAAAAAAAGATAGAAGGGAGTTATAGGGGGTGTCAGGAGGAAGGTAATAGAAGGATAGGAATACTGGTGTGATTGGGGTGGAGTGGATGGAGAAAAGAGCTTGAGAGCAAGGAAGCGATTTAATGAGATAGGAGATGACTATTGACCTTACATTTAAATTCTTGGAGATTGTAGCTTGTCTGCTAAAGAGTATTTACTATCAATCACTAGATGACATTGATAAAAAACTGTTCATAAAAAGATGCAAAATTTCTCCTTTTCATTTTTCTCTTTTGATCACAGGACACCTTAGAGATAGAACGTCTTTTTTCCCTTCTGGGGTATTTTTCAGTTCTCAAGAAACTGAACACTATTGAACACTACACAGCATACAAATGCCCTAAGCTTTCTGGATTTTTCAAAAGCATACATGATAACTCTTCTCAAATGTAAGTCTCTCAACATCTTCAATGGGACTTTCTAAACACGTACAAAAGAAAAAGACAGAAATGTTTAATTTCTGAGTTAGCAAAAAACAGTGTTCCAAAAGAAGGGTTATTCCTTTAACACTGCTGTTCACCCGTATTTCTTTTACTCTCTCAACAATGTTGGTTTTAGAAAGTGATGATTACAATTTGAATAATGCCCAAACATTTGAAAGGGGATTTATACATTTTCTTTATTCTTGAAAATTGACAACAAAGATATTAAAGACTATTTATGAGTGTACCTCAGCCTATATATATATATATATATATATATATATATATATATGTACAAATACCCAGCTTTATTTATTATAATAGAGAGGATATATATATATATTAGTCATCCACATACAAGCCTGTTTCACTGTATCACAGCTCATCAGTGTGGCTAGACACATCCACTTGCTTCTGGCCGGGATCGAAACTTGACCAATTTGGTGTCAGTCTGAGTCACTACCCCCTAAGCCATAGGCGCATGGAATCAGAGAAGGAAAATTTTAACATGTTGTATATAAGCAGTGTATTATACACACCAGTCACCGAAAGAACTCAATTCATTTCTGAAGAGTAATGCTTATATCACAGAAGTGGAAACTGTTTTTTCAAATTTTCTTCTCTAGAGAGCTCAATCGTAATGAGAGCATCATATATTTGTCATCCACATACAAGCCTGTTTCGCTGTATCACAGCTCATCAGTGTAGCTAGACATATCCACTTGCTTCTGGCCGGGATTGAAACTCGAACGATTTGGTGTCAGTCGAAGTTGCTATCCCCTAAGCCATATATTCTTCACTACTTGACAAAATAATAATCACAAAAAGATAAAATAATAAGGCACTGTTAATGAGCAAACATGTGGCAAGAGCTTTCATAACTGGTAGTAAAAATTAATAACTGGTAGTTAAAAGAATAAACTGAGCTGATGCTGCTATTGACTCTCTCTTCATGAGTGTGACAGAAATGGATATATATATATATTTAGTGTATTGAGGCAACAAATAATTTTCTAAACATATACTGTTAAATATAAGAGACAATGAATGTCTATTATGTTTAATCATGAACCGTTCTAAACGTCGTATTTTGGCTTTAATTTCAGTTGAAAATAAAGACAAAAATTCTCCAACATTTGGATAATTTTTTTTTTTAATTTGCTTCTAAGCTTTTGGCTCACATGAGCCATCTTCAGAGAGGTTATTTAGACAGTAATACAATAACATCCAACATCACCGATGATTTTATTTTGTGTTGACATAAAACTCCGCTAGGCAACGGCAATAGTTACCAAAAATAACAAACGCAGTTCTCAAATTTGCAATGCGGTTCTATGACATCACACCACGTGATAGCTCAAAATGACAACAAAGCCATGTATTAAATGCAATGTAACATGTTATGTCCGGATTTAAAGGTGATATATATATATATATATATATATATATATGAATTTTATTTGTTTAACATTATTATTTTTTAATGGATACTCGTATTTGAGTGGGAAGTCTGTTTTTTGGCAGGCCAAAGTTGAGGTATAAAGAGAGCTTAAAGGAGGCCCTCAAGTACTGTGACGTCCCATACTCCTCTTGGGAATCCACTGCTAAAGATAGAGCTGCATGGAGATCCCAAGTGAAACATTATTTTTAATTGATACCCATATTTGAGTAGATATTTTGTTTTTAATCAAACAGTACATTTATATATTTATTTCTACGGGCCTGATTATTTATGATAAATTTTGTTACAAATATGTGTGTCACTTGGCAGGATTTGAACCTGCAACCCCTAATTGATCTGGTGTGTCTTAGACCACTCGACCATGAATAATTCTACAGTCTAATCAAAAACAAATCAAGCCTTATATAACACAATTTTTGATTCTATGTAAATAACCATCTCTGATTTGAAATGTATTGTAATGTTAACAAATGTAAACAGTGTTATGGAAAGTCCTGAAAATAAACGAAATAGTTTTAACAATCAACATATTTCATTTAGATTGTGAAATCATTTGTGGTCAAGTGATCTAAGACACACCAAGTCAATTGGTGGCTTCCTCTCTGTTGATAGAGGTCACAGGTTTGAATCCTGTCAAGTGACATACATTTTTGTAACAAAATTTATTGTAAATAATCGGGCTGTTAAGAATAAATATATAAATATACTTTTTGATTAAAATTAATGTTCAAAGAAATAAATTAAATATGTCAGTTGTTAAAAGCATTTCATTTATCTTTGAAACTTTCTGTAACATTGTATGTTCACCTTCCTTGACAGATGTTCTATTACCACAATATGGATTCTTAATAACAAAACTGATAAAATCATAAAGAAAAAGAAATATTGAATAAGGTTGGCTGAACTCAAACATATATTTTAAAAAAATTAAATTTAAATTTAAAAGTTTAAAATTTCAATGACACCTCTCTGTGTAATCAGATCAATGTAAACATTACTTTAGACCAATGAGGTTCTAAAGCAGTGATTCCCCAAACTAGAGGAAATTTCCCCCCTGGGGAATTTGAAGCTACCAGAGGGAAATAATTACACTACCTACTGAATAAAAAGATCTCATATGTTGCGCGCTTGCCAAAACTAACCCTGATATTGATACACTGGTGCACAAGAAGCAGCATCACGCTTCTCACTAATTTAATTCTGAAGTAGAAGAGCAAACAAAAGTCCTTTTAGTTGTTACTAACTGCTCTCTATCCACTTTAATCTGTAACTATAAGTTTATCAGTATATTTTTACATTTGAAAAATAAATTAGTAAATAGTCTCAGTGTGTTTTAACAGCTCTTTCACTCATGCACATGAAGGGGGAAATCTGGATGTTTGAACTGGGTGTAGGGGGAAATGACAGAAAAAAGTTTGGGAACCACTGGCCTAAAGGATGAAACACATTGCATGAGTGTTTTTTCCACTTTGTCATAGATTTTCAAAAAACATTCTTGTTAAGTCACAAGTTAAGCCCCTTGAACACTCTTCAGGAAGAAGAGACAAAGGAAGCCAGAAGTGGATACTTACGTGAAGAAATCACTACATGCTGGACGATTCTCTGGGTATACTTATTGTTTGTGTTTGCTTATTTGGATATTTACAATCCTATCAATACAAAATATATGTCTTCAACAGTTGGCAATTCCATTACAACATTCAACATATTCAATGAAATAAAGAAATAAATAAAAAGATAGATAAAATAAACAAATGTAAGCATTTACACGGCCTTGTGGGGGATGAATTGCTTTCCATCTTAAAACCACTTTTCCCCACAAACAAAATGTTGCTAACATCTTGTTACTCACTCACTATTTTCATAGAAAATGTTCAAACAAGCTATATTCCTTACTAGTTCAGACCTTCACAGCGTATCAACAGTGATTTTATTTTTTTGGTAAAAGTCAGAAGTCACGAAGAGCTAAATTGGGACTGTGGATTGGGATGAGTAATGTTTTGCCAAAATCTTTGCACAAAATATGAAGAATAGACAAGTACGAAAATGCAAGGACCATAAACTACACAAGCTCATTTAAAGTTATTGGACTATCTTCTGGGATTGTCTTTTCACAATAATACATAGTAAGGTTGTCAAGTTACATCAAGGCTTCACAACCAGTTTGCATTTTGGGATGAATATGCCTATTTAATTAATTTATTAGATGTATTAATTGGTTGAAATTTGTTGAGGCTACATTCAAGCACAGAGGCAGTAATGCACAACAAGTTCGAATTTTGGGATGAATATGCCTATTTAATAACCAAAAGATATCAATTTATTAGATGTATGAATTGGTGGAAATTTGGTTAAGATTACATTCAAGCACAGAGGTAGTAATGTTCCTTTTGATGGGTTGTCAAGTTACATCAAGGCCACACAACCGGTTCTCACTTTGGGCTGAACATGCATATAACCAAAAGATAGCACTTCATTTGATGTATGAATTGAGGGAAAGTTGCTGAGACTATATTGAAGGTAGCAACAAGTTTTTAAAACATTAAATATTAAAAAATCGTACAAATTACTATATAGTATCTTGCTTAATTATTTTTTATGGTTTTTGCATTTTGTTTAGGATCATGTGAAATTATGAAAGAAGACATATGAGATCATGGGATCTATGTGAAGTAAAAATAGAAATGGATTCTTTGATGTTCTTAATTTCTGCCCCTCAGCCAAATATTTTTTCAAGTGTTTCACATTTGGAGACAATCCCTTTTTAAAATGGGAAATTCTTTAATTGTATTAATGTGTTTATATCTGAGCATGTGGGAAATCATGGGACTTTGCTTCAATATAAACATATTATTCACATACATACATACATACATACATACATACATACATACATACATACGTGTATATATTTAATAGGCTGGTTAATAAAATTTTAAAAATAAAAAAAAACCCATCAAAATGATACCAATATTGTCAATAAAATTGATATTTATTAAATATTACCCTTTTTATTTTTGTGTCACTTTTATAACCTTGCGTTTGTTTATTTTTTTTATAAATGTTATCATCTTCATTTTTTGTTGATATGCACATACACTACCGGCCATAATTATTAGGCAACCCCAGTTTTTGTAAAAGAAATTATGTATTTCATACTATTTTTAGTATTTACTACCAAATGAAAATAGAATGGTTCTGTTGTTATTATTACTTTGCAAGATTTTGTAAAGCAAGGAAGCAAAGATGAACTCATTCAAATCACCCTAAATCTTTTTCATTCTTTCATTGATAAAACTTCAATATAGGTAATTATTAAATATTTATAAATTCATTTGATGCACATGTTATTGTGCAGTATTAACAAAAGAATCATTCTATTTTCACTTACAATTATTCACTTGGCAATAAATACTAAAAAATAGTATGAAATACATTATTTTTTTAAAACACTGGGGTGGCCTAATAATTATGGCCTGTTGCGTGTGTGAATGTGAATATATATATATATCAAATCTACAGGGTGCGATGTGTAAATTGTCGCTATTTGCCTTGTAAAATTTTGCAAAGTGATAATAACAAAAGAATCATTCTATTTTCATTTACAATTATTCAGTTGGCAATAAATACTAAAAACTAGTATGAAATACATTATTTTTTTAAAACACTGGGGTGGCCTAATAATTATGGGCAGTAGTGTATATCTGTAATTACAATTCCACAATTGAAAGGGGTATATGAATGTTTTTGTTATATGACGTTATGACTAACTCCTTAACATCTACTATCCAAAACAATTTATCCTAAAACTAGCAGTATACACTTACAGGTGTAATGAAAGCTTTAAAACTAATCCATGGTCCTGGAGCTCAGACTCAGCCTAAAGAATATTTGTGTGAAGTTTGGTGAGAATCCGATAAAAATTGTGAATTTGTATAAAGGACATACAGACAGATAAAGAGACATACACACAAATATCTTGTCTTTTATATATATATATATATATATATATATTATCGATTTTCTGCACTATTGTAAGAACTGCAACCTTGAAACTTCTGAATATTGTTTCTTATGTCTTTGACTATAAGTGTATAAAATTTGATTAAAATCGGACCACTCCTTCCATAACCCGATTTTTACGATTATCGATTCTCAATATTTATCAGGGATACCTTGACACAAAACCTAGCTTAGAACACTCGCAGACACTTATAGTACAACTGTATAAATTTTCAAGAAAATCGGTTCAGCCATTTTGGAGTCTATAGGTAACAGATACACAGACACACATACAAAGTTCCATTTATAAATAAGTTTAGATAGATATTTTATTTATATCTGAAATTTTACACATGCACACACACACACACACACACACACACACACATATATTTTATTTTTTTATTTTGAAGCCAGTTTATGCAACCTTGGTTCCAACCTTTCAGTATCTTCAAGCATTTTATAACAGCTGTTATAAAACGCATGGAAATACTGAAAGGTTGAAACCAAGGATTTGGTTAGATGGATTTTTATTAGTGGCGCCATCTATATGTCAGGCCTGGGACATATTAAGTGATGTGTTATGCTAGAGAAACATAGGGTTACAAAAGAGTCATGACTCTATCATGTGTATATATATATATATATATATAGTTTTAAGGTGTGCTATATTTATAGGATAAAGTGCTCAATATCAGCGATACAGCATATGTAGATATCAAAGTAAACATTGACATCAACTCTCAGAGGCATCAGGCCTGATGATTGTGCCTAGCATGAAACAGTCTGTCACCTGTGAGTGTTGACTTCAATGTTTACTTTATATATATATATATATATAATTGAATAAGACAAATACAGAAGACTTTTCTGATTTTTTAAAAGATTTTCTAGCATCCTAACATTTGTACGTATTGTTGGAGATAAAGAATATAAAAATTGTCCATAATTTTTATCAACCCAACCACTTTCAGTCACTTCTATACCCATTTTCATGAATCGTTCTTGTCAGCTGTATTTAATGATAGATGTTTGAAAGAAAGGGTGATGCTCAAATATACACTAATATATATATATATATATATATATATATATATATATATATATATATATATATATTAGAGACAGAGAGGTGAGAGTGAGATAAAACTGACCTATGATGGCATCTCTGTTTCATGCCAAAACTGCAAAATTGTGATTATTAGACAGTTATGACCAAGGATGAAATTATGACCTTAACTATATATTTATTTAGTCATAACTTGGAAGTTATGACCAAGTATGAACATACTAACAGCCAAATTCAATCAACTTCTTGGGGTAAAAGAAAGAAAAACAACCTGCAAAAAAACAAAAAAATAGTCACCAGCCCAGAAGATAAAGAAAATAAGCAAAGAAAAAACCTTGTGTGGATTGACCAACCCTCTACACTAACTATATGAGGAGTGGGAAAACCTCTATCCAGTGGTAGATGGCCCAATAGATGTTTATTGATTCATTTACATCTAAATATTTTTTATAATCATTTCACCCCAAGCAAGGCAGAACCACCACTGGTGGTACCATAGGGGGGTTACAATGAGAGAAAAAACAAGGTACAGGAGATATTGAAGAAATGACAAAAATCAAGCACAGCTATTTTCCCACAAATCAAAATGTAATGTACCAGAAGTGTTTTTAAAATTCAAAAATTAAACCAAAGCTCAACACAGCCTCTGCTTTCTCTCTGAAAAGTCATTGATACATTCTTGAGCAGCTTAAATTTCTCATGTGAACATGCACATCTACATGACTAAAATAATTATATTTAACAGATATATATATTTAAAGAGACATTCCTATTTTTTTTAAAACTGTGAAATTGTCTACCAGCTTGTAGATCAAGGTTTCCCAGGCTATATTGCCCACCAGAGAGCAATTTCAACTGTTGGGTGGGTGATGAGCAACTGAACAGAAAATGGTGGCCAACTGGAAATTTTGGTGGGCAATTTAGGATTTTAAGTTTTAGAAAGGTTTTCAACATATACTACCTGAAAAAAAGTATTCAAAGGAGATATGTAAAGGACCTGAATAAAAAAGAAACAGAAAAATAAATGAGAATAACTAGGTTGTATTCCTTGTAAGATATTAATATCTCCACAAACAATGAATATTTTTGTATTTTCTATAGTTTTAAGAAGGGTTGTGAACATTCTTATAGTTCTTCAGACAAAATAACATTTTTTCAGACATAAAACAGATAACGAAAGAGCATGAGAACCTCAAATAGTCACTGAATTTTTATTAGTCCCTAGTAGTATATATTCCATCTCCTGTGCGACACGGAGATCCGAAGGCGAATTGGCATGGCAAAGGACGCGTTCCAGAAGATGAGCAAAATACTAACACACAGGAAGATCTCAATAGAAACGAAGAAAAGAGTGCTTGTCTGCTATGTGATGTCAGTTCTTCAATATGGCTGTGAATGCTGGACAATATCATCGAAAATGAGGACAAAACTGGAAGCGGCCGAAATGTGGTTCTACAGAAGGATGCTACGGATATCGTGGACTGAGCATACAAGCAACGACGAAGTGTTAGAAAGAATGGCAACAAAAAGGAAATTGATGCTGAGCATCAGGAAGAGACAACTGAAGTTCCTGGGACATGCAATGAGGAAGGAGAGCCTGGAGAACCTGATACTGACTGGACAGATAGAAGGAAGGAGAGACAGAGGAAGGCAGCGGATAACATATTTGCAGGGTCTGATCAGGTGGATGACGGAACGGGGGTTGCCAGGAGCAACAGGAGCAAACATACTAAGAGCCACAAGGGATAGGGAGACGTGGAGATCCATGATCGCCTACGTCCTGAAGGGACAGGGCACATAGAAGAAGAAGAAGAAGAAAAAGAAGAAGTATATATTCTTTTAAATTTTATAATTATGAACAAAAATCATTTTATTTTTTTGTCAATACTTACAATGATAACCCCAACCATAAAACTAACCTTGTCTATAAAACTAAATTATACATATAGTTTTCAATGATCAAATTTGTTTTCATTTGTTCTTTAACATGGTAATAGCAGCAGCATAAGTCTGTGTTATTTGTTACCTCCCTTCCATATTTTTACTGCATCATAGACAATCTATGAACCAGTAACAAACTTTTACCAAACAATTTTGGCATTCTTTTGAGTATTTACTCTACAGGTGGAAAGTGGAAAATGTTTCTATGTGAAAGTGAGAAAATAATACAAAAATATTTGCGAAACCCTGATATCAATTGAAAGTTTTATTAAAGAAAATGTGTCTACCAACATGAATTGAACTTGCGGGGGATTTGGTATTTGCTGGGTTGTATGCGCTCCCGTATTTTACGGGTCTGGCTCTCAGATTATTTCCCCCACAAATACAACACTCTATTTTGCAATCGCGCAAAGTGAAGGAATAATTTACAACGGACATTCAACAACAAACAATTTATTATGTGACAAATAAAATGGTATGTAGAAACCAACAAAATACATGATTCGAAAATTGCCTTTTTGAGAAATATAAACTTGGCAAGAAGTTAATTTTTGTCCAAAAACGTGTATAAGTGTACATTAGCAGAGTCTGTAAATAAGCCTTTCCTACTTACATTTGGTGCGTTTCAGTTGGCGACAGCGTGTCGCGTTGCTGAAAGAAAGTTCGTTGGTTTATTCTTTTTGAGGTCCTTGGAGTGAGGTCACGAACTTTTGGCATGGAAGAAATGACATGGCCGGCAAAGTATACGGTGGCATGCGGACTTAATGGCCTGCTTGGTGACTGCTTGATGACTTGACCTATCTTTCTCTAACACTGTGTGTATTATATACATTAATAGGGGATCAACTAATCTTCCTAACATTAGGGTGTGAAAACATTTATGGACCAATCAGATTTATTATTTTACTATTTTGTTTGGGGCCTAAATATTTTTGTGTTAATTTACTTCCAAGCCTATTTTTCTAGAATGTTCTTATTCTAAGTTTTTAGCTGATTGGTTGAGAAATATAAAAATGTAATCTAAATTCTACTGCTGTTTTGATCCAATTTTTCTAGATTGTTCTATTGTGTTTTCCTGTTGCTTATTTTAATAAAAAAAAATATGTATCCCATAAACTCGTATTCCCATTTTTAACTTGAAAAACTACTTTCAAGACAGGCATGCTTTACTATTAAGTTATGAGAAGCCATTGCAGCAAATTATGGTTCAATTAGCCTATTTAAGAAATATGTCTTGGAACATTTAAAAGTCTATATCTGCTAACCTTTATTTTTGTACCTAAACAAATAAAATAATTTTTAAGCAGTTGATTTTTTTAATCCTACATTATTTCTGATTCACTGTGTATGCATGTTTGAGTAGTCATCTGTGTTTTGTTTGCTTTCTTTCTTTAACAGTGTAATTAATATCTACCAGCCTACAGAACAAAAATCTTGTTAAATTCATGTTTGATGCCCATTGAGAGGCACTTCTTTAATAAGACTTACAATCTCTAGGCTGGAATGCCTACTCAATGTATCCACTGAATTTTTAAAAATTCATTAATTACTTAAAAACCACACACACACACACACACACACGGTCTGATCAAAAAATATCAAGACTGTTGTAATAGATCTAAAGTACATAGAGTGAAACTGCTTGGCACAAATTGATCTTGAATTCTGTTGCCTATGCACCTTAAGTTAAAAAAGTCTTGTTCACTTCTGTTGTTTATAGCAGAGCTTGGTAGGAAAGTGTGTAGAGTGTGATCATCTCACCACACCACAAAATTCCATCAGTAATCATGGCTTGTACAGCAGTTTTTGGTCAAGAAAAACATTCCTCAGGTTAGACAGCCACCATATTATTCAAATCTTGCCTCTTGTTCTGAAAGGCATTTTGGTAGAAGTGGTAGTGGTTGGAGGTATCATTATACAAGGGATAATATATATATATATATATATATATATATATATATATAGTGTTGAGTTATGATGATGTTTGGTGTCAGGATTGTTGTTTTTTCATTAGTTTTACTGATAAAAGTTATTTTGGTCAGTAGGTTTTTTTTATCGTAAAGTGCTCGATATCAGAGTGGAGATAAAGCATTGATAGCTTTAGTGCAAAGAATTTGTCACTTTTACTGAGCAAGTTCATACTGAACTGTGCCCCGGCTGAGTTCGAACTCCAGTCGAATTCTTTGCATTCATTTATGCACAAATACTCTTGGGAAAGCTATTAATCCATCTCTTCCTTCCAGTTATGGGTTAAATAATAGGACAGATTGGGTTCTGTAGCCTTGGCCAGCCACCAGTCTACTGCAGAAAGCAATGGCAACCTACTGTGGGATAATCTTCTGCCCAGTCAGTCATGTCTCTTTCAAGACATGATCGCCCAAGCGTGTATCACATATGGCACTTAACTGACTGACTGACTATTATTTGAAATACATAAATAATTTATTAAATTAAATTAAAATAAAATAATATATAATAATTACATGAAGAAATAAAAAAAGAGTAAATAAATATATAAACAAGTAAGAAAATAAAAAATTCAATAAGAACATTTTGACAAATTAAGAGTATTTTTACTTCTGTTTATAAATATACTAGCAGTGTAGCCCGGCGTTGCTCAGGTGTAATGAAAGCTTTAAAACTAATCCATGGTCCTGGAGCTCAGACTCTTTGGATGTTGGCACGAAAGACTAAAAAGCAATAGTTGTTTCCAGTTAAAGCGAAACCGTGGACTGAAAGAAAAATGAATGGATGTAAGTCAAATTTTGATTTCCTGGTATTGATATCAAATAAGGTTTTTTTGTCGTAAACTGAATTTTGAATGCTAAATAAATCCTCTGAGTAAATGGTATCATGGCTGAGACTAAGAACTATAATTATACCTACTTAGAGCCAAATTCAAAGCAAAAACTAAAATAAAAGGGCTGAAAAATATAGACATACAGGCAGATAAACAGACACACACACAAACATCTTGCCTTTTATATATATATATATATATTATTGATTTTCTGCACTATTGTAAGAACTGCAACCTTGAAACTTCTGAATATCATTTCTTATGTCTTTTTATATGAGTGTATCAAATTTGATTAAAATCGGACCATTCCTTCTATAATTTTTTCAATTATTGATTTTCAATATTTATTGGGGGTACCTCAACACAAAACCTAGCTAAGAACACTTGCAGATGTTTATAGTACAACTGTGTAAATTTTCAAAAATATCACTTCAGCCGTTTTGGGGTCTATAGGTAACAGACACACGCACAAAGTTCCCTTTATTATATAAGTTTAAATTAGATTTTGCAAAATAAAATCTTTACATTTGCCTTGATACAGTCTGTCAGAGGATGAAGCATGTTGGTAAAGAAAAGTTTTCTTTTTGTTTTTATTCAACGACAAAAGGAAAACTTTTCTTCCCTCAGTGGCTTCCCTTTTCTAGAAGTATTTTCATGGCAATTATCCTGACAAGCTTGCTCCCTGATCCCCCGACCACATGTATTTACTTAGGCTACTAGATTAGCATCAACAGCTCGCCCTTTTATTGTTGAAATAGTTAAATGTAACCACCTCTTCTACTCTAATAGTTTCTTTTTTTGCACTTCCCATTTGGGAAACTCTTTACCGTTTTCTTGCATCCCTGATAACTACAATCTTGAAAAGTTTAAATGCAAAATCAATTGTCATCTTCTATCTACTTGATTGCCATTATTAACCTTTCTTTGACATCCCCTGCACCTTGTTTTTTTTTTCTCACTGTAAACCCTTGTGCACAAATGGTAGCCCTGCTTTGCTTGGAGTGAAATGATTAAAAAACAAAAACAAAACAAAAAAACAAATGTGCCTGAGCAGCTTAGCAACAGAGAATTGTTAGACACCCAAGCAAAGAGGTGTGCTTAGGAATGTGTAATCAGTATATCAGAAACTAAAAAGAACAAGCTCATATACAAGTTGTATGGACAAGTGCAGATTATATTTAGTGGAACGATTTGCAATTTTAAAGCTGAGTAATTTGCTTTCTTACAGTTTATCAAACTTATGTGGATTATTAAAACCGAAATATATTTTTGATTGTAAGTATAATTAATTTTTGAAAGTGAATATTGCAAACAGGAGCTATATATCACATTACGTTAGGTAAGTCACCAGATAATGTGCAAGCTATAAGAGAAAATTAATATTCTCCCATTTTGGGCATTATATCCATAATATAATAACTTATTTCATGGACGGAACAAAATGGCTGAAAGAAAAGGAATGACGAACATGCCTTGTTCTCAGGAATTGTTTCATACCACTATGTCATTTACACAATAATAAACACATATTTCTAAATGGAACTTTGTGTGTGTGTGTGTGTGTGTGTGTGTGTGTGTGTGTGTGTGTGTGTGTGTGTGTGTGTGTCTGTGTGTGTGTCTGTGTCTGTGTGTGTGTGTCTGTGTGTGTCCGTTACCTATAGACTCCAAAATGGCTGAACCAATTTTCTTGAAAATTTACACAGTTGTACTATAAGCATCTGTGAGTGTTCTTAGCTAGGTTTTGTGTTGAGGGACCCCCGATAAATATCAAAAATTGATATTCAAAAAAATCAGGTTAACGAAGGAGTGGTCCGATTTTAATTAAATTTGATACACTCATAGACAAAGACATAAGAAATGATATTCAGAAGTTTCAAGATTGCAGTTCTTACAATAGTGCAGAAAATCAATAATATATATATATAAAAGGCAAGATGTTTGTGTGTGTGTGTGTCTGTTTATCTGTCTGTATGTCTGTATTTTTTTCAGCCCTTTTATTTTAGTTTTTGCTTTGGGTTTGGCTCTAAGTATGTATAATTGTACTTCTTAGTCTCAGTCATGATACCATTTACTCAGAGGATTTATTTAACCTTCAAAATTCAGTTTCCGATGAAAAAAAACTTATTTGATATCGATACCAGGAAATCAAAATTTGACTTAAATCCATTCATTTTTCTTTCAGTCTACGGTTTTGTTTTAACTGAAGACAACTATTGCTTTTTAGTCTTTTATGTCAACGTCCAAAGAGTCTGAGCTCCCGGACCATGGATTAGTTTTAAAGCTTTCATTACACCTGAGCAACGTCGAGCTATACTGCTAGTAAACACATATTTACACATGCCTCAAACTGAGAAATTATATCACATGTCTACAACAGAAAGCAGTATGCAAAGTAAGAGAGTTTTACTTATAATATTTTCTAAAGAGAAAACAGGAAGTACTGTGGTGTCCCTATGAAACTGGTAAAACTATATAGTTTTCCCTCCAAAAACCTACCACTGTAGGCTAGGCACGTCCTTCTTCTCTGAACTTTTCATCATAACTGCTTTTTTGTCAATCTTTCCCCTGATGTCTTCACCAGCTGTTTTAGGATCATGACTTTATCTCAACCAAAGGGATATATGTCTCCTTACATTGCATTAAAATTTTCTTTTGAGATTAGCAATGATTTTCTCAGATATAAGTTGGCTTATGGCTATTATCATATTGAAACACCAGTTCTCATATGATCACCAAAGTTCAACAACATTGAGTCTGGTCAATACCTAGAAGGGTGAGTGCTTGGGAATACCAGGTGCTGTAAGCATGGATGTGCAGGTGGTCCAATGAATAACGATTCAGAATAGGAAATAGTGAGTTCCAATTCCAGTCATGTCCATTACAGTAACTTATGTGCAAATAACTTTCAGACTCTACCTCTTCTTCCCACAGCTATGGATTAATTAGTAAGACTTTTATCAGTAAATCATTATATCCAAAACATTCTTACAATCTAAAATATTTTTCAGCTTTAAATAACCTGCAAACAGTTAGTAAGTCATAAAAAAATGAATGAATCAATCAATCAATTAATCTGGATACAGGTTCTACTAGTTAACCCATAGCAGGGGGGGCAGAGATGGAGTCATACTTTTCCCAAGGGTATTTGCACATAAGTGAATGTTATAAATTTGACTGGAATTTGAACTCAGCACTTTGATTTGTCATTCTGGGGTATGCCACCTGCTTATTTTCTGAGTAATGATGAACGACTATTAAAAAAAAGCTCAAAGCTTCTTATTATAAGTTTGTACATTCATAAATCTACCATTTATCCATGTACTGAATACTGCTGCCATATCTGGTCAGGAGCTCTTGCTATTCATCTTGAGATTCCCAACCCAAATCCAAAGGAGGATCCGGATTAGCAGCTAGCCTTCAGTCACTTTCTCATCAATGTGACATGGCATCCCTCTGTCTTTTCTACAAGTATTTTCATGGCAGATGCTCTGATGAGCTTTTTTCCTGGTTCCCCAAAATCATATATTTTTTTCCTGGTTCCTTGACCACATGTTTTTCTAATAAAAGGGTTTCCCTCTGAATTACAAGTATATTTGGAACTTACCTATTTAGGTTATTTAAGGTGGGGGCTTGAATTTGATTTTTGGAGTTGACAAACAGATGCTTTAGGAACTCAGGTTTACCTGGTCCAGAAAGAAAAACAATGCAGATGAAATTTGACAACCACCAGATGAGAGTTGAAAGAAACATTAAAATCACTCCTACATCAAGTTAAAATCTTCGGCTGGTGTGATTGTTCTATTCTTCTCTAATTGTACCAATTCTTTGTAGACTATTCAGAGAAGTATTTTTGCCTCGTCTACATTTTATGTCACTTTCTTTTCTAAGGATCTCATGCAGCATTATAACTTTGGTAAATTTTTGTTTTGTTCCCCAAAGGAATTTACCCCTTCAAATCTTTCCAAAACATCCCTATTTCCGTGCAAATGTATATGCTGAACTCAAATCGATAATTGTTTATTGAAAAAAACCTACCTTTCTTTCATGTTATTGACCAGAAATAAATTGGACTATATCTCACCCCTTCCCACCGTTCTCATATCTGATTCACCGCTGAATGACTTGAGGTGTAGGATTCTGAATTCGTTCTATTTACTCCCGTTTCAACAATTGCTCCGTGATTTGGTGTGTTTCGGGACTCATTTTCTGCTCATTAATCGCAAAATGGAAGTAAAAAGGCAGAAAAATCAGAAATCTACGCGTGAAGTCAGTCTGCAGTGAATAACATTTTCTAACCGTGGTTAGGGGGTGAGATAAACAGCGACAAGAAGTTCCATATTTTTCTTCTCGATAAAATTAAATAAAGGTAGGTTTCTTCAATAAACAATCATCAATTTTTGTTCAGCATATACATTTGCACGAAAATAAGGATGTTTTGGAAATATTTGAAGGGGTAAAGGCCTTCGGGGAACAAAACAAAAATTTACCATAACTTTTATTGTAAAAAAAAGCACGTTTCATTTTCATTGATAATTTCCATACATTTGTTGGCTATCATTTGGCACACAATGCACTTAATTTGTGTAATTCATTCATTTTTGTGTTGACAATAAAATTATCATGTTTTTAAACTCAGTTCATGTTCTCTGTTTTTGTTGTATGGCCATATAACAATTGAATTTTACCTCAAACTTGTATTTGTCTATACCTTGAGATGAGGTACTATTTACATTGTTCGAATTTTTGTCCCCATCTTTATTGCCATTTCATGCCCCAGCCTTCTTCAGGTATTTTCAAAGATGAAGACCAGAGCATACAATGGCTGAAACATTGTAAGCATAGCAGTAAAAATGAGGAAAACAGTCTGAACAATGTAAATAATATATTTACCTCAAACATTTGTTTAAACTATTTTTGTGTAGTTTATTTTTTTACCAAATAAAAGATTCTATAATATATATATATATATATATATATATATATATATATATATTGTTTAATTACTTAGTTTCTGATCATAATAAGATTAGACCAGTGCACATTTGTATTAAAAAGTGTTCAATACAATTGTGTTGTAGAATATTTTCCATTTGTAAACGAGTTATTATGCAACCTAGGTCTCTACTATGAGTGGTGTCTTCAGGCGATTTGCAATAACTGATTTTACCGTTTACTGTTTTCTTTAAGACCGATCACATAATAAATAATTCCTTGTAATTTTAAAAATTGTGCATTCAAAAACTCCCTGCCACGTGAGTGTTAAAAAAAAAAACACTGTTATGTGAGCGTTCTTAAAGAAAATGGTAAAAGTTATTGCAAATCGCCTGAAGACGCCAGTCATGGTAGAAACCTAGGTTGCGGTAATAACTCGTTTACAAATGGAAAATATATATATATATATATATATATATATATATAGTGTATTGAGGCAGCAGATAATTTTCTAAACATATACTGTTAAATATAAGAGACAATGAATGTTTATTATGTTTAATCATGAGCCATTCTTAACATCGTATTTTGGCTTTCATTTCAGGTGAAAATAAAGACAAAAATTCTCCAACATTTGGATAATTTTTCATTAAGTTGGTTCCTGTAACCTCTCTGAAGATGGCTCATGTGAGCCAAAAGCTTAGAACCAACTTAATAAAAAATTCACCAAATGTTGGAGAATTTTTGTTTTTGTTTTCACTTGAAATTAAAGCCAAAATACAATGTTAAAACGACTCATGATTAAACATAATAGACATTCATTGTCTCTTATATTTAACAGTATGTTTAGAATATATATATATATATATATTCCTTTGTGCACTGGCATAAATATTTTGCATTTTTAATTATCATATCCTGTTGTTTATTTAAACTTTGAAAAGTCTTTTCTGTTTCATTTGTTTTATTTTCAGCTGAGTCACAGAATTCTATTTTTTATCAACTGACTGGTGAAAATTATTGATCATGAAAAAAAAAATACAAGTGGGCACTGGAAAGTTTTTAACCTGACCAAGAATTTATTCTAATATCAATTTTGATATCTGTCAATACATCTATTTACATGCTTTGGACTGTTGTCCTCATCTTTATTGTCATATTTAATGAGGTTTTGGCTGTTGTATTCTCTATCCTTCTTCAGGTGATATATTTTGGAATTTCAAACCAAACCCTTTATTTTATCCACCGGAGTAGATCGTTCTTGTTCCATGTGCCATGCCTTTTCAAGATATCTCAGTTTTGCTATTTCTTTTTAGTAACTCAATTCTCCAAGTTTTTGTTCACATCTGCTGTGATCAGGTATTGAACTCACAACTCTTTGGGTCAAGTCAATGGATCCAACCAATGCTTTTATCCATTGGGCCATGTCTCCTTGAGAACACATGAAACATCTAGAAGCCTAACACCTTGAACAAGAACAATGTACCTCAGTGATTAAAATAAAGGGTTCAGTTCAAAATTCTAATCACCTGAAGAAGGTCCAAGCATACAATGGCTGAAATGTCATGAATATGGCAACAAAGATGAAGACAACAGTCTGAACAATGTAAATAATAAGCATTTATATCATTCACTTATGCTAATACAATAGGACATAACATTTATGTGAAACACGTTAACGTAATTAGGATTGAAAAAAAAAAAAACACATGGAGGTATAGTTCCTTAATAAACCTAGTATCAGCGGAAGTCCAGAAGGTATAAAAACAAGCAAAGTCTTAAAGTAACTCTCTTTTTGTTTTTCCGACTTTCAAGATGTCTACTATTGACTTTTCACGCTGAATCAAAAATGGCTGTGGATATTTCACATACAAAGACAGACAAGATGTCAATCGTGTATGTAATTTACTTCTAGAAAAAGAAACTTTCCTTTTGTTGTTTTGCTCAACAAATGTTATTTTGCATTACAAATCAGTCTGTTATTTTGTGCAAATACCTTTTCACCCTCATTATTTCATGTATTGTAAAATAGTCTCATAAGAAACCTTTTAGGTTAATTACAGAACTAGGTCCCACCCTTTTACTGTGAAACCAATAAATTGTAAATGCAAATTCTATTCCATCAGCTTCTTTTCTTGCACTTCCTGCCTGTGGAATCCTCTTCCACATACTTGCTTTCCTGACAGTTACAATCTCCATGAATTTAAATGTAAAGTCAATAGTCATCTCCTGTCTCACTAACTTACATCCTCTCTCTCATGCTTTTCTATATCCACCTCACTCTTATCAGTACTCTCTTCCTGACACCCCCTGCAACCTCACTCCTCATAACATTCCTCCTTGTCCACCCCACTCTCATCAGTAATCTCTTCCCTCTCCTACTCTCTTCGTGACACCCCCTGCAACCTCTCACACCTCATAACATTCCTCCTATGTAACCCCCAGCACAACAGTGGCAGTAAAATGCCTTGCTTGAGGTGACACGATTATAAAAAAAAAAGTAGACAACTAGAAGGAAAATGAAATGAACTGAAAATAACACATATAATGAAAGAAATAGTTTTAAGCTGCTTGCATATTTATTACCAGTGGTTCTCAGTAGATGAGATGATGAGGAATAAGATATTATCTTTCTTGTAATACACAACAGGAACATATCTGAGGAAGAAAGGAAAGCAAAAGTATTCTTCTGCTGTACCATTTGGATCATATATTTGGGGTAAACAGCATAAGTCAAACCAAGATTAATGGAGCTTGTATTGTAAACATGAATCATTGTAGGTCGGGAATGTCACAACCCAGGGACTTCCTATACTCAATTTTATTGTGGGCCAGGGTGGGAATTAATTCAGATTGAGTTCTATGCAGTGAAAATTTCAGATCAAAATGTCAAAGTACGGACAATTAAAAAAGGAACTCAAAAGAATGACAGAGTTAGGTGTCATTAAATCAGTATCAGAACCAACAGAATTGGTATCATCGTTTGTAGTAGTAAAAAAACCCAATGGTTCCCTTCGTATATGCCTTGATCCACGGAATCTTAACAAGGCCATAAAAAGAGAGCACTACAGGCTACCAACAGCATCGGACGTAATAAATAAGATAGCAGGTGCAAAGTTCTTCACTAAGCTTGATGCATCCAATGCATTCTGGCAGATCAAAGTTGATGAAGAAAGCTCCAAACTTCTCACCTTCAACTCACCTTGTGGACGGTACAGATTCACATGTCTCCTGTATGGCATACACAGTGCCAGTGAAATATGCCATGCAAAAATAACAGCTATCATCGAACATGTTGAAGAATGCAGAAACTCACAGGATAATATCACCATTTGGGCAGACACTCCAGAACTTTTACAAAATAGAACTATTGAAGTTCTGAATGCTGTAAGGAAATCTGGCATGAAACTAAATTAGTCAAAATGCCAGTTTAACATAACTGAATTGACATTTCTAGAGCACAAAATATCCAGTTGGGGGGGGGTTTGAACCTGATGACAAAAAATGCAAAGCTATCATGAACACGCCAGATCCAACAAATAAAACAGAACTCCAGCGTATTTTAGGTATGATAAATTAATTAGGAAAATTAATTCCTAATTTATCAAATGAAACTGCACCTCTTCGCCTCTTGTTGGAAAAAGATAGCGTGGTTTTTTGATAAACCACAAAAAGAAGCTGTTCAACGACTAAAACATTTAGTTACGCAGAGTCCAACATTAAAATACTTTCACCCAGTACTTCCCATCAGTCTCTTCAGACGCTTCAACGCTAGGACTTGGGGCTATGTTGGAACAAAATCACAATAATAATTGAGCTCCAGTGGCATTTGCTAGCCGCTCTCCTACATCTGCTGGGAGCAACTATTGCCCCCTCGAACTTGAAATGTTGTCTATAGTATTTGCCTGTGAACATTTTCATGAATTCCTATATGGGCAATGCTTTCTAATAAACAATGATCACAAGCCTCTCAAAACTAATTGCTAAAACCCCACCCAGAGTACAATGCTTCTTATTGTGCTTACAGAAGTATGACTTTGAAATTGAATTCACTCAGGGCAAACTAATGCATGTTGTTGACACACTCAGCCGTGTGGCATAGAAATACAATACATCAGAAATTTCTGACAAAAAAAAAAACAAACTTTTTTGTCCATTCCATAATGTCTTCAATACCCATCAGTGACAAATGTTGACAGCAGCTGACAACTGAGACAGCTAATGATGTAATACCCCAGTGGAAGGTCTGAACAATTTCTCTGGTGGCCGTTCTCCACGCTGTGATGTTGCCAGGAATTGGTTGAAAAAGTCGGAGTCTCAAGCTGGGGGTACAAGATAAACTATAAGGAACGAACTTCCACAACTTGGATGAGTTAAATCGATACTTTATTTCATTTAGAGTTAGTCTTGCAGTTGGGGCAGGTGATGTGACACTCAGCTCTAACTCTAATTAATGGAGATCAAATGTCGAACTGACCGACTCAGACGAACAGAGTTTCCCTACTTTAAGCACACGCCCAGCTGAACTAACTCAACTGATTGGCTCGGAAAAATCACTTGTATTTATTTTAAAATAATCGGAAGTGCCTAGACCACCAGGTGATAAGCATTGGCAAACTGTAAGTCCAAAATTTCAAGGTACTTAAATTTTGCTTCCTTTGATGTGTAAATGGGATGACTGCACTAAGCCTCCAAGTATTTTCCAGGATTTTTTAAACTTTTTATCTTAATAAAGCTTTGTGTGAAGGTCGTCAGATGTTTTTATAGCCCTGACACTTTACTCGTAACCAGGCGTTTTTTTATTGCCTGGAGAAAGAGAAAATTCTATTATCTTTTCTTTATTTTCTTAATGTGTGGTGAAGATACAGTAAAGACAGTTTTTGACCTGGTCAACTTAAAATCTATTTCTTAAAAGTTTATCTTTTATCACATCAAATCACTTAGTCAAATATTTTATTGGAAGACTAGTAGGATTTAACAGTAATCTGATACCCTTTTCTCTTTCACAATTTTTCTTATAAAGAAAAAGCGTTTATTTATTTTTTCCTCTTCTTTTTCACTTTTGTTAAACGAAACACGTTTTTAAACTATTTTTCTATTCTTAACCATTTTCGATTCTTAATCTATTATAATAAAATACATATTTTACAAATCCACCTTAATATACGCCTAGTTATTCTGTCACAAAACATTACAACAACTGCAACAGCAAATTACGGTAGGATGGCCAGATCATCGACATAAACTCAACCCCTCTCTCCACCCATATTTTACTTTCAGAAATAACCTAACATACCAGGATGGGCTATTAATAAAAGGCCAACAAATTGTTGTTCTAACCAATGTACGAACAGAAATGTGAAGAATTTTGCATCAGGCACATCTAGGAATTGAAAAATTAAATCCAATGCTAGGCAGGCTCTTTTTTGGCCAAACATGAACAAGGAAATAGAAGACATGATAAAAAAACTGTGATTCATGTCAACAGTATAGCAATCGACAAAGTTCAGAGCCAGAAATGTCGCATGATATTCCCGACCAACCCTGGCACAAGGTTGCCACAGACCTTTTCAGACTGAGGGGGAAAGATTATCTCATGGTAGTGGATTACTACTCAAAATTTTTTGAATTCAGCCAACTCACCGATACAACTGCATCAACAGTGATGTCAAACAAAACACATCTTCTCCAAGCATGGAGTACCCAAACTGGTAATCTCTGATAATGGCCCCCAGTTTCAGTCCCATGAATACAAACAATTTGTCACAAAATGGGACTTTTCTCATGTTACAAGCAGCCCAGAATACCCACAATCTAATGGCCTAGTGGAGAGAACCATTCAAGCAGTGAAGAAAACTTTGCACAAATATTTCCAGACTGGAGATGATCCATACCTTGCTCTACTAACCTTACGTACAACACCTGGAAAAATAACTCTGCTTCATCAGCAGGTAAACTGATGAACTGCCATCTAAGAACACTTTTACCAATCATGAGAAATTATGGTCATGATCCTTGCAGATCATCCTCAACTAGCAGACAGAAGATAAAATAGCACAACAGCAATCAGCATGAGCTGGCTCCACTAAAGATAGGGGATCATGTCCGAGTACATAATGAGAAAATTTGGTCCAGGATAGGCAGAGTGATTGAACATTGCTCCCAACCAAGGTCATACTTGGTACCAAGGCTATAGCTGATGTTAAAAAAAACACCAGTCACAGACAAAATTACCCAGATTTATTAGTTGACAATGTGATGACGTCAGTGTTATTCATTTCCAGAAACTATGATTTTGTGGATTTTTTTGGCTATTCCAATGGAAATTAGGCATGGAACATGAATGAAAGCAGGAAGACAATTAATCGTCCATCATTAGGAAAAACTACTTTTTGAAAAGATTGATAACATTCAAGTTTTTAATCCTTTTATTTCAAAACTAGAGGGACCACTCATAAATCGACTTTACAGAAAATAAAACCGTTTTTAAAAAGCTATGTATCTAGGCACTAAACTTGTATGCAACAGCATTATATTGAAAATCATACACATAAATATCAAAATCAGAGAACAAACAAAATAAGTTTGCAAGAACTAATCGAAGAACAAAGTAAATACACATTTAAAACACGAAAACAAAGAAACAAAACGCAACAAAGAAAAAATTTATTAGAAATCATTTATATATAATACAAATAGAAACATATATACATATTACATTTACTTTAATAAAAAAAAAATAATTCAATGTAAAAAGCATCATGGTATTTTTCGCAATGGAAATATTTTATTAATTTCACGTAGGAAGGGACTAAAAATTCAAATTGTTTTTAAATGTAAATTAATAAACTTAAAAGCAATCAGTAAACACTCCAAAATATTTTTACATAATAAAAAAACAAAATAAAATTTAAAAAAATTAATTTAGACCTATCAATCTGCTTCTATGCATGTACAAGTCCAGCATTTCTAAACAGGAGAAAAAATTTGACTGCTTTTTTTTAACAATTTACACGAAGAAGCCAGAATAACAAATTTATTTCTTTTATTAATGATTCGAACCATATTTTTTTATTGGGCCCCAAGATATTCAAGAACTCAATTTCTCCATGAAAGTAAATAACAGTAGGATAAATAGCAGAATGTTTTTTTTTTTTTAAAAGCAACAGTAGAATAGTTTACTGGGAAATGTAATGCTTGCTGCTTATTTTGTTGGATTTAGGACTATAACATATTACACCACCCAGATCCAATTTATTCTGAACTACTGTGTAAATATGAAATGTATACTATACAAATTGTATAGTCCTTTCATCCTAAAATGAAATGTTTTCAAATCCAATGATTAAACAAGGAGATAATTTTCCCTTACACAACGTTTAGCAAAACAATCTATAATAATTTCTAAATCATTTTCTAATACTTCATTCGAAATGTCTCGATTGCAGTGGATTATGGCCCAGTTTAAAAGTTTTTCCTCTGTCATCGTGGATCGCAAATACGTGAGGATTTTCTGTAAGCTACTAAAACTGCGCTCTGCAGAAGATGTTGTCACAGGAATTGTCGAAAAAATGCAGGCAATTTTTTGGGAAAAAGTGGAAAAGGTCATGCTTATGAAGCCATTTAAGAGTTTCAGTGAAATTTGAGGGCTTTTCTCCATCCAAAAATTCAATATTTGTGATGCTCTTACGTTCTGCCTTCACAAGATCTTCATCTAGATCATAAACATTCGAAACTAATTCAACTGCACTTTCATTTTCAGTATTAAGGATAACAGTATGCTGCAAAGCAACTGAAGTGTCTTGAAGTTTACTTTCAAATCTATAATTCATCTCTGAAACAATCTTCTCTATAGCTACAGAGTATATTTCTTTGAAATAATATTACTTTACAGAAGCATAAGTTCTTATAATTGATGATACTACATCATAATCTTGAAGATGGATGCTAGGTGTTTTACGGCATGGAAGGGATGCATCATGAAATTTAAAATTACAATTCATGTCAGTGAGTAGTTTTTTAATTTCATTACTTTTTTCAATGTGCGTTGTGGCGCAGTGGATATTGGCTTGGAACGAGAAATCGGGCAACCGAATTCAAATTCCAGTTGAATTCCATGCATTCACTTATGCGCAAATACCCTTGGAAAAGGTAATAATCCATCTCTTCCCTCCAGTTATGGGCTAAATAATAGGACAGATTGGGTTCTATAGCCTTGGTCGGCAACCAGTCTACCGCAGAAAGCAATGGCAACCTACTGCAGGATAATCTTCTGCCCAGTCAGTCATGTCTCTTTTGAGACATGATCGCCCAAGCGTGTGTCAAGTATGGCACTGACTTTTTTCAAGGCAGTGGTCAAACAGAACTTCCAATGATTGAAAATCTTGCATATTTTGAAAGTTTTTGATCATTGAAAACGTTGCATTTTGTGCAGAGCCAAGATCAAGTTTTTGACTGTAGGAACTTCGACAATGTATCAACTGGAGTAAGAAGTTTTTTGAGTGAAAGCAAACAAAATAAATATTGAAAATCTAAACTGCCCACAAGTAGACCATTTCGGAGAGCTTTGGCATCTGTATTCTCATTTCTTGAGTCATAGTGAATAAGTAGTTTAATGATAGATAGGAGAGTTTTTTTTAACAGTACTTACTGATGTGTATCGTGAGGACCAACGTGTGTCTTCTTCTATGTGCCCTGTCCCTTCAGGACGTTGGTGATCATGGCTTTCCACATTTCCCTATCCCTGGTGGCTCTGAGCACACCTTCTCCTGTTACACCATTCAATCCTCGATGTCACACATCCTTTTTAATGTTGTTGCATGGCTATAAATTCTCTGTGGTGTTTAGGAGACCCTTCAATAAAATTATACACCATATCTATAATACCTATATGATTCCGTAATGCTGGAATCAATTTAAGGGTTTTTTGAAGAGCCAGATTAAGACGATGTGCATTGCAGTGAACGAAAATTCCAATTGTGGGCTTTTTCTTTCATTAAACCTGATACTCCCTTTACTTCATTTTCATAGCAGATGACCCATCAAATCCTAAACCTACAAGTTTGTTAAAATCAAAGCCATGATTCACCAAGACATCACAAAGCAAGTTTGTTAAAGCTTCTCCTGTCGTAGAAATCGTATGATAAAACCCCAAAAATCTTTCATTCACGATTCCATTCAACATAAATCTTCAACAAACAGATACTTGCTCTTGATTGGAAATATCACTTGTTTCATCTGCAATCAGTCCGAAAAATTCTACCTTTTCACTTGTTTAGTAATACGATAAAAAACTCTCTCAGCAAAGAGATCGATGAGTTCATTCTGTAGATCAGGTGACAACCACTGATGTCATTGCTGAATACCCTTTTCAACCGCCACTTTAAAATTACTGTCGCTCCTACATTGGAAGCTAATTAATTCCAAAAAGTTTCCTCTACTAATTTCACCTAAATTTTTGCGATTCTCATTACATCCACGAAGTGCAATATTCTGTTGGATACAAAATATCAGAGTTTTAATAATTACTTTCAAAAAATTACGTTTTTCAATTTTTTCTTTCACACATTTAGAGTTAATTAAGCTAAGAAACAAGTTTCCCTGTTTTGCCACGTGATTATGGTTGAGCCACTTCGCCATGCAATCCATATGATGTCTTGATTTTTAATGGCTAGACAAATATTTGGTATGAGCCCATTTTGTAAAAATAAATCTGACACTGTCACTTTTTACCAAACTTGCTACAGGGAAAACAAGTTACTTGGTCATCAATTTCTGAATATTCAATCCATGGATACAGCTTGTACCACTGAAAATTGAATTTATTTTTTGTACCTACTTTCGAAACAGGATAGGATTCAAGTATTGGCTGTTTGGGGACTTTTATGGAAAGTGTACTAAGATTAGAACTACAGTTTTAGTCTGAGCAACTTTAATTTTATCACCTTCCTCTTCAACAACATTTGAGTTGATCTCGATTTGATTTCTGATCTCCATTTGATATTCAATTTTTTGTCCTTGCTCCAATTTCAGTTTCAGATTCAGTTTCTCCAATTTCAGTTTCTTGCTTCAATTTCAGTTTCTCTGACATCAAATTTCTTAATTATATCTGACTTTTTTGCAAAAAAAGAATCTATGTTGCAAGAACTTGAAGGGGCAAGGCGTTTGAAGAGAATTTTTTCCTTGGCATCAACTCTTTCCTTATGAAACCATTTAACATGGTCTGGCTTATTGTCTTTCTGTAATTTTCTGTTGCACACAAGACAAATAATTTCTTTTCGGTAGAGTCTATTTGGGGACATTTTTACAATAAGTAAACTGTAACAAAGAAAATACAATTGATAGCAACTGTTTATCAAATTTTAAAATTAGAAAATTAAAGATAAATATGTAATTTCAATGTTTCTGAACCTACATGAAAACTCAAGTTTCCATTAATGTAAACATAGAATTCAACCCTATTCATTCACTCTTAAATCCATAAGTAAGATTGCAAAATTAGGAATGTTAAAAATTGCTGACATAGAGCTCTTCGGAAATTATAAGGTTACAGATCGATAATATAACTTTTTAATTTTGATTTGATTTTTGTTTAATGGCATATCAACCTATGTGGGTTATTTAATGCTGAAAAGTTAGAGTTTAAAAAGATTTTTTTAATGTTCGGTTATAGTAAGAAAGTTGATTTAGTTTGACAAAAAAAAAATTATTTTTATTTTAGAAAACTGAACATGTCTTCTAGTTTCGTATTCAAAAATGCATTGCTGGTAATTTTTTTCCTTCAAAAATGTACGATGGCAATAATTTTTTTTTCTTCAAAAATGTGTAATGGTAATAACTTTTTTCTTCAAAAAAAAGTATTGTTGGTAATATTTTTCATTCAAAAGTGTATATTTTTCTAGAAAAGTATTTTTATATATATTATATTTCTATAAAAGTGTATTTATACTTTAATAGTGTTTTGACCCCAGTTTGGGGGTTAGCTATTTACCCATAGCTGGGACCCTAACAGGTGCTACCACTCCGGGTCAGGGTGGACCTGGGAACAACAGCAACTAAGAGGTGGTTCCATGCTCCTCACAACCTCCCAATCCTGAGGCCTTGCTGCCAGATGCAGTTTACCATCATACCCAGGACCAACTTTTTAATAAAATAAGTAATATTTAATTTATTTTACTTTTTTTATTGGCAAATCTGAATTAAGAATCAAATGTTACTCCAATTTCGGTGAGTGGTTCTGGAGACATAACATAAAAGAGTGATGTCTTCATCAGTTAATGATTATTAAACATACATTAATTAAAATCCGTTTAAAAAAAAAAAAAAATCAAGTTATTCATGTACTAGTGATTACGATTTAACGCTATTGCAAAACTTTTATTTTAATTTTCACTTTTCGAAGAAATCGATATGCTTGGCAAAATGCAGTTGCAAAATAAATATGGAAAATATTTTTTCTGCAGAAAGTAGATGTTGATACAACTTACGAAAATATTCAAATGAGAAAAATATAATTATTTCATTTGTACAAACAAACAATAAATACTTCTACTTCAAAAGTTTTTAATAGCGTAACAAAAACAAAAAATCGAAACAGCATGAAAACAAATTTAAGATTTAGGTATGCACATGCTTTCGCAATTTTTTAAACACCTATAAGATTTAAACTTTTGAAAAATCCTAAAATCTACTTCAATTTTAATTAACTTTTGGTGATTTAGTAAGAAGAATTGAAAAAAATATCCTTTAAAAAATATTTGTTTAAAAAATTGTTTAGCTAGAAAATTTTTAGTTAAAACTTGTCAATTTTTAAAATAACGTTAGCTATTATTTTTATTGCGCAAGAAATAATTTCCAGTTTTGCATCTTAAACTATGCAATTCTATGAAAAAAATTATCCTATCTAATTGTTTTAGTACTTTCCTTAAGCTATTTTTATTGATTTTTACAGACAACTCCTTGATATATCTATTTTTTTTTTTTTTTTACTGACACCTCCTCTAGTTCAAAAACCTGTAATAAATAGAATATCGGCTAGGAAATTTTAACACCTAGTCAATTTTGAAAAAAAAATACTTTTGAAAGAAAATTTCAGTTTTAATTTTTAAAATAGAATAAGTAGGGATTTAAGGGCAATGGAATTTTGGTATAAAAAAGCAATATATTTTTAGTTTATCGTACATACATTTCTCAATTTCATTTTTACCCATGGGTAAAATATGAAAATATTTGTAGTATTTTTGAATTTTTTTAATTGTTGCATTTTTTCAAATTTATCGTAAAATAATTCTTCTGTTTTGAGTCAAGTTTTAATTTAAATTATAAGCTATGAGCCAAAATTTTTGCAAATTATACGAGTAGTTTCTGTTTCTGTATGAACAAATTAGTACTAAACAAATTTAGTACTTACCAAAATTCTTTGCAACAGACAGAAGTTATGGAAAAGGTGTCCTTTGCAAATTCTAACAATCATATGAAAACTTTTAGCGGCTTTTGGGATGACCCCTTCAGATTGTTTGCCAAGACATGACGACTAGTGCTACAGATAGAGGCGCCAGATTTCTAAGCCTCCCAATTAGGGAGGATTAGAAATCATTTTAATCTTCAAGATTAAAATGATTTATTGAGTCTTCCCTTCAACCAGGCAAGTAAGTGGAAGTGGTGCGGCAAAAATCAAAAGGGTAGCCACAAAAAAAAAGGCGAAAAAGCTTTGCCTTGCAGTCCCTTTGGGAAATCAGGTTCAGACTTTCTGAGTATAACCAATCTTTCCTCCCAAAGTTAATAAATAAACAAACAGATTTTTATTGCGTTCATTCAGATGTTTTCTTCGTTTTTCTTTCTTTCTTTCTTTGTGAATTCTTTAGTTTGATTTCTGATGAAGACATTTTTCCTTGCTCAGATTTTCACTATGATTGCACGGATTGGCCCGGACACATGCCTGGTAGTCAGATACGGCCATGCTTGGTACTAATGGATAATGGCAGAAGTATACACTGAAACCGCTGACATCTACTGCTAATACCTTGTTCAATGATACCAGCAACACAATCTTACCCTGACACGATATTTAGTTTACCCAAGCAGGTTCATCAACCAGGAGCACCAAACCCAGCAACTCCAGAATTAGGAGTTCGATCAAAATCAGGACAACCAATATGTCAACCAAGATCGATGCAAGATTACACATGTTAAGAAAACTTGCATTTCAATATCAAAGGACTTAGAAGGGGTGCATGTTATATACAAAAAGAAATTTACTGTGGACTTCCTATTTTGGAAACTTCCGGTTGCGGCTTTCTGTTAATAAAAACATATTTAAACTACTCCCATTTCTATCTCCTTTTTATACCAGTTCCAAAGGGCATCGTAACCTCTTCTCTACCATGTCAACAAGGATTATTTGCCTCCACGGTAAGACCATATTATTTCATAAATATAACACTCCCAACTAGATAAATAAGGTGTATCTCAACTTTGTCATAACAACATGTGAACGAATATAGAACAATAACGACAATGTATTAAATAGATCTCTAATTTTACAGAGTTATTGGAACTGAGCAGTTTATTTACAAATGTCATGTTTGGAAGTGTTTACATTTGTTTACAGTGTCTGAGTACATTTTTTACTTTTTAACTTATTTCATTGGGGGTGAAATGATTTAAAGGTGATAATAACACTAGGACGTGGGGGGGGGGGTTACAAGGAGTGAAAGAGAATAAGACTAAAAATTGACTACAAAATGTACTGTCAGTAATTTCACCACAAAAATGTATGGTTTTATACTTTCCTTTTTAGACTGATCATTAAAGAAAAAGAAATTATTTGTGTACATATAAGAAATGTATAAAAATGAAATTTAATTACAGAAATTTTTTTAAGATGGTTTTGTTTAAAATCATTCATTTACGAATCAAATATAAGATAATATGTAAAAGATAATTTTCCAATATAAATAATATAGAAAAACAGATGACTGGAAAACCAGAAAATAATATAAAAAACATAATGGCTCACCAAAATCAACATTTACCACAAAAAACTTGTGGTTTGATCATTCTGCAGGATTTTGGGAAGTGGGTCATGTCATACCAAAAGGTTTTCAGTCCTTCCTTGTATAACTTATTTATAAATGGAACTTTGTCTGTGTGTGTGTGTGTCCATTACCTATAGACTCCGAAACGGCTGCACTGATTTTCTTGAAAATTTACAGTTGTACTATAAGCGTCTGCGAGTGTTCTTAGCTAGGTTTTGTCTCAAGGTACCCCCCAATAAATATCGAAAATAGATAATAAAAAACAATCGGGTTATAGAAGGAGTAGTTCGATTTTAATCAAATTTGATACACTCATAGACAAAGACATAAATGATATTCAGAAGTTTCAAAGTTGCAGTTCTTACAATAGTGCAGAAAATCGATAATATATATATATATAAAAGCTTTCATTACACCCGAGCAACGCCGGGCTATACTGCTAGTATCAACATAATTACTATAGATTTTAGTTTAAAATATACAGGCATAAAAGTTATACTAATCTATGCATGAAAATCACGCCATTTTTATCGTACTTTATATAATCAAAGTTTTGGCTGATATGTTCTATAACATTCTCTAGGCATACAATTTATAAGAAAAAAAGAGGGTACAATTTTTTTTTTTCAAATATTTACATAAATAAGTAGCAAACAGCTATTTTGGTTCACTTTTATGCCTGTTTAAAATATACAAGCATAAAAGTTATACTAATCTATGCATGAAAATCACGCCATTTTTATCGTACTTTATATAATCAAAGTTTTGGCTGTTTAAAATATACAAGCATAAAAGTTATACTAATCTATGCATGAAAATCACGCCATTTTTATCGTACTTTATATAATCAAAGTTTTGGCTGTTTAAAATATACAAGCATAAAAGTTATACTAATCTATGCATGAAAATCACGCCATTTTTATCGTACTTTATATAATCAAAGTTTTGGCTGTTTAAAATATACAAGCATAAAAGTTATACTAATCTATGCATGAAAATCACGCCATTTTTATCGTACTTTATATAATCAAAGTTTTGGCTGTTTAAAATATACAAGCATAAAAGTTATACTAATCTATGCATGAAAATCACGCCATTTTTATCGTACTTTATATAATCAAAGTTTTGGCTGATATGTTCTATAACATTCTCTAGGCATACAATTTATAAGAAAAAAAGAGGGTACAATTTTTTTTTTCTAAATATTTACAGAAATAAGTAGCAAACAGCTATTTATTTTTGGTTCACCGGGGAGGGAACTTGTGAGCATCCCTCTGTTTAAATATGGAAGACCAGAAGTTTCTTTTTTTCATATAACTATAAATTAAGTACTCCAAATCATGAACAGAAACAAAAAGAAAACATTTTTGTTATTAAAGTTTTATAACAGTTATTAAGTGCTATATAAATTAATTGTAAAGTAACCCCCTCTATGGAAGTATCCCCCACCCCAGTATTATGTGATTTTTTTTTGAAAATATAAAACATTATTACTTGTAATTTTTAAGTTGCAATCTGGAGTTCTTTTATCATATATTACTCTCAATTAAACAATCCAGATTACAAATTTAAAAAAAATCCTTTTTTTAATTTTGAGAAATCATGTGATATGTTTTGCTTCCCTAGGAAGGGAGGGGCGCAGTTGGCAATAAATTTACAATAGCAAACTGCACCCCCTACTAATTTTTATAAAATTTAAATTTAAAAAGAAAATAAAAAAGTAATGTCATATGTTTTTCTTCCCTAGGAGGGGAGGGGATCAACCCCTACTAATTTTTATAAAATTTAATTAAAAAAAAATTAAAAAATCAAGTCATAGGTTTTGCTTACCTGTGTGGGAGAGAGAGAGAGAGAGAATCAATCAATTTGCAATGATTTACAATTGCAAACTGCACCCTCTACTAATTTTTATAAAATTTAAATTTAAAAAGAAATTAAAAAAGTCATGTGATATGTTTTGCTTCCCTAGGAGGGGAGGGAATCAGTTTGCAATTAACTTACAATAGCAAACTGCAACATCTACTAATTTTTATAAAATTTAATTAAAAAAAAAATTAAAAAATCAAGACATAAGTTTTGCTTACCTGTGTGAGAGAGAGAGAGAGAGAGAGAGAGAGAGAATCAATCAATTTGCAATGATTTACAATAGCAAACTGAACCCCCTCCTAATTTTTATAAAATTTAAATTTAAAAAGAAATTAAAAAAGTAATTTCGTATGTTTTGCTTCCCTAGGAGGGGAGGGGATCAGTTTGCAATTAACTTACAATAGCAAACTGCAACCCCTACTAATTTTTATAAAATTTAATTAAAAAAAAATTAAAAAAATCAAGTCATAGGTTTTGCTTACCCTGTGTGGGAGAGAGAGAGGGAGAGAGATAGAAAGAGAGAATCAATCAATTTGTAATGATTTACAATAGCAAACTGCCCCCCCCCTACTAAATTTTATAAAATTTAATTAAAAAAAAATTTTTTTGTTATTCATTATCTGGAGTACTTAATTAATAATCATATGAAAGATTATTTCTGGCTGATGTATCTACTGTGCAACTCTACCTGCTTGAATTATTTCTGAGATCACTGGTACATTAGCAATGAATTTGCTTCTATTCACATTTTTATAGAAAAAAGAGCCTTTTTTTTTTCTCTTAATGAATTATATAACTGATATTGAATGAATCAGCCAAAATAGTTCACAGTATCTTCATTGTATACACCAAGAAAAAGCTGACTCGAACTACAAAAGCTGATATGGTCGCATTTTGGCTTTTTTCAGTACTGGTGTATTTTCGGCCGAGCTAGCTCTTTGAGAGAAACTAGAATTGTTATGACTATTATAATTTTCTCTGATTTTAGAAGTTGAAGACTGTGCCGAAAATGAAGAAGACGGTAAAGACTGGCGTGGTGCTGAAGAGAACAACACATGATCAGAATTCCACTTGAAGAAATCACATGCTGCAACAGATTTGTTCTTGAACTTTACGTTACTACCTTTTAAGCCACAGGTGAAAAACGTTTTTCCCATATTGACCCCTGGAGTATGACAAAGCCGGATCTTGGCACGGCGACCACAGTTACATAAGGGTGGAGTAGATTTCATTTTCGAAAGATTATTTCTGGGATCCTTAAATGTTGTTGCACTGTTGGATTTCACAGGTGGTAAGGAACTGGGTGTAATGAATGTATTAGAAATATCTTTGACAGTTAATGAAGGTGTTGTAAAGGTTTTGCTACAATTTACTATTTTACTTACATTAGCTTGATCTTTTGAATCTTTTTTAGAAATCGGCTTATTTTTTGTATTAGTGCTTTCATTCTCAGAATAAACAGTGAATTTTTTCTTTAGTTGTATATAATTCGATTGTGGTTTAGGTGGAGAGGAAATTAAAGGTGAATTAGAAGATACTGATTTGGAGAGAAGAATTTCTGGGGATACAGATATATTGTTGACTATTGTTTTAGATTTAGTATCTAGGCATCTTGGAATCAAGGAATCATTGAATTTTAAAGATGTCTGTGGAATTTCTGAATTCTCATGAAACTTCTTTAACCGTAAAGTGCTTTCTGATCCCTCAAGTGTAGAGTTTTTGTTCAAAACTGTACTTTCGCTTGGGGTATTCATTTTCTCTCCTCGACTTGGCCCCTGGATAGGTACAGATGTTCCAGTTTCATTATTTTTTCCAAGAGTTCCATCATTTAATCTCCTGGCTTGAGAATCATTTTGAAATGTTGGCATTTCTTTGGCTATTGGTGACTTGGCAAGGCTAACATGTTTGGGAACCTGAAAAAAAATTATTAAGAAATGTTAAAGAACAGAGGAATTCTTTCATTCTTCTAACAATTTTACATTAATTACTATAGGGAAATGACTGCGAAAACATCTCCCTCTCCAAATTTACAGACAAATTGTACAGATGCATTCTGGGATGTCTTCCTAACAATGTGAATGTAGTGGAGTATTTTATGTTATATGAAGTTAACTCAGAAAGCTAAGTTCAAATTCTAGCCTAGTTTGATTCACCTTTGCACAAATGCTAGTCTAGAAGAACAACTCTGATTTCAAAACTGGTGGAGGTAATGGGAAACGATTTAACCACTATCTTTTGCAAGAGTTTGATTTGTTTATTTTACAGCTTATCAACCTTTTACAGGTTATTTAAAGACAAAATATTTTTAGATTGTAAAATTTTTTTTTGAGATAATAATGCTTTACTGATACTATTGCTATTGTTTGTTTAGAAGTACATCAACACTTTATGGGTCATTTAATGACAATTTAATTTTCTTGGGAGCATTAGTGATTTCTTCACAAAAATATGTATTGCAGTTATTTATTTTTAAAAAAAGTATTGCTGGAAATTTTTTATTATGAAAATGTATAGCTGGTATTTTTACTATGAAAAAGTATTTTTATGCTTTTATAGTTTTGACTTCAGTTTGGGGGTTAACTAATTCCTCATAGTTGAGACCCAAACAGTACTACACTGCTACTACCTAGGGTCAGAGTGGACTTGGCAATAACAATTAAGAGATGTGTTTCACACTCCTTAAAATCTGATCAGAGGCCTTGCTGTTGGATATAGTTCTTTACTTACAAGTCCTACTAATTAATCCATACCTGAGAGGAGAAAAGGTGGATTCACACCTTTCTCAAAGGTATTTGAATTGAAGTGAAACTGACTGGAATTGAAATTTGGCTCTCCAGTTTCTAATTCTGATCTTTTGTTCCTTACACTACTCACACATTCATGCTTACAGCACCTGGAATTCCCAAGCAGTCAGCCCTCTAGGTATTGATCATCCTAAGCAGTTACCCATCAACACTTTATTTGTTGATGATCATTGATCCGGATTGATATTGAATATATTTTTGTGAAGAAAAAATTACTTTTTGTAAAGAAATCACTAATGCTCCCAAGAAAATTAAACTGTCATTAAATGACCCATAAAGTGTTGATGGGTAACTGCTTAGTATTGATCAGGATTGATATTGCTAAATTTTGGTGATTGTATGAGAGCTGGTGTTTTTAAGGTGATATGGCCATAAGCCATTTATCTTTCCCAAGTTTTGGCAATTTACAAATAATAAAGAAAAGCAATCTGTTGAGAGAAGAGTTTGTCTATATCCAAAAGGGATGTGAAGGGAAAAAAATATCTACATACCAAAGGGATTTTACTAATATACATATATTTTTTTTACTCATTTCAAACCAAATGCATGGTCATCAGTAAAAAGGGTAGCCCAAAATGTCAATTACAGGTGAGGGACTCTAAAATCAAGCAGGTACAGAAATTTAAATGCCTAGGAAGTGTTCTAACAAAAGACAGAACGTGCGACACTGAGATCTGAAGGCGAATTGGTATGGCGAAGGAAGCATTCCAGAAGTTGAGTAAAGTATTAAGAAACAGGACAATTTCCCTTGAAACAAAGAGGAGAGTGCTGGATGCTATGTGATGTTGGTTATTTAATATGGCAGTGAAAGTTGGATAATATCTTCGAAGATGAAGGAAAAACTTGAAGCAGCTGAAATGTGGTTCTACAGAAGAATGCTGCTGATATCATGGACTAAGCACATGAGCAATGACAAGGTTTTGGAAAGGATGGAGATGAAAAGGAAATTAATACTGAGCATCAGGAAGAGACAACTAAAGTTCTTGGGACATGCAATGAGGAAGGAGGGCTTGAAGAACCTGTTACTAACAAGCCAGATAGAGAGAAAAGGAGATAGGGGAAAGCAGTAGATAACATATTTGAAGGATCTGATCAGGTAGCTGATGGAATGAGAGTTGCATGGTGCAACAGGAGAAAGCATGCTAAGAGCCACCAGGGACAGGGAGATATGGAAAGCTGTGATCGCCGACGTCCTGAAAGGACATGGCACATAAAAGAAGAAGAACCTAAGCAAGATAGTTTTTGTTTTATGGCATATCAACCTTGGCGGGTCATTTATTGTCAACTAAATTTTATTTATTTATTGCTGGTAATACCTTTTTCTTTCAACAATTTATTGTCATTTTTGTATAAGTTTTTGTGTCTAGTAATACTTTTTTCTTTTTGAGTATTAAGTTTCATTGGGATTTGTTTTTAAGGGCAGGTTCCCCAAGTCCTACCTTGTTATTTAACCCATAACTGGAGGGAAGAGACGGATTAATACCTTTCCCAAGGGTACCAGTGCTTAAGTGAATGCAGGGTATTCAACTGGAATTCGAACTCGGTTCACAGATTTCTCTTTCCGAGCCGATATCCACTGCACCACAACACACACCTGTTACTAAATGCTTACAGCACCTGGTATTCCCAAGCTGTCACCCATTTAAGTACTGACCAGGCTCAACGTTGCTTAACTTCGGTGATCGAGCGACAACCGGTGTATTCAATGTGGTATAGCCGTACTACTAGTGCACAGAGGGTTACAGTGAAAGAAAAGGCTGGGCACAGGAGTGGGGTATTGAAGAAAGTAAAAAAGATGAATGGGATTCAAGAAGATAGAAGATGGCAACTGAGTTCCACAGATGGGAAGTGCCAGAAGAAAAAAAAATAACTGTTTGAGTAGAAGTGGCTGTTACATTTAACTATTTCAATGGTTTGGATTTGAGTTTTGTTTAACGGCATATCAATACCTCTGTGGGTTATTTAATACCGAAAAGGTAGAGTTTAAAGATATTTTTTTTTAATGTTTGGTTATAGTAAGAAAATTGATTTAGCCAGATTTTGATGAAAAAAATTTATTTTTTATTTTATTTTAGAAAACTGAGGATGTCTTCTAGTTTCGTATTCAAAAATGTATTGCTGGTAATTTTTTTTTCTTCAAAAATGTACGATGACAATAATTTTTTATTCTTCAAAAATGTGTAATGGTAATAACTTTTTTCTTACAAAAAAAAAAAAATATTGTTGGTAATGTTTTTCATTCAAAAGTGTATATTTTTCTATAAAAGTTATTTTTATATATATTATATTTCTATAAAAGTATTTTTATACTTTCATAGAGTTTTGACCCCAGTTTGGGGTTAGCTATTTACCTATAGCTGGGACCGTAACAGATGCTACCACCAGGGTCAGAGTGGACATGGGAACAACAGCAATTAAGAGGTGGTTCCATGCTCCTCACAACCTCCCAATCAGAGGTCTTGCTGCTGGATGCAGTTTACCGTCATACCCAGGACCTATTTCAATGGTAAAACAACGGGCTTCTCTCTGACAAGCAGTACGGGTTTCACTTCACCAGGTCTACTGCTGATATGCTAACGATCATTACTGAGTACATATACCAGGCACTTGACAAGAATGGTGAAACCCGAACCGTTGCCTTGGATATCTCCAAAGCATTCGACAGGGTCTGGCATGCTGGCCTCTTGTGCAAACTGCGGAGCTATGGGATAACTGGACATCTGTTTGACCTCATCCAGTCTTTCCTCTCTAACCGCACATTGAAGGTGGTATTAAATGGGCATGCCTCCCAAAACTACCATACGAACGCGGGCGTCCCTCAAGGTTCTATCCTAGGTCCCACGCTATTTCTGATGTACATTAATGATCTCCCCGACACCATTAGATCCCAAGTTGGCATGTATGCCGACGACACAACAATCTACTCTCGCATCGATCAGAAACCAGGTGTGGACGACAAAGTGAACCTCGCCGCCGTACTTGAAAGGGACCTCCAATCCATAGTGGCCTGGGGTAGGAAATGGTTGGTAAATTTCAATGCCTCTAAAACAAAGCTGTTATCAACTAACCACCATAGACAATCGCATCTACCTCCCATTAGCATGGGAGGGGCTAGCCTCTCAGAGAGTAAAATACTACGCCTCCTTGGCCTTACACTCTTGGCGGACCTCAAATGGAATGACTATATTGAATCCATTGCCAAATCTGCTGCTATAAAAGTGGGCTCCCTGTGCAGGGCCCGGAAATTTTTCCCACCTGAATCTATTCTGTACATATACAAATCTACCATCCGCCCGTGTATTGAATATTGCTGCCATATCTGGTCGGGTGCCCCTGCTGCTCTCCTTGGGCTTCTTGACAAAATACAAAGGAGGATCTGTAACGTGGTTGATACTGACTTGGCAGACCGGCTGCAGCCGCTCTCTCACCGGTGTGACGTGGCTTCCCTGTGCCTCTTCTACAAGTACTTTCATGGCTTCTGCTCCGATGAGCTTAGATCACTGGTGCCGCCTAAGCAGGAATTTACACGAGATACTAGATTAGCAACTAGGTCCCACCCTTTTACAGTTAAACAAATAAGATGTAACCGTAAATTCTACTCCAACAGCTTCTTTTCTCGTGCTTCCCGCCTGTGGAACTCCCTTCCACAACTCTGCTTTCCCGACAGTTACAATCTCCAGGTGTTTAAATGTAGGGTCAATAGACACCTCCTATCACACTAACTCCCAACTATTCTCAGAACACTCTCATCTACCCAACCCTCATTCTCGGTATCCTTACCCACCTATCACCCACCCTCTGTCATTTCCTATATTTAATCAGCCTTTCTCCACTCTACGTAGCCCCCTGCGCAGTAGTGGCAGTGACATGCCTTGCTCGGGGTGAAACGCTTATAAAAAAAAAAAGAGTGAGACCTAGATGCCAATCTAGTAGCACACTTAAATTCATGTGGATGGGCAGCAAGGGAAAAAGCTTGTCAGAGAAAATATTTGTAGAAAAGACAGAGGGAAGCTATGTCATAACTGTGAGAAAGTGACTGAAGTCAAGAGGCCGTGTCAGGATCAATTACAAACCCTTCTTTGAATTTTGTCAAGTATTCCAATATATGCTGGATGTGTGTTGTGGCGCAGTGGATATCAGCTCAGAATGAGAAATCGGAGAGCTGAGTTCGAATTCCAGTTGAATTCCTTGCATTCACTTATGCGCAAATACCCTTGGGAAAGGGTATTAATCTGTCTATTCCTTCCAGTTATGGGTTAAATAACAGAACAGATTGGGTTCTAAAGCCTTGGTCGGCAACCAGTCTACAGCAGAAAGCAATGGTAACCTACTGCAGGATAATCTGCCCAGTCAGTCATGTCTGTTTCGAGACATGATTGCTCAAGCGTGTATCACGTATGGCACTTAACTGACTGACTGATTCCAAGATATATAGTAGAGGCAGCAGACCAGATATAGAAGAAAAGTTAAAATCATTTCACTCTCAAAAAAAAAAAAAAAAATTGATTTTACTTTACTAATATTGACTGTAGACTGTTTAACTATAAATGTTCGGTACTTTTGGGTTATATTTAAATATCTACATTTAGGAGAAATTTACTTTATTAACTTAAAATAAAATGAGATATAAAAGAAAAATCAATTTGAGATATTTAAACTTCCAGTGCCCAGACATGGCTTCAAAATTTGACAAAACTCAACATAAAGTGATAAACCATGAAATTGTATTTTAACATGGTATGTAAGTATAAATTCAGTCTTTTTCGTTAATATTACTGATACAAATATTAATCAAAAGTAATGGTTATCTGGTAAAAAAAAAAAAAAGCATGTCTTAAAATATGTTCCACTAGTGGAACAATGGTTGAATAAATAATTTAAAAAATTTTTTTGAATGAATTTGTCCGTGCATTGAATACTATTGCCATAACTGGTTTGGTGCCCCTGCTATTCATCTTGATAAACTCCAAAGGATCTGCAATATAATTGATCCTTATCTGGCATCTCAATTTCAGTCACTTTCTCACCAACAGGATATGGCTTCTCTCTGTCTTTTCTACAAATATTTTCATGGCTTCTGCTCTGATGAGCTTCATTCCATGATGCACTGCCCACCTGAATTTACTCGTGCAACTAGATTGGCATGAGGTCCCACCCTTTTACCATGGAAATAGGCAAATGTAACCACCACTTCTTCTCAAGTAGTTTCTTTTCTCACACTTTCTGACTGTGTAACTCCCTTCCCCATGCTTGCTTCCCTGATAGCTACAATCTCCAAAGGTTAAAGTGCAACATCATTTGCCATCTTCTACCTCCTTGATTCAAATTTCTCTTTTACCTTTTCTTTGTCATTCTCCATACTTTTTTTTTCTTTTTTCTCTTCTCTCTGTAACTCCCTGCACACCAATGGCAGTATTGCCTTCTTTGGAGCGAAACGATTATAATAAAAAAAACAAAAAAAAAAACAAAAGCAACTTGCTTTGAATAAAAAGAAAAAATATAGATTTAAATTTTTCTGTTATATCTGGGATATAAACACTGTCATATATTTCATTTATTATGTCTGTAATTTTCTCAGTGCTGTCATCATATAAAAAGGTCATCATCTCTGTTAAAGTTCCATCTAGTCCTGTTGCTTTGTTTTTGTTCAATTTGTGTAAGACAAGATGTGTTTTCTCACCAAACTAATTTGTCCTTTACAGTAAATCAATCCTAGGTGAATTAGAAGTCATACCAGGATTCATTATTGGCAATCACAGTCATAACAACATCAGATACGTAAATGACACAGTGTTGATAGTGAATTCAGAAAAAAAAAATTAATTCAATAAATGCACAAAAATAGAAAAAAATGTAAGGCATCCCTGGTATCTTCTCACCAAACTTATTCAAACTTTACAATCTATCAATCCTGTGAGAATTAAATAACATATTAGGATTCATTATTTGTAATCGCAATCTTAACAATATAATATATGCAGAGTGAGTGAGTGAGTTTTGTTTAGCAGCATATCAACGTCTGTGGGTTATTTAATGCCAAAAAGATGGAGTTTGAAGGTATTTTTTTTAAATGTTCGGTTATAGTGAGAAGGTTGATTTAGTCAGATTTTAATGAAAAGTTTTTGTTTTTATTCTTTTTTATTTTAGAAAACGAAAAAAGTCTAGTTTTGTATTCAAAAATGTTTTGCTGAGAATAATTTTTTCCTTCAAAAATGTGTTGTGATAATAATTTTTTTATTTAAAAATGTATTGCTGGTAATATTTTTCCTTAAAAAAAAAAAATATTTTTCTATAAAAGTATTTTTATGTTTAGATTTGTATAAAAGTATATACTTTCATTGTGTTTTGACCCCAGTTTGGGAATTAACTATTTGCCCATAGCTGGGACCCTAACAGGTGCTACCACTCTGGGTCAGGGTGGACCTGGGAACAACAGCAATTAAGAGGTGGTTCCATGCTCCTCGCAACCTCCAAATCAGAGGCCTTACTGCCAGATGCAGTTTACTGTCATACCCAGGACCAAGATATACAGAGGACATAGTATTGATAGCAGACATGAAAAGGAAACTACAGGAACTCCTACAGAAGGTATTAAAGGAAAGCAAGAAGAAAAGACTAAACAGTAATGTATGTTTGTCAACAAAAGGAATAGCCTAACATGTAAACTACAAATTGTAGATATACTAAAATTAAACAAGTAGAAAATTTTAAATGTCTAGTAAGTGTTTTAACAGAGAATAGAAAATGAGGTAACAAAATCCAAAGGCATATTGGAATAAGAGAAGATCCTTTCTAAAAACAGATATATTCTGTTAGAAAAAAACAAAAATAGTACTTAACTGTTATGTAATATCGGTATTCTTATATAGTATGGTTGGCTACTCATATTCAAAATTGCCTGTCTACTAAGGCAGCTAGCTAATTCCCGTTGCAGAGAGAGCACATTATGTAGCGTGAACAACTGTCTCAACAAGGCCTGGACATTCAAACCCTCAGTCATGATGACTTGTGATTTTGTGCTTGCAGAACCAGTGATGGCTCCCAAAGGGTCTCGGCTATCTAATTTCATTCACAATGCTTGGGTCAACCTGTGGCATGATTTTCAGGAACTTTCCAAAGGTGGTGCACACTGAGATCGTCTTCTCCAAACTGATAACATCAAAACGTAACCTTCCTGACAACTCAACCATGGCGAGATTTGAAGATGGGCCCTCATGGTCAGAAAGTTAACGTTCTAACAACTCATCCACACACCCATATAGTAGTGAATGTTCAACAATCTCATCACAAAATGTAGTTCTACAGAAGGATGCTGAGAATACTATGGACTGAACATGTGAACAATAATAAAGTTTTAGAGAAAATAGAAAGAAAAATAACACTTATTTCTAGCATCAGAAAGAGATATTTGAAATTTCTAGGGTACATAAGAAAAGAGGGGTTGGAAACCTTGACACTTACAAGAAACTGAAGGCAAGAGGTATTGAGGAAAGCAGCACATAACCTACCTAATGAACTTAGGTAAATGGTTGGAGGAAAAGGGATTAGGAGAGATAATAAAAAACAGACTTTACTAAAAGATAGGAAATTGTGGAGAACCATGATTGTCCATGTCCTGAATTGACATTTTAAGATTGGATAATTGAAAATGTGTTTTTAATATGTTCATATAGTAAAGAAAAATACTTTAAAAAGATTTTGCACAGACATATTATATTTTTATATTAAAATTCATTTTTAAATGAAAGCAAAATCAACAAACATTTGTACTATTTGTAAATGTCTATTTTAGTAGAATTATTTTACTTAATTATTTTTAGTTGAAAAGATGTTTCTACATCAAGATTAGAAAGCATAGATATTTATTCAAAATAAATAATAAATGTTAATTATTTTTAGTTCAAAAGATGTTTCGACATCAAGATCAGAAAGTATGCAGATTTTTATATATATTTGTTTGAACATTATTTTTAATATTTACTCGTATTTGAGTTCATATTGTTTTTAATTAAAAAGTTTATATATAGAAAATCTACTAGCCAAAGTATTTTTGAGAAATTTTGTTAGAAAAATGTGTCATTTGGCAGGATTCAAACCTGCAACCCCTAACAACATAGGGAAAGCCATCAGTTGATCCGATGTGTTTTTGACCGCTCAACCACAATTCATTTCACAGTCTAAACAACTGAATCAAGCGTTATATAGACAAATTTTCAATATCTAGTAAATTACCAATCTCTGTTCTGAAATTGTATTATAATGTAAACAAATGTAAACAGACAATGTTATGAAAAGTTCTCAAGATTAATGAAACCGACATATTTAATTTATTACTTCCTAATTATTTGGAGAGAAATTCTTGTTAGAAGAAAAAACAACAAAGTCTAATTACACAATGAAATAATTCAACCAATATGGAAAATAAAATAATCCCAGTGTTGAATTTGAGTTTTGTTTAACAGCATATTAACACCTCTGTGGGTCATTTAATGCCAAAAAGGTAGGATATTTAAGATATTTTTTTTAAATGTTCAGTTATAGTGAGAAGATTGATTTAGTCAGATTTCAATAAAAAAATTTTTTATTACTATTTTTTATTTTAGAAAACTGAAGATGTCTTCTAGTTTTGTATTCAAAATGTATTATGGCAATAATTTTTTTCCTACAAAAATGAATGATACATCGGAATTAACTACACTCCAACAGGTGAAACTCATTGAAGTCAATGGTTCTACACTCAGTTATAGTGAGAAGATTGATTTAGTCAGATTTCGATAAAAAAATTTTTTTATTATTATTTTTTATTTTAGAAAACTGAAGATGACTTCTAGTTTTGTATTCAAAAATGTATTATGGCAATTATTTTTTTTTCCTACAAAAATATGTTATGGCAATAATTTTTTTTTCCTTCAAAAATGTATTGTTGGTAATATTTTTCCTTCAAAAATGTATATTTTTCTATAAAAGTCTATCTTTATATTTTCTTAGTGTTTTTACCCCAGTTTGGGGATAAACTATTTTCCCATAGTTGGGACCCTAACAGGTACTACCACCCCGAGTCAGGATGGACTTGGGAACAACAGCAGTTAAGAGGTGGTTCCAATACTCCCCACAACCTCCCAATGAGAAGCCTTGCTGCCGGATGCTGTTTAATGTCACACCCAGGACCAACCCCAGTGTTGAAGCATCCAATAGAAAATGCTATAGCAGGTTATGAAAAGTGCCTGAATACTTAAGATTATGTTGCTAAAAATGTGGACAATGTAGTAAGTCTCGTTATAGACTATTGCTGTTCTTTAAATTATATACCTAATAGTTATATTATAACTATTACTTCATATGACTCTATAAAATGGCACAAAGCCAAGAAAACAAAACTAAACATACTGAAAATGAATGATACATAGGAATTAACTACACTCCAACAGGTGAAACTCATTGAAGTCGATGGTTCTACACTCAGTTATAATGGGACTCATTGAAGTCGATGGTTCTACACTCAGTTATAGTGGGACTCATTGAAGTCGATGGTTCTACACTCAGTTATAGTGGGACTCATTGAAGTCGATGGTTCTACACCCAGTTATAGTGGGACTCATTGAAGTCGATGGTTCTACACTCAGTTATAGTGGGACTCATTGAAGTCGATGGTTCTACACTCAGTTATAGTGGGACTCATTGAAGTCGATGGTTCTACACTCAGTTATAGTGGGACTCATTGAAGTCGATGGTTCTACACTCAGTTATAATGGGACTCATTGAAGTCGATGGTTCTACACTCAGTTATAGTGAGACTCATTGAAGTCGATGGTTCTACACTCAGTTATAATGGGACTCATTGAAGTCGATGGTTCTACACTCAGTTATAATGGGACTCATTGAAGTCGATGGTTCTACACTCAGTTATAGTGAGACTCATTGAAGTCGATGGTTCTACACTCAGTTATAGTGAGAAGATTGATTTAGTCAGATTTCGATAAAAAAATTTTTTTATTATTATTTTTTATTTTACAAAAAATGAAGATGTTTTCTAGTTTTGTATTCAAAATGTATTATGGCAATAATTTTTTTTCCTACAAAAATGAATGATACATAGGAATTAATTACACTCCAACAGGTGAAACTCATTGAAGTCGATGATTCTACACTCAGTCAGTTAAGTGCCATACATGATACACTCTTGAGCAATCATGTTTCAAAAGAGACATGACTGAATAGACAGAAAATTTTCCAGTCATAGGTTGCCATTACTTTCTGTAGTAGACTGGTTGCCAATCAAGACTATGGAACCCAATCTATTCTGTTATTTGACCCGTAGCTGGCGGAAAGAGATGGATTAATACCTTTCCCAAGGGTATTTGCACATAAGTGAATGCAATGAATTCAACTGGAATGCAATGAATTCAAACTCAGCTGATTTCTCATTACAGGCCAATATCCACTGCACCACAATGCACATCCGGGTAAACTAATAAAAATGACGACAAATGCTGGGGGGGGGGGGGGGAGAGAAAGAAACAAAAAAAACTTTTTAAATTAAAAAAATTTCTTGAAACGTTTATTTTAGTTTTAATTGAAAACTAAATGATTCAATTTACTATTTTCAGTAACCAAAATACTCTGGTTATTTCAAACAGAAATTATATTAATTGGAATCAAAAATTTTTCAATTTTTTTTTAATCTTTCAATTTTTAAGTGATCAACACATATGGTAAACAAAAGTTAATTCTTGCTTTTAAAAATCTTGCAAAAATAAAATATACATCTGTAACACATTATTTTTGGAAAATTAGCAAAGTTAATGTTAAATTAATCTGATTTACACAAGTATTAATTATTTATAGCATGAAATTTAGAATAAGGCTATTTCTTAAACAAAGAGTTCAACTTTTTAACCCTTTTCCACTGTATGTGTTGACAGATCCATGATAAGATAAGTATATGGTGATCACAAGTGACAATTGTACAATTTTTTTTCAGGTAAGGAGAAGAAACTCTGAAATACATGACATTTATACATAGAAATTACCATACAAAAAAAAAAAAAACTTTAATTACACAAAAAAAAATCATTTTAAAAATAGGAAGGCATAACTATTTGTATTAAACTTTTTAATTTTTGATTGGTAGCTATAATCTTCACTTAATAAGTTTATAAACTAACCACAACAAATCTTTGAAGTATTTTAAAAGTATTTTTAAAACTTTATAAATTATAATTAAAAATAAAAAAATGAAAACAATTCTCTTAAAATTTTATTATTTATTGAAAAAAAAAATTTTTTTCAGACTATAATGTCCTTAATTTATATTATACATTAAAGTAATTAAAAGCTTATGAAATTAAATAATGTCATTGTTATATTGCATTTTTTATTTTACAATTGGGAGCAGATTTTTGAAAATGAAGGCAAAATGTTTAAAAAAATAATAGATGATTTACATTCCCAAATGAGTCCTGCATTTAACTAATAAAACCAATTTTCCCAACAAAATTTAATTTCTTAAAATTTCATGAATTTATGTGGCGGAAGTAACAGATATAAAAAAAAATATTTTTACCAAGATTTTTTAAAAATAATAATTTCAAAAATAATTTTATAGTTTGTGAATAAATCCTCAAAGTTTCATTAAAATCCTATAATTATTTAATTTTGCAAGAATTTTCAAGTTTATTGTGCGATCCTTTTTGTCACTAAAGTAAGTTATTTGAACTTTGTCTATGTTTGACTGTGTTTTTGTCTTTGTTCTTCATTGTATTTTTGTGAACTTTTTCATGTGTTGCGGAGATGCAATGACCACAATGGCTGGGTCTCATCAGCCAACTGTTACACCAATGACGTCTCCATCACCATCAGTTTGGTCAAAGCTGGTGGAGAAAAAAGATGCGGCCTATTATGACTGAATTCATCAGGAATAAAGAGTTTGAGTTTTGTTTAATGGCATATCAATCTCTGTGGATTATTTAATGCCAAAAATGTGGGGTTTTAAGATTATTTTTAATGTTCAGTTATAGTGAGAAGGTAGTCAAGTTTTAATGAAAATCTTTTGTTTTTATTCTTTTTATTTTAGAAAACTGAAAATGTTTTCTAGTTTTGTATTCAAAAATGTTTTACTGAGAATAGTTTTTTCCTTCAAAAATGTGTTTTGGTAATAATTTTTTCTTAAAAAATGTATTGTTGGTAATATTTTTCCTTCAAAAAAGTATATTTTTCTGTAAAAGTCTATTTTTATGTATATATATAATTCTATAAAAGTTTATTTTTATACTTTCATAGTGTCTTGACCCCAGCTTGGGAGTTAGCAATTTGCCCATAGCTGGGACCTTAACAGGTTTTACCACTTGGGTCAGGGTGGACCTGGGATCAACAGCAATTAAGATGTGGTTTCATGCTCCTCAAAACCTCTCAATCAGAGGCCTTCCTGCCAGATGCAGTTTACCGTCATGCCCATGACCCAGGAATACAGAGAGTTTATAGATGGAAATGAGCTCGTGACCATTCTGGAGGCTTTAAATGTTCTTTCAGCCAAAACATCCGATGTGAAAACACATAAGCTTATCGGTGTCAGCAGGGAGACTATGAAAAAGACCATAAAAAGCCTAAAAATCGTTCCCAGAATTTGAGCAGGGTAGTCGAGGGCAACATGGGACATACTGCTTGGAATGGAGGAGGAGGAGGAGGCAAAGCTGATGGCAGGTAGTACTTTGACAACTAAAAGCGTTAGACTGCAAATCAAGTACATGGGCAACTACCATACTTAGATTGTTATCCATGGCATCTCCCTGGGCATAACAAGTGACCACATGAGAGGACTTTTTGCCAATTTTGGCTTCGTGAAGGAGGTGTTCCGTGTAACAAGCAAGGTGGAGATGCCAATGAAGAACTTCTGCCTATATGTGACTTTGAACCGGCAAGAATTTTCCAACATTTTTGACATACTGCTGTGCTAGGGAAGAAAGCTGTTTGTCATTGTGGAGGGCAGAAGGCTCCACTAATAGACATGTAGGACTGCTGGGCACTTATCCAAAACATGCCTGATGAGGAATCTGGTGGCAGCACCGGCAACACCAGTAATACTGGTGACTGTGAAATCAGCAGCCACCAAGGTGATGGTGGGGGCAGCAGTAAAATCTAGCCGGCAACCTACAAAGTAGTAGATTGAATTGTGAGGAGGGGCAAGAAAGCAGCATTTCCTCCTCTGCAGCAGGACCTCCCACCAAAGTGAGTGCCATCACCTGTAAAGAAAAATTCATCCCCTCTATCACTGGAACTAACCGACGTCTATATCCACTGAGAACACTTGGCCTAGTGACTAAACCCAAAGAGTTGTGAGTTCAATACCAGGCTACAGCAGCAGTGACCAAATAACTTAGAGAATTAAGTTAAAGGGAGATAAGTCATGGCTACCAGAAGTGATTTTGCACAAGGAATAAGACTCATATACCCCAGTGATCGTAATAAAATGTTTGGTTCAAAATTCCTACTTGAAGAAGGGTGGAGTGTACAATGACCGAAAAGTTGTAAACATGGCAACAAAGATGAGGACAATAGTTTCAATAATGTAAATAGTGAGTGTAAGTTATTCGCGAATTCTTCTTCTAAAAAAATATTTGAAAGAGAAAAAAAAGGAATACAAGTTGGCGTTAAGAGAGGGGGGAAAACAAATCGAGGTGAGTATTTAAACCTCTTATGAGCCAGCAGGTATAAAGCATTAATAGGTCTAGAAACGTTCAACCCCCCCCCACTTTAATTTGGAGGGGAAAACTAATATATAACCCGGATATAAGAGAAACCCGGATATAAGAGATGTTTTATCTGGTCCCAAATTAGAGCCTGTGGTAATGTATATAAAATAGACCAAACCCGGATATAAGATAACTGTTATCCGGTCCCAACAACTCTTATATATTAGGGTTACACTGTATAGGGAAGGCATTTTTTAAAATATTGGATAAACAATTCCTCAGGTCCTCTGAATTGCATAAGACTTTTAATAAAAATAAAGTGAAAATGAGTTACGGCTGCACCAGTAACTTAGATAAAGCTGTAAAATGACAAAACGTCAAGAACTCCAAGGGTAACACGTAGAATGAACATGATGGTGACTCGTGTAACTGCACGGACAAGGGCAAATGTTCGCTAAGTGGCACTTGTAAAATGGAAGGAGTGGTACATAAAGCTGAGGAGGAAGATTCTAATGAGCAGAAAATGATTTATGTAGGGTGCACAGAAGGCAATTTTAAGCAAAGATGGTATAATCTATATATAAATTTACTCGAGCCACAAGATTAGCAACTAGGTCCCACCCTTTTACTGTGAAACCAATAAATTGTAAATTCAAATTCTACTCCAACAGCTTCTTTTCTCACACTTCCCGCCTGTGGAAATCCCTTCCGTTGACTTGCTTCTCCACCAGCTACAATCTCCAGGAATTCAAGTGTAAATTCAATAGTCATCTCCTATCTCACTAACCTACATCCTCTTTCTCATGACCTTTCAGCGTCCACTCCACTCTCAGTATCTTAACCCTTCCTCACACGCCCTGTAACCTGTCACTCTTTCTCATAACTTTCTTCTTATGTAACCCCCTGCACACCAGTGGCAATAGACTGCCCTGTTTAGGGCGATATGATTATAAAAGAAAAAAAAAAGAAATGCTCCACATCGGACTCTTCAGTCGTCGGTCTCTGTGGCTCTGTGAAACTAATAAATTGTAAACGCAAATTCTACTCCAGCAGCTTCTTTTCTTGCACTTCCCACCTGTGGAATTCCCTTCCCACCTATGGAATTCCCTTCCATTTACAGCTACAATCTCCAAGAATTCAAGTGTAAAGTCAATAGTCATCTCCTATCTCACTAACCTGCATCCTCTCTCTCATGTTCTTTTCTCCATCCACTTCACTCTCATCAGCATTCTCATCCTTTTCTTATCCACTTCCTGACATTCCCTATAACCTGCACCTCTTTCTCATCATTTTCCTCCTATGTAACTCCCTGCAAAACAGTGGCAGTAAAATGCCTTGCTTGGGTTGATATGATTATAAAAACATTCAGTTTAAAAAGATACAGGAATTGTACCAGACATGCCAACTACATGTGGGAGTTAAAGGAAAAGCCATAATGTGAAATTGAGTATACTTAGGAGGGTCAGGCCTTACAATGTCGGTGACTAGGTTTGTGGGTTGCACCAGGAAGAAAAACTGGCTATTGTAACATATCCAGACCAGAAAAATTTTATTTAACGAGAGGTCTGAGGTAATGACAGGATACATGTATGCAAAAATATGTCTTCAGCCTATACAAGCCTGTTTGAGGGCGTTTGTGTGTTTCCATCTCTTTCAGTGGGAGTTCCGACGACCATTGGTGTGAAGCGGTTTCTCCCCATCTCTTTTATCAGGCATGGGCATAAAGAGGTGCCCCTCTCCTTCTGTCAGTGTTTCATCTATCATGTATACAAGCAAGCGATTTGGCACACAAGCTACTTCTTTGCTCGACGAGACTGGAATGGTCAAAACCTAGGTAGCAATTGGTGTGTGTTCTGTTGTTTGATATAAAAGCATACACACACACACACACATAACGAGTTCATTTCTATTGAATTTATAAGAAACTTTACAGCATAAATATAAAAGCAAATGAAAAAAAAATATTTCTACACTTTCACTGTTTACAAGGAGCAGTTTCAGAGAGTGTGACAAGATTTCAAAATATCTATTTTAAAGATCAATATACACCAAATATTTTGTTAAATGATGAGTGATGTATAAGTGAACACTAAGTAATGTTCTCAAAAAATATTTTTCCAAACAGGAATAAAATATCTTTATATTATGGGGAAATAAATTAGCATTAATATCACAATGTTTTTACATAAGAATAACGATAACAAAATAGTAAAAAAAAAAACATCATCAAATAACTTATGATTTGGAAAGGGATTTTACTATGAAAATGCATTGGAAAAGAGATTTTACTATGAAAATGCACTGGAAAGGGATTTTACTATGAGAATGCATTGGAAAGGGAATTTACGATGAAAAAGCATTGGAAAGGGATTTTACTATGAAAATGCATTGGAAAGGGATTTTACTATGAAAATGCATTGGAAAGGGATTTTACTATGAAAATGCATTGGAAAGGGATTTTACTATGAAAATGCATTGGAAAGGGATTTTACTATGAAAATGCATTGGAAAGGGATTTTACTATGAAAATGCATTGGAAAGGGATTTTACTAGAAAATGCATTGGAAAGGGATTTTACTTTGAAAATGCATTGGAAAGGGATTTTACTATGAAAAAGCATTGGAAAGGGATTTTACTATGAAAATGCATTGGAAAAGGATTTTACTATGAAAATGCATAGGAAAGGGATTTTACTATGAAAATGCATTGAAAAAGAGATTTTACTATGAAAAGAATTGCAAAATTGGAAAGGGATTTTACTATGAAAAGAATGCATTGGAAAGGGAATTTTACTATGAGAATGCATTGGAAAGGGAATTTACTATGAAAAAGCATTGGAAAGGGATTTTACTATGAAAATGCATTGGAAAGGGATTTTACTATGAAAAAGCATTGGAAAGGGATTTTACTATGAAAATGCATTGGAAAGGGATTTTACTATGAAAAAGCATTGGAAAGGGATTTTACTATGAAAATGCATTGGAAAGGGATTTTACTATGAAAATGCATTGGAAAGGGATTTTACTATGAAAATGCATTGGAAAGGGATTTTACTATGAAAATGCATTGGAATGTCAGTCAGTTAAGTGCCATGCGTTATACACGCTTTGGGTGATCATGACTCAAAAAAGACATAACTGACTGGGTAGTAGACTATACCGCAGTGGTTGCCATTGCTTTCTGCGGTAGACTGGTTGCCAGCCAAGGCTATAAAACCCAATCTGTCCTATTATTTAACCCATAACTGGAGGGAAGAGATGAATTAATACCTTTCCCAAGGATATTTGTGCATAAGTAAATGCAAAGAATTCAACTGGAATTCGAACTTAGCTCATTGATTTGTCATTCTGAGTCAATATCCACTGCTCCACAATGCAGATCCACATTGGAATGTAGTTTTACAAAAAAAGAAAAAAAAAGCTATTTTTCTTTTTCCAAACAGGAATGGACTATCTTGATAATATGAACAAATAAACTAGCACTAATATAACAATGTCTTTATTACATAAGAATAAATATAATAAACAATAATAAAGAAATTTTTCAATAAATTACCACAAAAATGCATTGGAAAAGGGATTTTTACTATGAAAATGCATTGGAAAGGGATTTTTACTATGAAGATGCATTGGAAATGGATTTTATTACGAAAATGCACTGGAAAGGGATTTTACTGTGAAAATGCATTGGAAAGGGATTTTACGATGAAAATGCATAGGAAAGGGATTTTGCGATGAAAATGCATAGGAAAGGGATTTTACTACGAAAATGCATAGGAAAGGGATTTTACTACGAAAATGCATTGGAAAGGGATTTTACTACGAAAATGCATTGGAAAGGGATTTTACTAAAATGCATTGGAAAGGGATTTTACTACAAAATTGCATTGGAAAGGGATTTTACTACGAAAATGCATTGGAAAGGGATTTTACTACGAAAATGCATTGGAAAGGGATTTTACTACGAAAATGCATTGGAAAGGGATTTTATACTGACGGGAAAATTTTGCAAAATTGGCATTGGAAAGGGATTTTACTACGAAAATGCATTGGAAAGGGATTTTACTACGAAAATGCATTGGAAAGGGATTTTACTACGAAAATGCATTGGGAAGGGATTTTACGATGAAAATGCATTGGAAAGGGATTTTACGATGAAAATGCATTGGAAAGGGATTTTACGATGAAAATGCATAGGAAAGGGATTTTACGATGAAAATGCATAGGAAAGGGATTTTACGATGAAAATGCATTGGAAAGGGATTTTACGATGAAAATGCATTGGAAAGGGATTTTACGATGAAAATGCATGGGAAAGGGATTTTACGATGAAAATGCATGGGAAAGGGATTTTACGATGAAAATGCATGGGAAAGGGATTTTACGATGAAAATGCATTGGAAAACGATTTTACGATGAAAATGCATTGGAAAACGATTTTACGATGAAAATGCATTGGAAAACGATTTTACGATGAAAATGCATTGGAAAACGATTTTACGATGAAAATGAATTGGAAAGGGATTTTACTATGAAAATGCATGGGAAAGGGATTTTACTATGAAAATGCATGGGAAAGGGATTTTACTATGAAAATGCATGGGAAAGGGATTTTACTATGAAAATGCATGGGAAAGGGATTTTACTATGAAAATGCATGGGTTTTAAAGGGAAAATGATTTTACTATGAAAATGCATGGGAAAGGGATTTTACTATGAAAATGCATGGGAAAGGGATTTTATGATGAAAATGCATTGGAAAGGGATTTTACGATGAAAATGCATTGGAAAGGGATTTTACGATGAAAATGCATTGGAATGTAGTTTTACTAGGAAAATGCTTTGGAATGTAGTTTTACTAGGAAAATGCTTTGGAATGTAGTTTTACAAAAGCAAAAAAAAAGCTACTTTTTCCAAACAGAAATGGATTGTCTTGATAATATGAGCAAATAAACTAGCATTAATATAACATTTTATTACATAAGAATAAGAATAATATGCAATAGTAAAAAAATATGTCAAATAAAAAGATAAGTGAAAAATGTCTAATAGTTACACTTAGACATTTTTATATTCATACCCAAGGTAAAATTTTCGTAATTTGCAGAATACAGCCATCTTGAATCATTCTCCAAGCAAGACAAGCAGTATTACGAGCATCATCCACACCTATAAAATTAAATAAGTATGAAACAGCTTTTAAAATTACACAAAAATAAAACTTAAAGATCTGTTAAAACAATAAATTTGTTTTTATTTTATAGGAAATTAATCTCTTACAAAATAGAAGAGTAGGTTTTTTTTGGGGTTTTTTTTAACTTTTAGATTTGAAATAGGAAAAGAACAGAGCAGCTTTGTTAAAGTCACTGGAACAAGGAATGCAATATTTATGCTCAGAACGATATTGGAAAGACCATGTCTAATGAAAATAACCAACAATTATATCACAACTTAAGATTTAATAAACTAGTTTTACAGGCTACTCTTAGTGACTTAAGAAATCTGCCTTTGTTTATTTCTGGTGCACAAGGTGTCTGTGATAGTCCAGGAGAGCTCCTCGAAGGTTGATAACCTCCATTTACCAGAGAGTTCCTTTAAGGGCTTTCAATCATTATTATTACATTCTCCTCTTCTATTTTTATTTGGTTACAATTTCAGACACTGGGGAGGTTTTACCAATCTGGAAGACCTATGAAGTACTGGACAGTTGGCTTTAATTAGTGAAGGGGTAGATGAATCAACTTCAACTGTTCATTACTATCGATATCTTCATTTCCAATGCAATCAGTTCTTTCTATCAGTGCTTTTATTTAAATGTAACATTGAAAATCTGCTATCTTGAGAACATTTTTTTGTATTTTTTGCATCGCAACACAAGGTCACATTGCAGTCAACAAATGGTTCAAGTGGAGATGACTTTTAAATTCATGGTCATTGCCTCTCCAACATAGAACCCCAATTTGGTACTATCAAATTTCTAGATGTTACCAAAACTGAAAAGAGTTTCGTCTAAAACAGGCTTCATTAGATTGATTTTACTTGTCTATTAGCCCTTCTATACATAGAATATAAAAAAAATAAAATATAAAATAAACATAAAATATAGGAAATAAGATATAGAATATACATAAAATATAGAAAAAATAAAATATAGAATATACATAAAATATAGAAAAAATTAAATATAGAATATACATAAAATATAGAAAAAATTAAATATAGAATATACATAAAATATAAAAATAATAAAATATAGAATAAACATAAAATATAAAATAATAAAATATAGAATATACATAAAATATAGAAAAATAAAATATAGGATATACATAAAATATAGAAAAAATAAAATATAGAATATACATAAAATATAGAAAAAATAAAATATAGAATATACATAAAATATAAAATAATAAAATATAGAATATACATAAAATATAAAAATAATAAAATATAGAATAAACATAAAATATAAAAATAATAAAATACAGAATAAACATAAAATATAAAATAATAAAATATAGAATATACATAAAATATAGAAAAATAAAATATAGAATATACATAAAATATAGAAAAAATAAAATATAGAATATACATAAAATATAGAAAAAATAAAATATCGAATATACATAAAATATAGGAAATAAAATACAGAAAAATATAGAAAATAAGAATTATTATAACAATATCAACAATCAAATTTTTTTACCTGAATGTTCTCTTCCTTGGAACATGATGCCAAGATCTTTAAGAGCGCCATTTAATCCATCTGGTTTGCGGTCATAAAATTTCTGTTATAGATAAAATGACAGCTTGAATACTTTACATTTATTTCTATATTAAAATTTTATTTTTATTTTTTTACAAAGTCTGAGCAATAAAACTTTTTTTTTAAATGATCTTCACCTTGTATAAGACCCAAGAGTAACTCGATGTAGAGGATTACAGAGTAAGAGGCTTTACCTCAAGCAATGTGATAATGCCACCAAGATGCAAAGGGCAACCGGAAGTGGAAGAGAAGAAAAAGACTTTAAAAGTAACTGGAAACCCAATCCTAAACAGGAAACAAGTGATAGATCTCTACTCTTGTTCAAAAGATTGGAGAGGAGTGTTACTATCACTGTGCCATGTCCCTTAAAAATATGAATGACTATGTATCTCCACAAACTTATTTACATAATTAACACATGGACTATTGTCTTCAGCTATGTTGTTGTGAAACCTGTTGCCTGTTGCAGTGAAGCACCCCCACTAATCATAATGCTGTTGCTGCCATGTTTAAATGTTGGCACTAAAAAGCTGTATAAGGAGATCGCAAGACATATCGCTTATTGTTCCTCCCAAAAAGCTCTAGTTTGGTCTCATCTGAACATGAAGTCTTTTGCCAGAACATTTGTAGCTTATGAATATGAGTTTTGGCATAGTTGAGCCAAACTTGTTTGAGTTTTTTTGTAAGCAGTGGCTTTTTTCCAAGAATTCTGTCATGAAGATTATAGATAGTTCTTTGTAAAAATAACTCAATTAGGTCTCATTTAAAACACATGGAAACCTACCAAACTATCTACAACATATATGTTGATAAAACAAATATAATAGCCTCATGTAAAAATGCTAAAAATAATGGAAGTATTATTAATTATTATTATTATTTTAATTAATATTATTAATTAATTTAATATTATTTATAAATGGAACTTTGTCTCTGTGTGTATCCATTACCTATAGACTCCGAAACGGCTGAACCAATTTTCTTGAAAATTTACACAGTTGTACTATAAGCATCTGCGAGTGTTCTTAGCTAGGTTTTGTGTCAAGGTACCCCCGATAAATATCAAAAATTGATAATCGAAAAAATTGGGTTATAGAAGGAGTGGTCCGATTTTAATCAAATTTGATACACTCATAGACAAAGACATAAGAAACAATATTCAGAAGTTTCAAGGTTGCAGTTCTTACAATAGTGCAGAAAATCAATAATATATATATATATATATATATATATATATATATATATATAGATGTTCATGTGTGTGTCTGTTTATCTGCCTGTATGTATTTTTTCAGCCCTTTTATTTTAGTTTTTGCTTCGGGTTTGGCTCTAAGTAGATATAATTATAGTTCTTAGTCTCAGCCATGATACCATTTACTCAGAGGACTTATTTAGCCGTCAAAATTCAGTTTACGACAAAAAAAACTTATTTGATATCGATACCAGGAAATCAAAATTTGACTTACATCCATTCATTTTTCTTTCAGTCTACGGTTTCGCTTTAACTGGAAACAACTATTGCTTTTTAGTCTTTTGTGCCAATGTCCAAAGAGTCTAAGCTCCAGGACCATGGATTAGTTTTAAAGCTTTCATTACGCCCGAGCAACGCCGAGCTATACTGCTAGTTATTAATAAAAAAGGAAAAAATAACACTCAATAAGATCAACTATAAACATGGCCACAATGTACTGCCTGTCTAGAAAATAAAACATTTCAAAAATTATAGTGAGCATCAATTTTTGACCATTCTTCTTGACAAAACTACCCCAATTTCTTGATATTACCTGGGTTTCTAGCATGTCTATCCTTCTTTAACTTGAACCACAGATTTTCAAATAGATTTAGATCAAGACTTTGACTAGGCCATTCCAAGACTTGAAATATCTTTTTTCAAACACATTCTTTCATGGATTTGATTTGATGCTTTGGACTATTGTTCTGTTAGAAGATTCAGCCCCAGCCTAAACCCAACCTTAGAACCTAGGGCAAGACACTTTCTTTCAAAATTGCTTGATAACCTGCAGAGTCCTTTGTGTTGTCAATGCGTACTATTTTGCCTGTTCCAACTGCATTGAAGCTCCCCTTATCACAATGCTGTCACCACTATTTTTAACTGTTGGTACCAAATTTTTCTGTTCCAAATCTGTATTAGGAGCCCACCAGATATACTACTTCTTGTTTCTCCTAAAAATCTCTAGTTTAGTCTGATCTAACCATAAAACCTTTTGCCAGAACACTTCTAGCTTTGGTATAGCTGAGCTGTGCTTGTACAGGCATTTTTGTAAACAGTGACATTGTTCTAGGAAGTCTGCCACTAAGTCTGGTATCATCCCATCCAGATTTTTTTGCACTGTTTGTTGCAAATTTTTTTCTGACATTGGCCTTGGAGACCAGCAGAGGTCACTTGGGATTGCCAAACTAGATGTCTACTTGTTCTTGTGGTTATTTTTCATACTCGGTCATTTCTTGTTTGTGATGTCATCATACCAAAGGCCTAGCATTTACAAATAATTTGCTGCAGGGTGGAAACATACACACCAAATCATTTTGATAGTTTTTTGTAGCCTTCTCTATTATTATAGGATTCAACTTCAAGAATTCTATTTGATCTTGGCATATTTTTATTTTAAATTTAGTCTCTAACTGCCACCTTTTTTGTGTATACAATGAGTTATATTGGTTGTCTGCAATATACATAGCTTAACTGCAAAAAGAACATGTATAATTTTTTTACATGTGCACAAAAAATTTGCAATAGCAACAATGTAAGACAAAAGTGCAGAGAGTAATGTAAGGGTTAACTTACTTTTGCACATCTTAATTTTTAATTAATATCTTTATTCCAGCTTGATAAGAAGATTCTTTCCCCTCTGACAGGTCTTATATTTTGTCCTATGGAGTGACATGCCACTTTCCTCACCAGCAGAAAAGCTAGTGGGGAAGCTGATTTAGATGCTAAACACCCAGTAGATGGGTGGGTGTTGTAATGGATAATGGCACGGAATTGTTAATCAGACAGTTGTGTTTCAATTTCAGTTGGGTTATATTCATTTTTGTACAAATACCATTGAAAAGTATGAATCCACTTCCTGCCCCTCCAGCTATGGATTAATTTTTTTTTTTAATTGGTTTCACCTCATGCAAGGCAGAAAAGCCACTAGGACACAAGGGGTTACTGTGTACAAAGTAATTAGGAACAGAAACATTAATAATGAGCAGGAAGTGAGAAAAGCAAACAGGGGACAGTGGATACCAACAGACATTGAATTTAAATTTTTGCAGATTAAAGTTGGCTGGAAACAAAATGAGTAGTATGAGAAAAACTGTTAGCATAGAATTTATGGTTACATCTAGACAGCACAATTATAAATTGATGAGATTTCGACACTAGTCTAGTGCTGTGCTTAAATTCAAAAAGTCTAGGTACCATAATGAAAAGCTCATCTGAACAATTACCATGAAAGTATTTATACAAAAGATATAGGCAACATAATGGATGTGCGTTGTGGTGCAGTGGATAGCAACTCAGAACGATAAATCGGCGAGCCGAGTTCAAATTCCAGTTATGCGCAAATACCCTTGGGAAAGGTATTAATCCGTTACTTCCTTCCAGTTATGGGTTAAATAACAGGACAGATTGGGTTCTATAGCCTTGGCTGGCAACCAGTCTACTGCAGAAAGCAATGGCAACCTACTGCAGGATAATCTTCTGCCCAGTCAGTCATGTCCCTTTCGAGACATGATCGCCCAAGCGTGTATCACATATGGCACTTAACTGACTGACTATGGCAGCGGGAAAGTGACTAAAGATGAGCCACCAGATCAGGGCCAATAATATTGCAGATTTTTCTTTGGATTTTATCAAGGAGCTCAAGCTAAATAGCAAGGGCACCAGACAATATGGCAGCAATATTCTAAACATACTAGACTTATAGTTATGTAAGATCTATTCTGGAGAGAAAATTGTCTCTCCTGAAACAGTAAACTGACTTTCTTAACAGCTGAACCAGCAATGGATTCAATATAACCTTTCCACTTCATGTCAACTGAGGACATTAGCCAGTGAAGGCACAATGAGTTACTTTCATGGAAGAAAAATATTTTTAAAGCCTCATGTGTGCAAATCTAATAACAAGAACTTTGATAACATTTTTTTTTTAAATCGTATCACCCCGAGCAAGGCAGTAACGCCACTGATGTGCAGGGAGCTACATAAGAATAAAAAAATTAGATAGATGGAGAGTAAAGAGAAAGACGAACTAGTTAAGGATGAGAATACAGGTGTGATGACAGTTACAAAGGTGGAGAGAAAGGAAAAGATATACAGGGTGGTGTAGAAAGAACTAGAGTGAAGTGGTTAAGAGATGAGTATTGATATTGCATTTAAATTCCTGGAGGTTGTAGCCATCAGGAAAGCAAGAATATGAAAGCAAGTTCCACAGGTGGGAAGTGTGAGAAAAGAAGCTGCAGGAGTAGAATTGTCGTCTGCATTTGGTTGATCTAACTGTGAATGGGTGGGACCCAGGTGCCAGTCTACTTGCATGAGTAAACACGGGCACCAGTGACTTAAGTTCATTGGAGCAGAAGCCATGAAAGTATTTATAGAACAGACAGAGGGAAGCCACATCTCATCAGTGGGGAAGTGGCTGGAGTCAAGCCGCCAAGTTGGTACCTATCACATTAGTGATTCTCCTTTGGAGCCTGTCAAGAACACCGAGATGAACAGCGGATGTATGAATAGGAAACTAGTTTAGCAAATAAAAGAAGCAATCTTACCTTGTATGTAGCTCTCAGATCAATCCACTGGTTTAGTTCTGGTGGCTTTCGAAGTTGTTTGCGTTTACATTCATTTTTTAAACATAAGTTTAAATCCCAATCTGAAAAATAAATAATTACATCCTTTGTAAAAAAAAGTTTTGCTTTCAAAGAAAAACATTCATCTTTCAAATTGGAAGACAGTTGTCTTTGTGCTAATTATAATGGATTGCTAAAAACAGTTTTGCTTACGAGGAAACTAGGGTCATTTAGGGAAAAAAAAGAAAAAGTTAGGTTAGGCTGGGTAAGAGTCTTTAGCTTGGGATAGCAACTTATCTAATAGAAGGAAATTTCTGATATAAAAGCCTCTAGACCTACTCTGTATAGAATAGAGTAGGTTGAACTCTTTAACATTGGTAGGTAATCTTCCTAGAGATGGGGTCTCGATAAAAGCACTGAGTTTCCAGTTTCCTAAACTGGTTGGTATTAGTAAGGGCATATAACTGTAAAACTGGCTTCAATATCTTATGATGGTTCAATTATGGAACCATCAAGAAACCCCATTCAACCCATGCTAGCACTAAAACAGACAATAAACAATGATGATGATTGTCATTATTGGAACTCCTTCAAAATTCAGTAAGAATTTACATTTCTGACTATTTTAACAGGAAACAAAATTAAAATGGTGAAAAAAAATGTGTTAGAAAAAATATTTGATTACTTTTTTTTGCCAAAACTGATGCAGCATAAGCATAACCCTGGCCTACGTGAAAAGTTTTTGTTGGGACGCCCGCGCCTATTTGGCTATAATGGACTATTCCATTACTATGTAAAGTAATGGTGGCATCTACATAGGAGAGTGTGCCGAGTAGCCGATCGACAAGTCAGTCGTAGACTTCCGGTGACGACCCGGAAGTACCCATTACTCATACTTCGTCTTACGACAGTTGGGACGATTAACTTTTATTCTTGTATTGGATACTAATAACCTTTGTAAATACTATTTTCACGGAATACAACAATTAACCTATTCCTGTTGTTGAGTTATTTATTCTTACTCATGACATAACAGTTTTGCATGGGTAGACCGTACCAGTTCCCAGCTGTTACACCTAGAGTTCCAACTGCAACACGACTGATCCTGATTTAGCAGCTTGACTTCAGTCACTTTCTCACCGACAGAATGTAGCTTCCCTCTGTCTTTTCTACAAATATTTTCACAGCTTCTGCTTTGACGAGCTTCTTTTCCCAGGTGTCCCAACCACATGAACTTACTCTTGTTACTAGATTGGCATCTAGGTCCCACCCTTTTACTGTCAAAACAGTCAAATGTAAACCCCCACTTCTACTCTATCAGTTTCTTTTCGCACACATCCCGTCTGTGGAACTCCATTCTGTATACTTGCTTCCCTGATAGCTACAATCTCCAGAAGTTTAAAATCAACATCAATTGCTATTTTCTATCTCCTTGATTCCCAACTTTCTCTTATCCTTTCTTCAACATCTCCCGTACCAATTGTTTTTTCCCTTTCTTCATTTCTCTCACCATAACCCATCAGTGGTGGTCCTACCTTGCTTGGGGTGAAACAATTATAAAAAAGAAAAAAAGGATTTCTTGGTCAGGAACAAAACCCACTTGTTCAACTGACTCCCTACACTTCCAAATACTCTGGCTCTTTCCCCAAACAGAAAACCACTTGATTTCCATGCAGAATTAATGATTTAAAAATGTTCTGAACACAAACTACTGAGAAATTCTAAGAATATTTCTTTCCAAAATACATTAAAAGTAACATTAATAATGTTTAACCACAAAAATGTGGTGCATCAAAAGGACAGTTATCTCGTGAAACCTCTATTAATATTTACAAGATTATAAAAAGGACAGTTATTCCATGAAACCTCTATTAATATTTACAAGATTATAAAAAGGACAGTTATCCCATGAAACTGCTATTAATATTTACAAGATTATAAAAAGGACGGTTATTCCATGAAACCTCTATTAATATTTACAAGCTTATAAAAAGGACAGTTATCCCATGAAACCTCTATTAATATTTACAAGCTTATAAAAAGGACAGTTATCCCATGAAACCTCTATTAATATTTACAAGCTTATAAAAAGGACAGTTATCCCATGAAACCTCTATTAACGTTTATTTACAAGATTATAAAACCACGTGAACCAACTACAATGTGATATTTATTATTTACCTTTTATAAAGATTTATTATTTTACAATTTTATCAAGAAAAAATTATGAAAGAAACTTACAAGATTATTAAAACATGTGAACCAAGTACAATGTGATATTTATTATTTATCTTTTATAAAGGTTTATAATTTCCCATTTTACCAAGAAATTTACAATATTATAAAAATCATGAAAATTTGAAAAGATGTTTTTATTCAAGAAATTTATAAAAATATTACTAAAATTATCAGAACATGTAAACCAACCACAATGCAATATTATTTACAATTTTATAAATAACTATGAAAACGAGTTTTTTTATTCATAATTTTATAAAAATATCTATGAACTATAAAACAAGAAAATTTTAATAAACATACAATTTTTCTGACATCATACATTTTTTTTCTCAATTTATGTTCTGCATTAATTTTCTGATTTCAATGGAATAACCATTCTTCTGCAGGCATAAAGATTAAACTGACTAAAGGGGTTTTGTTTCATCAAGGCAAACCCACAATCACTACAGGATAAAGAAATGTCTCATGAGGTGTCTATTCAGCTGGTTTCAAATGGTTAAAAGAAAAAAAGAAAAGGAAGATTTTCTCACCTGACCAAGTAACAAATGTGCACAAATTAAAATTCTGTTCAGGTGTAGAAGAATATTGAATATTCTTTTCTTTGTATAACTTCTCTAACCATTGAGTGAATAGTTTCAAACAAAGATGCAATGGAATACCATCATCCACTTGTTTCTGAAAAAGTTCAAATATACAATGCTTACAAAAAATTTAATAATTAAAGATAAATAAATTCACTATACATTTTATTTTAAAATAAGGAAATAATGACATAATGCATTAATTTTATTTTTCAGAATCATAATTTTATTTCATCATTTAAACGAGCTTAGCTTCCTGGTGCTCCCTCTGCATGAATTTACTTGAGCTACTAGACTAGCAATGAGGTCCCACCCTTTTACAGTGAAACCAAACAAACGTAACTGCAACTTCTACTCCATCAGTTTCTTTTCTCACACTTCCCATCTGTGGAATTCCCTTCCATATACTTGTTTCCCTGACAGCTAAAATCTCCAAGAATTTAAATGTAAGGTCAATTGCCATCTCCTATCTTTCTGACTCACATATTTTCCTTCATGTTCTTTTCTCTGTCTACTCTACTCTCACCAGCTCTCTTCACACCAGTGTTCTCAACTTTCTCTTACCCATTCTCTGACACCCCCAACAACTTGTTCCTCTTTCTCATCACTCTCCTCTTATATAAACCCCTGGGCACCAGTGGCAGTAAAACTGCCTTGCTTGGGCTGAAATGATTTAAAAAAAAAAAAAAGAGAGAGAGAGAGAGAGTCGATGTGAGGACACAACTGAGCCAAGAGGACATTTGTGGTTTTTGAACTTCCTGAATGATTTTTAGCTCAATTATGGATCTGTAATTAATAAGATAAATAAATGATGAAACTATATCAATAAGACAAATTAAAACAAAACTTTCATATTTCTAATTAAAAAATAGGAGTTTAAATTTGGGTTGGTTTATTTTGTTTTATGGCACATCAACCTCAATGGGTTATTTAATGCTGGCAGGATTTTTATAATATGTTTGTATGAAAAGAATATGTATTCTTTGTAAGAAAATCAGTTTGTAGATCAGGCTTCATTGATACATTTTTGTAAAGAGGATTTTTGTGTAGTCAAATGTATTGCTGGTAATGTTTATTTTTTTTTTTTCAAAAATGTATTTTTGGTATTTTTACTATAAAATTCTATTTTCATATTTTCATAATGTTTTGACCCCAGTTTTGGAGTTAACTATTTGACCATAGCTGGGACCCCAACAGGGACTTCCACCCTGGCTGAGGGTGGACCTGGGAACAACAATTAAATGCTCCTCAAAACCTCCTAATCAGAGACCTTGTTGCCGGATGTAGTCAAACGTGGATTTTACAGTAAAGCAACAGAATTTCTGGAAAGAATTTGTAAAGATACAGAAGGTGCTTATCTCACTTTGGTGGAGATAAGTCATGTGGATCACATGATAGTCGCTTAATGGCGTCAATCCATACAGTGACAAAAGCACCAATCATTTTTCAGTTTATATTCAGCAGCTAAACGAGAAGGTTGCTTTGTTTAGACCCCCAGCAGCTTACAAGCACATATTGCTGTTTCACTTTGGAAATATATCTTTCCAAGATATAGAATGAAACTCCATCTTGCAGCCCTCAATTTTGGAAAACCTAAGACTCACTGTTTCCCTGTTTGTGGAATATACCCTTGTCTGGGACATAGATGAATCTGGAGTCCTAAAAATAGCTTTTCCTAGTCAGAAGTATCTCCATATTTGTTGTGGGGGAATATCCTGTCTTACCCAGTCATGGGTATGGCCCGGGTTATAAAAGACTGGGACTCGAACGAACTACAGAGAGATCGAGAGTGTTTGTGACTATACAAGAGTCTTCGTCATTACACGGGAGTGATCGAGATCCTTCGTCATTACACGGGAGTGATCGAGAGTCTTCGTCATTACACGGGAGTGATCGAGAGTCTTCGTCATTACACGGGAGTGATCGAGAGTCTTCGTCATTACACGGGAGTGATCGAGAGTCTTCAGCATTACACGAGAGTGATCGAGAGTCTTCGGCATTACACGAGAGTGATCGAGAGCATTCGGCATTACACAAGAGTGATCAAGAGCATTCGGCATTACACGAGAGTGATAGAGAGCATTCGTGTAATGCCGAAGGCTCTCGATCACTCCTGTGTAATGCATTTGGCATTACACAAGAGTGATCGACAGCATTCGGCATTACACGAGAATGATCGAGAGCCTTCGGCATTACACGAGAGTGATCGAGAGTCTTCGGCATTACACGAGAGTGATTGAGAGCCTTCGGCATTATACGAGGGTGATAGAGAGAATTCGTGTAATGCCAAAGTCATCGATCACTCCCCGTGTAATGCATTCGGCATTACACGAGAGTGATCGAGAGCATTCGGCATTACACGAGAGTGATCGAGAGCCTGCGGCATTGCACGAGAGTGATCGAGAGCCTGCGGCATTGCACGAGAGTGATCGAGAGCCTGCGGCATTGCACGAGAGTGATCGAGAGCATTCGGCATTGCACGAGAGTGATCGAGAGCATTCGGCATTGCACGAGAGTGATCGAGAGCATTCGGCATTGCACGAGAGTGATCGAGAGCATTCGGCATTGCACGAGAGTGATCGAGAGCATTCGGCATTGCACGAGAGTGATCGAGAGCATTCGGCATTGCACGAGAGTGATCGAGAGCATTCGGCATTGCACGAGAGTGATCGAGAGCATTCGGCATTGCACGAGAGTGATCGAGAGCATTCGGCATTGCACGAGAGTGATCGAGAGCATTCGGCATTGCACGAGAGTGATCGAGAGCATTCGGCATTGCACGAGAGTGATCGAGAGCATTCGGCATTGCACGAGAGTGATCGAGAGCATTCGGCATTGCACGAGAGTGATCGAGAGCATTCGGCATTGCACGAGAGTGATCGAGAGCATTCGGCATTGCACGAGAGTGATCGAGAGCATTCGGCATTGCACGAGAGTGATCGAGAGCATTCGGCATTGCACGAGAGTGATCGAGAGCATTCGGCATTGCACGAGAGTGATCGAGAGCATTCGGCATTGCACGAGAGCGATCGAGAGTTTCCGGCATTACACGAGAGCGATCGAGAGCATTCGGCATTACACGAGAGCGATCGAGAGTCTCCGGCATTACACGAGAGCGATCGAGAGCATTCGGCATTACACGAGAGCGATCGAGAGTCTCCGGCATTACACGAGAGCGATCGAGAGTCTCCGGCATTACACGAGAGCGATCGAGAGTCTCCGGCATTACACGAGAGTGATCGACTTTAGTCGAGAGCCATTGGCCTTAGACAAGAGTTAGTCGTCACTAGATGGAAGCATTCTTCACAAAACGGACCCATACGTCCTATACCGAGACATTTCCTTCTTTATTGTTATTCTTGTTAACTGTTCTTTAGTGTACATGTATTTGGTTTATTGTACTGAGGTATAATAAATCTCTATTCATATATCATCAGTGTTAAGAATTATTTCTTGCACTATTCTTTCTCTGTTTATCCCCACCCGGGATATAACAATATTATATGTAAGTCTTTCTTTTTTTCTCCTCAAAATCTGCTTTGCCATGTAGATATTTGTGATATGTTATTCGCCACGTGGAACACGTGTATAGTTTTTGTATGTCTTAGTATTATAAAAGTCTCTCTGAGAACAAAGCATATTTGTCATTCTTTTTTCTTTCAGCCATTCCATTCCGTTCATGAAATATCAGTGTTGCTATATCATGGACTAGCAGTATAGCCCGGTGTTGCTCGGATGTAATGAAAGCTTTAAAACTAATCCATGGTCCTGGAGCTCAGACTCTTTGGACATTGGCACGAAAGACTAAAAAGCAATAGTTGTTTCCAGTTAAAGCTAAACCGTAGACTGAAAGAAAAATGAATGGATGTAAATCAAATTTTGGTTTCCTGGTGTCGATATCAAATTTTCTGCACTATTGTAAGAATTGCAACCTTGAAACTTCTGAATATCATGTCTTTGTCTATGAGTGTATCAAATTTGATTAAAATCGGACAACTCCTTCTATAACCCGATTTTTTCGATTATCGATATTTATCAGGGTTACCTTGACACAATACCTAACTAAGAACATTCACAGACACTTATAGTACAACTGTGTAAATTTTCAATAAAATTGGTTCAGCCGTTTCGGAGTCTATAGGTAGCAGATACACACACACACGCACGCACACACAAAGTTCCATTTATAAACAAGTTTAGATTTAGATATAAAAATGCCCACAATGGGAGAAACATTAGAGGGAGAATAAATCAGCCTTCAAAGCGTTCCAGTCATGAGTTTAAATTTTTCATCTAACTAATTTAAACTTCTAGGGTGATTTTTACTGACAAAAATGGATTCAGTACTCCCTTTCCTAAAAAAACAAACAAAAACAAAAATAAACAAACCAGGAATAAATGTCTAGATCATGATTTTCTGATATATACAAAGAAACTTATATAGAAATGTGATATTTTGTACCCAGCTCAAAGATGAATGAAAGACTTGAAGTAACAGAAATTTGGTTCTACAGAAGGATGCTGAGGATACCATGGACCAAATATGTGAGCAATGACAAGGTTTTGGAGAGAACGAAAATGAAAAGGAAACTTATACTTAACACTAAAAAGACACAGCTGAAGTCTATGAGACACACTATGAGGAAGGAGGGCTTGAAGAGTCTGATACTCACAGGGTGGATAGAGAGACAGGGGGAAACAGCATATGAAATACTTGATGGGCTTAAACAAATGGATGGGTTTGAGAGAAATAACAGGACAAAATATATTAAGTACAAGAAGATGTGGAGGGCCATGATCTCCTATGCCCTGAAGAGACTATGGCACATAAAAGAGATGGTACAAATGGAGGTAATGATTGATTTAGCATTTGAAAAAAAATGAAGTAAATTTGAAATTAAGAATACTTTTCTTGCATTTTGCAGATTTAAATTAAATACCTCTACAAAAAACATGATACCTATGGTTTAAAATGAATTTTTTATTTTACAATTCAGAAAAGATTTTCAGTAATTGATGATTTAAATTCTCCAAGAATCCTGCTTTTAATTAATATAAATACAAAGATCCTAGAATTTTGATTTCTTAATTCATAAAATTAATTATGTGGGAGTTAACAGATGTAAAAAAAAAAAAAAAAAAAAAAATTACCAAAATTTAAAAAAAAACTTAATTCATTTGTAAATAAGTCCTGAAAATTTCATTAAAATATGACAATTTAATTTTTTTAAGAATTTTCAATACAATTTTTTTAACCACAAAAAAGATACTAGTTTACCCATACTAATCTTTGCCCCACCTTCTGACATAAAAAAGAATATTTTTTTAACTAAAATCTTGAATGTGTTAGATTTAAAAAGTAATAAAAAAATATTTTCATCTTTCCTGTTAATAATAACAAACATTTTGATGATAAAACTTTGTTTTCATCATCAAGTTTGGGGCTTTTTTCATAAAGAGAATTGAAAATTTTTGAAGATATCTAATTTAAATTGTTTTCATATTTGAGAGCGTACACTAATAGAGAGAAAAAAAATTGTCTCTAGCATTTTTTTTGTGAACGTCTGTGTGGGGTGAGTATACGGAAAAAAAGATGGCAAAAAAAAAAAAAAAAAGCAAAAAATTATGTTAATTAGACTGAATTTTGTGTTGCAAGGTCCCAAAATCCAATTGATATTGATCATTTTGTAAAAGTTAAACCTGTCTGTCGCAAGATTCATTTTAAGAAGATTTTAATGACTTTCCTTGCAAAAAAGGAGGCAGAAAAAGTAATTGTCCAGAACTTATCATCTAAAAGTAAATTATTAAAAAAGTGTGAGTTTTGGTTAAACTTAAATTATCATAAGTCAGTTAAGTGCCATACATAATAATTTAAGTTATAAGTCAGTTAAGTGCCATATGTGATACACACTTGGGCAATCATGACTGACTGGGCAGATGATTTTCCTGCAGTAGGTTGCCATTACTTTGTGGTAGACTGGTTGCCAAATAAGGCTATAGAACCCAATCTGTCCTGCTATTTACACCAATCTACTTGTGTGCCAAATCACTTGCTATTAACCAATATCCAACAAGTGTTTAATACTTTTACTGTCAATTCGTAAAAAAAAAAAAATAAAAATAAAAAATTCATGAAAATCAAAGTTTGTATGTTAGTGTTTTATTAAAATTCTAAAAATAGCTTGTAACTTAATGTAATATAACTTAAAGTTCACTGGTTAAGGTTTCAGTTATAGCCTCTGACAGTCAGCTGTTTGTGTAGAACCAGCTAAAAAAGACAACCGTGATATATCTCTTTGTCATTTTTTTCCCTTCCATTTACTTTCTTTTGTACAATCTCCAAAAAATTTAAATGCAATATCAATTACCATCTTCTCTCTTGAATCCCATTCATCTTTTATTCTTTCTTCACTACCCCCTGTTCTTACTCTTATCTCTCACTGTAACCCCCTGCACACTAATGGTGGTCCCACCTTGCTTGGGGTGAAATGATACCCACTTCCCACCCACCCAAAAAAACATAGCAAAAGAGCATTCTTCTTTCAAAAAAGGGCAGTCTCTCTGGGTGAAGACACCCAAGGCCAGTCCTGCTACAATAAACAACTATTGCTTTTTAGTCTTTCGTGCCAATGTCCAAACAGTCTGAGCTCCAGGACCATGGATTAGTTTTAAAGCTTTCATTACACCCAAGCAACGCCGGACTATACTGCTAGTTCATGTATAGCTGTGACAACGAGCCAACAGACTTTCCTGACCATACAAAAGTACTGATAAAAGATTAAAAAAAAACAAAACACAACAACAACAACAGAAGCAGTTCGCAAGTCCAACCACCTTGTAAAGGACTTTGACTGAAAGGGGGATTTAGTATCATGTCCCTTAATGCTCACTAGTTTTGGGGGAAGTTATGGCCCCTGGCAGTCAGCAGTTTATGTCAGTCAGTCAGTTAAGCGCCATACATGAAACAGGCTTGGGCGATCATGTCTTGAAAGAGACATGACTGACTGGGCAGAAGATTATTCCGCAATATGTTGCCATTGCTTTCTGCGATAGACTGGTTGCCAGCCAAGGCTATAGAACCCAATCTGTCATGTTATTTAACCCATAACTGGAGGGAAGAGACGGATTAATACCTTTCCCAAGGGTATTTACATGTAAGTGAATGCAATGAATTCAACTGGAATTCGAACTCGGCTCCCCGATTTCTCACTCCGAGCCAATATCCACTGCACAACAATGAGGACTATTAAAAAAGACGACTGTAATATATGCCTCTCTTCATCTTTCTTCCTAAAACCCAGTCGGTAACATTACAACTTGTTAAACCAACAAAAATTGTCTATGGAGTATACAATAATAGTGATGTCAGGAAAAAAAAGAAAAAAAACACTCTTTTGACACCATATTTTTTGTGTGTACATAAGTTAAACTTTACCACTTGAAATATGTTTAGTTATAAATATTCCTGAGCAAATTATGACTTAACTTTATTTTGCAAGAAATCATTTTAATTTTTTTTCTTTTTCAAACACTCAGACCATTACATGAGGAAATTAATGTTTTAATATGAAATATTTTTTTTGTCCACTTACTTGAGAAATTCCTGTTAGCTCACAACAAAAATCACTCAAAAACGGCTTCTCTTGAGGTTGAACATAATAGTGAAATTCACTCTCAATTTCCCCATTGGAGGTGTTCATCAACACTGCAGGAAACTCAACTAAGAAGGAAAAAAAAAAATCAAAGTAACCAAAATTTTGATAAAATAATTATTCAAATATTAATTTATTTATTTTTTATATAGGAAAAAGAGGAAAAGAAATGAAGAAGGGTTAATTTTCTAAATGCCGCTAAGATGTGACACATGGTCAAAAGTATAAAGGTACCCAGTGTGATCCAAATGCTCTACTCAGTTGTAATAGGTTTTAGCAAGACAAGCTTGCTAACCATTACACCACGTCAAGGTTCCCAAGAGATGAAGAAGAGACAGGAGAGAATGGTGTAAATAGGCTTTTTTTTCTTCAATAAAATCCAAAAAATGAGGGGTTTTTTTTTGCACTTTAGATGGTAATTTTATATATTACAATGATGTTCAATTTGTACAAGGCTCAAGAGCCACTCAAGATAGGGATTACAGAGTGAGAAATATAGTTCATGGGGATATGTAAGGAAGACAACAGTTTAGAAGTAATGATCAGGGACAAATTCTCTTGGGAATTGTTTTGACAAAGCAACAGTTCATGAAGTATGACCAAAATGAGGAGGGTTCGTTATGTGTGGCATGGTGTGTCTTAGTTTTGAAGGTTAAGATTATTATGAAAAAAAAAAGGGTAGAGGTGACAAAACAACAAATAGAAATAAAATGGGGTTGAAACAAATGAGAGAGTTTTTTTTTTTTTTTTTATTACCCTGTGATTTACAAAGATCAATCGCTTGCTCACTATGGGATATCACATATCAATGGTAGGAGACCGAGAGTTTGTTTTTGGTATGATGGAATATAATAGTTGAGACAGACACATGGACAAAATCAAACACGCATATGTAGTGAAGGAATATAGACTTGTAGGAGAAATCTAATCTAATCTTATTTATAAATGGAACTTTGTTTGTCTGTGTGTGTGTGTCCATTACCTATAGACTCCAAAACGGCTGAACCAATTTTCTTGAAAATTTATACAGTTGTACTATGAGCATCTGCGAGTGCTCTTAGCTAGGTTTTGTGTTGAGGTACCCCGGATGAAAATCGATAATCGAAAAAATCGGGTTATAGAAGGAGTGGTCAGATTTTAATCAAATTTGATACACTCATAGACAAAGACATAAGAAACGATATTCAGAAGTTTCAAGGTTGCAGTTCTTACAATACTGCAGAAAATCGATAATATATATATATATATATATATATATATATATATATAAAAGGCAAGATGTTTGTGTGTGTGTGTGTGTGTGTGTGTGTGTGTCTGTCTGTCTGTATGTCCTTTATACAAATCCACAATTTTTATCCGATTCTCACCAAACTTCACACAAATATTCTTTAGGCTGAGTCTGAGCTCCAGGACCATGGATTAGTTTTAAAGCTTTCATTACACCTGAGCAATAACGGGCTATACTGCCAGTATTCCATAAATTATACATGGCTCGTTTCATTGCTGGTTGAAGACATCAGAGTTAATTTATATTCTTTGGTTTCATTGCTGGCTGAAGGCATCGCAGTTGATGACTGTATTTGATGTCCTAGTTTAACTCATCTGCTATGGGATCCATAGCTAATGCAAGCCTGGGTTGACCTGCCTTTTTGAGTGAAATCAGTGTTTGGCTTTACAGTCAGTCAGTAATTCAGAAATGGCTTCTATAAAAACGATGCAGTTTTTTTCTGATTCGTGGGAAAATATTTAATCTAATCAAAACTTATTTATAAATGGAACTTTGTCTGTGTGTGTCCGTTACCTATAGACTCCAAAACGGCCGAACCGATTTTCTTGAAAATTTACACAGTTGTACTATAAGCATCTGCTAGTGTTCTTAGCTAGGTTTTGTGTCGTTGTACCCCCGATAAATATTGAAAATCGATAATTGAAAGAATCTGGTTATAGAAGAAGTGGTCCGATTTTAATCAAATTTGATACACTCATAGACAAAGACATAAGAAACGATATTCAGGAGTTTCAAGGTTGGAGTTCTTACAATAGTGCAGAAAATCAATAATTTATACGTATATATAAAAGGCAAGATGTTTGTGTGTATGTCTGTTTTTCTGCCTGTATGTCTGTATTTTTTTCAGCCCTTTTATTTTACTTTTTGCTTCGGGTTTGGCTCTAAGTAGGTATAATTGTAGTTCTTACTCTCAGCCATGATACCATTTACTCAGAGGACTTATTTAGCCTTCAAAATTCAGTTTATGACAAAAAAAAAAAACTCTTTTTTGATATCGATACCAGGAAATCAAAATTTGACTTACATCCATTCATTTTTCTTTCAGTCTACGGTTTCGCTTTAACTGGATACAACTATTGCTTTTTAGTCTTTCGTGCCAATGTCCAAAGAGTCTGAGCTCCAGGACTATGGATTAGTTTTAAAGCTTTCATTACACCCGAGCAACGCCGGGCTATACTGCTAGTATATATATATATTAGGTGCGATTAGTAAATTGTCGAAATTATTTTATTATTTCAAATATTCTTTAGTCTGAGCTCCAGGACCATGGATTAGTTTTAAAGCTTTCATTACACCCGAGCAACGCCTGGCTATAATGCTAATATTTTATAACCCTGGTATTTTAAGACAATATTCCACAAACTTGTACATGGAGGCCAGATAAAATTAGTGTCGATTTTAATCGTATGAGCTGTCAATATTGAAGTAAACACTTTCATTTAAGTAAAAGAATTGGAGTCCCGACAAGGAACAACAATGAGTAAAACCATTGAACCACAATAAAAGTAATATTTGTAATGATTTAATTTTTAGGAAACTTTTTCCACATTTTTAGAGTCAATTTGAAATATAAACTCAAAAAAAGAAAAGGATAAAACTTACTGATCTCTTGCGGTATTAACTTTGTGTTACGCCAACAGGTTGATTCAAAATCAAGCACAATGATATACTGGAATATTTGTCCTAAAGAATAACAAAATTTTTACAAGTTAGAAAGGAATTATTAAAAAAAGGAACAGTATTCTTTCTAGCAACAGTGTAAAACTGGTGGCAGGACAAGCATCAAGAACTCAGGGTACTCTTTGCCAACTGCAATGTTGCTGTTATTACATTGTGAATGTGACCCTACTAGCCGCAATCTGTTCCCACTATGTTACAACTGGTGTGTGTTTACCTGTTGAACTAGATATCCGACAGACCTGTAGTAAACATTTTAGCTGAAAACAAATTCAAATCACAAAGCCATTCTGATAATCACAAACAACAATGTATTATTGGCAATTACTACACAATTCTGTTTTAGGTTTACGGCCATATCACGTTGAATACACCAGTTCTCGCTCGATCACTGAAGTTAAGCAACGTTGAGCCTGGTCAGTACTTAGATGGGTGACCGCTTAGGAATACTAGGTGCTGTAAGCGTATAGTGATGGATGTGCATGCTTACGGCCATATCGCGAATGCATTGGTTCTCGCTCGATCACCGAAGTTAATCAACGTTGAGCCTTGTCAGTACTTAGATGGGTGACCGCTTGGGCATACCAGGTGCTGTAAGCGTTTAGTGACAGATGTGCGTTGTGGTGCAGTGGATATCGGCTCAGAAAGAGAAATCAGTGAGCCGAGTTCAAATTTCAGTTGAATACCCTGCATTCACTTAAACACTGGTACCCTTGGGAAAAGTATTAATCCGTCCCTTTCCTCAAGTTATGGGTTAAGTAACAGGGTAGGACTTGGGGACTCTGCACTTAAAAACAAATCCCAATGAATCTTGATACTCGAAAAGAAAAAGTATTACTAGACACAAAACTTATATAAAAAAAACAACAACAATAAATTGTTGAAAGAAAAAGGTATTACCAGCAATAAATAAATAAAATTTAGTTGGCAATAAATGACCTGCTGAGGTTGATATGCCATAAAACAAAACAACCAACCAACCAACCAACAATTCTGTTTTCTTTCTTCTTTTTGTTTGTAGCTAGAGTGAACACTGGTGTCTACAAAAAGAGTCCCTTCTTTTAAGGCCCTTTTACTATGAATGGTCAGACTAACGATAGTAGTGACGACTTCTTTCTTTGTCAGTTTGTCCCTTTTTAACTGAATTTTGTTCAAACTTTAGCGAAAAGTAGCTCTGTGTAAAGGCCAGGGAACATAATGAGCCTTACTAACAGACTAGAAAAGCTTCTCCAATGTCTGCAGGTGTAGACTTTTCTGTTTATAAATTTTTCAGACACTAGAACTGATAGATACCGACTTGGCAGACCGCCTGCAGTCTCTCTCCCACCGGCGAGACGTGGCTTCCCTGTGTCTCTTTTATAAATACTTTCACGGCTTCTGCTCCGATGAACTTAGATCACTGGTGCCCCCTAAATACGAATTTGCACGAGATACTAGATTAGCAACTAGATCCCACCCTTTTACAGTGAAACCGATAAAATGCAGCCGTAACTTCTACTCCAACAGTTTCTTTCCTCGCACTTCCCGACTGTGGAATTCTCTTCCAAACGATTGCTTCCCCGACGGCTACAATCTCCAGGAGTTTAAATGTAAGGTCAATACACACCTCCTAACACACTAACCTGCTCCCATTCTAACAAGCACTCTTCCCATCTGCCCGACTCTCATCCTCGCTATCCTTACTCATCTGTCACCTTTCTCCTGACATTCCCTATGTCTATCCACTTCTTCTCTTTACCTTCCCCTATGTAGCCCCATGCGCAATAGTGGCAGTGGAATGCCTTGCTTGGGGTGAGATGATTAAAAAAAAAATTTAAAAAAATAAAAAAAGAACTATCATATAGGTTTTTTTCTTTGGAAAAGAAGATTCTCTTGAGAAAAAAAAAGACAAATGCACATAATTTTCTTTGTGATGCCCCTTTTAATCATATTCTTAATCATCCTGCTATTCAACCCATAGCTGGAGGGAGAAGTGGCAGATTCATACCTTTCCCAAGGATGAATCCGCCACTTCTCCCTCCAGCTATGGGTTGAATAGCAGAACAGATTGGGTTCTATAGCCTTGGTTGACAACCAGTCTATGGCAGAAAGTAATGGAAACTTACTGTGTAAGTGAATGCAATGAATGCAACTGGAATTCAAACACTGCTGTTCAATTTCTTGTTCCGAGCCGATATCCACAGCATCACAACACACATCTGATATAGATCACAGAAATCGCTTCTTTGGGCCAGCCTTTCAGATTTCACTCGCTCGATCAACTCAGTCAATTTAAAACTTAATTGGGCGATTAAAGTTTATTGCTTTACTCACCTGTGGTCAATCAAAAATCTCGCAATGAAACATGTCCCTTCAAATATAGAAAATGAACGTTGAGAAAATCAGATTTATTTTTTTATGATCTATGAGATGCAGATTAAAGTCAAACAGAAGAAAGAAACTACGAATTTAGGTGCCTCTAAAAAAAAACAGCATATCATGATGTTAAAAGGGCTCAGACTTAAAAGAAAGTTTTATCATCAAAATGTTTATGCTATTATTAAGAGGAAAGATCAAATTTTGTTATTATTTTTTTAAATTTTAAAATCTTTTCTAACACGTTCGAAATTTTAATCAAAATTTCAGTTTTTGTTTTTTTTGTCAGTGATTCACGTGATGATTATGTAAGGCGACTATTTAAAAAATGGAGTCGGTCGAGTAAAATTATTTTGGGCGAATAAATTTTCCCTTGCTCTTGACTGCTGGTCGAGTGATTTCTTTTTCAAATCTCAAAGGCTGTTTCTGGCTATACTAGAGCAGCAGGCTTGATTCTAACAGATATCTAGTTGCCATTGCTTGTAATGAGTGTAAGTGTATTCTCAAAAAAAAAGAAAAATCATTATTTGCTGATAGAATGTGACACCATTTTGACTCTCACAATTTTGGTTCTAGAGATTACTGTCGGTTCTGCAAGAGTGTGGTGAACAATAGCATATCCTCAGTCTCTCCCCTCTTCAATCAGTTTGGAGTATTGACATTGACTGCAGATAAAGCTGCATAATTTACCCGGAATTTTTCTCTTTCAACTCCACTCTAGACTCATCTGGAGTATCTCTGCCATAATTTTCCCTTAGAACATAGGTTCTCCAGAGTGATATGTGCATAACTCAGTCCTTGATTTCTGCTATCATTTCTAAATTAGATCCCTCAAGGCATACAGATTTTATCATATTCTTGCAATTGTCCTAAAGAAATGTGCTCCTGAACTGGCTTCTCTTCTCTCCAAACTTTACAACAAATGTCTCTCTGCTTCTTCCTTTCCAACTTGTTAGAAGTCCTCCTTCATATTTCCTGTCTTTAAGAATTCCAGAGAACCCTTTGACTTCTCAAATTATTACCCCATTAGTCTCTTACCTCTTTTTGGCGAAGTACTTGCGGGTCGGATATGTGTTGTGGCGCAGTGGATATCGGCTCGGAACGAGAAATCAGGGAACTGAGTTCAAATTTCAGTTGAATTCCTTGCATTCACTTACACGTAAATACCCTTAGGAAAGGTATTAATCTGTCTCTTCCCTCCAGTTATGGGTTAAATAATAGGACAGATTGGGTTCTATAGCCTTGGTCGGCAACCAGTCTACCGCAGAAAGCAATGGCAACCTACTGCGGGATAATCTTCTGCCCAGTCAGTCATGTCTCTTTCGAGACATGATTGCCCAAGCGTGTATCACGCATGGCACTTAACTGACTGACTGACTTGCAGGTCTAATCAATGCGAATTTGGTTTGGCACCTTACTTCACACATACTTGTTTCAAATAAACAATATGGCTTTCATGTCACCAGGTTTATTCTCATCACTTAATTTGTCTATCAAGCTTTAGATGAAAATGGTGAAGCTCAGGCACTGGATCAAGATATGTGAAAAACAATTAGTAGGATTTGGTAAGCTAGCCTTCTTTGCAAGCTCAAAAACTATGGTGTCACAGTACAAATATTTGGTTTAATCTAATTGTTCCTAACAGATCATGTAATGAAGGTCATGTTGAAAACAGCAAACTTCCAGATCATTTCATATTAATGTGTTATTAATGTGTATTAATGGTTTCTCACGACTATCGTTTGACGTATTTCATTAACAGCTTCTTTGATGTCATCAATTCTCAACTAATTATTTATCTGATGACAACTATTTCCTCCTGTCTCAGTAGCAAGTCTGACAGAGTCAACAAAGTAAACCTGACACCTGCTCTCAAAAAAAATCTTCAATCAATGAAGCAAGAAATGGCTTGTAAATTTTAACACAAAACAAAACAACTTTTATTTGATTACCACGTACACCTTGTGCAAATTAAGTGAAACAGCTGCTTTAGTTTCCTTTCTTTCACCATATGGTCAGTTTTGTATCCACTGAAGTGACAGGGTGTAATACATTTCTATTTTTTCCTTAGATTCAAATGACCTAATTTATTTTCAGGCTGATGAAATTGTTTGGCTTTGAATGCCTACATGATATTGTCTTGACTGTCGATTAGTTGTCCTACAACAATTATCTGCAATGGATATTACTCCAAGGAAGCATATGAAAATTGTAACACTGCACAAACACACTGGCAAGCCTTACAGAGAGATTGCAGATATTGTTGGTGTCAGCCTTTCAACTGTCAGTGGTGTCATCAAGGCAAAGAAACAAACTGGATCCATCAGTCCAACATGTAAAGGAAAACATGGTCGGAAAAGAAAAACAATACCAAGATACAATGTATACATGATCAAAGAAAGTGTAAAAGGTCCTAGGAAGACATTATTTGTTTTGTTTCAATGAATTTGCACAAGGATGTATCTATCTAAGTCCACAACCTAAAGGAAAATATAGTCGAAAGAGAAAAACAACGCCAAGAGATGATATACACGTGATCAGAGAAAGTGTGAAAGATCCTAGGGAAACATTATTTGTTTTGTTTCAATGAATTTGCCTTAAACCTTTCTTGCCTGGATCAACATGTCTGATGCTAAACTCCAGGAGAGCTACATTCTATGCCAGCTTAGGCTCATATTTTCCACTGACATGAAGTGGAGCAACTGTATTGAATCAATTGCTATATCTACTGCTACAAAAGTTGGTTCAATGAATCGTGCCAGACAATACTTTCTCTGGCGAATTAATCTGGCAATTGCATAAAATTCAAATGCTTGCTTATAATTTTCTCCAAATTAATAGTTGCTGGTAAATAGGTGGTGCACCTGAACTGATGGATTTGGTCTGTATTTGATAGAAATAAGCTTGTTCTGCCAATTAATCTCAAAAAATGAATTTAAATCATGTATTTTTATTAAGAAAGTAGAAATTTATTTTAACCCATTTATTTTTACAGGTAATTTGCAGTTGTACAAATAAGTATGAATACAAAGTCAGTTTAATTCATTATAATTGCAATTTCAAACATTTTTAAAAAGAAAGAAAAACATTACTTACCTGACATTTTAATTCTCTTACGTTTATTTTGACCAGGAGAAGAAACAGATCGTTTTCTCAATAACCCCAATTCTCTGATAAAAGAAAAGACATGAAAAGATTGGTAATGGTCATTGTTATGACATCAATAATGTTGATGATGCTGAGAACTGTAAAAACTTCCAGGAATTTAAATGCAATGTCAATACTCATCTATTAACCACTTGACTAGTTCTTTCCCCACTCCGTATATCCTTTCCTTTTTCTCCACCTTTGAAACTGTCATCACACCTGTATTCCCCTGGTTCGTCTTCCTCTTCACTCTCTTCTAATTAATCTTTTTACACTTATGTAGCCCCCTGCACATCAGTGGCATTACCACCTTGCTTGGGGTGATACGATTAAAAAAAAAAAACTTTCAGTCAAGCTAGGGAATGCTGGTGACAAGATAGGTCCTGCAAGCAGTTTAAATAATATGAAAATATGTACTTTATTAAATGAGGGCTTACACTGGAGATGGCTTGAGCAGTGGCTGATGTAAAGTTTAATGGCATTTTTTAGTGTGAACCTTTTTTTTTTGTTTTTCAATTGAGCAATTTTTTAAATTATTATTTGTATATATCTGTTCAAAAAGGAAATAATTTTGATTTACTGCCCTTGATTGAATAGTCTTCCTTAGCAGGAAAATAATATATGATAATTCAATAACTTAAATTCAGAAAAGAAAGAATTTGTTTTATGACATCAGACAGGTAAGAAAATAATAAGAGCAATGTATGAAACTGAAAGTACTTTTTCTATTTTTTTTTAAAATTCTTCTAATGTAGTATGAAAATAAAATTATTTATAGTAAGTTTTGTAGGGGATTTGGTATTTGCTGGGTTGTATGTGCTTCCGTATTTTACGGGTCTGGCTCTCTAGATTATTTCCCCCACAAATACAACACTCTGTTTTACCATCGCGCAAAGTGGAAGGAATAATTCACAACGGACATTAAACAACAAACAATTTATTATGTGAAAAATAAAATGGTACGTGGAAACAAATAAAATACATGATGCGAAAATTGCCTTTTGGAAAATAAAACTTGGCAAGAAGTTAAATTTGTTCAAAGATGTGTATAAGTTTACATTAGCAGAGTCCGTAAATAAGTCTTTCCTACTTACATTTAGTTCATTTCAGGTGGCGACAACGTGTCGCGTTGCTGAAAGAAAGTTCGTCGGTTTTTTCTTTTCAAGGTCCTCGGAACTAGGTCATGAACTTTTGGCGTGGAAGAAATGACTTGGCCGGACAAAGTATCGGTGGCATGCGGACTTAATGGCTAGCTTGGTGACTGACCTTTTTTTCTCTAACTGTGTGTATTATATACATTAATAGGGGATCAACGAATCTTCCTAACATTAGGGTGTGAAAACATTTATTGACCAATCAGATTTATTATTTTACTATTTTGTTTTGGGGCCTAAATATTTTTGTGTTAATTTACTTCCGATCCTATTTTTCTAGAATGTTCTTATTCTAAGTTTTTAGCTGATTGGTTGAGAAATATAAAAATGTCATCTAAATTCTACTGCCGTTTTGATCCAATTTTTCTAGAATGTTTTATTGTGATTTCCTGTTGCTTATTTTAATAGAAAAAAAATATGTATCCCATAGTTTCCTAAAAGTGTATAAAATAAAAAAAATTATATTCTTAAACTATTGGCTATATAAAATTAAAGATAATTTATTTTTTAACATAATACCGATTTCTTGATTATTGCACTGCTGGTACTCCATATTTCTTTAATTTTTAATAGGTTACAGAAACAAATTAGGGTTGTAACCTATGACAATACAGGTTACCATGAGTAAATAAACATTATTTTCAATATATTTTACACAAAAAGTAAGCATTATGTTTATAGAATTCAGTTAATTTAATCCCCAAAATGGATGTGTGTTGTGGTGCAGTGGATATCAGCTCGTAACGAGAAATCGAGGAGCTGAGTTCAAATTCCAGTTGAATTCCTTGCATTAACACATGCAAATACCTTCAGGAAAGGTAATCCATCTCTTTCCTTCAATTATGGGACAGATTGGGTTCTATAGCCTTTGTTGGCAACCAGTTTACCACAGAAAGTATTGGCAACCTACTGTGGGATAATCTTCTGCCCAGTCAGTCATGACTCCTTTAAGACATGATTGGCCAAGCGTGTATTACGTATGGCACTGAACTGACTGACTGAATACCTAAAAACCTCTTGGATAAATACTGAATTTTTGAAAGATTTTTAAATTTGTTTACATTTTTCATCTATAATAACAGTTTGATGTAGATACCTCCACCCATTTTCGATACCTAAATTTAAATTTTAAAAATAAATAAGTTATCTTCAAGCTTTAAAATTAGCTTTAATTGAAAGCCAAGAGATAAAATTTTAATTCCAGAAAGAAAAATACACTGGTGTATTTTAATCTGAAATTATACAGATTTTAATCTAATCTTTTTCTGAATTGGAAAAATAAAATTTAAATTTCCTACCATTTTAGATTGATCGACACATTAAACAGTAGCCAAATTTCTGTTTTAAAAATCTTGCAAAAATAAAATATACCTAGCTGACATGTCATTTAAGTCAATTTTCAAAATTCAAACTTACCTTTATCTGATTTCAATCAAGTAATAATTGCTTACTGCCAGAAATTTACAATAAAAAGCTTTTTAACTCTGGTAACCCTGTTTTATCTGCGTTATCGGGGTGATGAAAGACATGACAGCTGGAATTTGTCAAGAACGCTAAAAGAGTGGCCACCACACGTGCCAAAATTTCGATTAGGTTAAAACATAACATTTTCAAATTTTAATTTCTATTTTTTTTTGGTGGGGGGTGTAGCCAAATAGTAAAATTAAAAATTTAACTTAATATTTTCTGCAATTATATAATATTTTATAGAATTTTAGTTTATAGCCAGACATTTGAATATACTTTTCTGAATAAATAAAAATTTAAAAAATTAAATTTCTTTTAAAATAATTTTAATTTAATAAGAAAGAATGAAATTAAAATAACCGAAGTAAATTGTTATTTAATTTATTAATAAGTTATCATTAAGCATATGGAACATTGTATTTAATCAAAATAAACATATTTGCACATAATTTTTTTTCTTTTAATTAATTTAAAATATTTCTACAAAACGATTTTTATTAAACTTTTCCATTTTATATAATCATCAGTTCTTAAATAGTCTCTACTCGCAATCAATTCTTTTGACGATTAAAAAATCAGACTATCACCACATTTAATTTCATTGTTTTTAATTTTTTTTTACTTTTTTCAAGCGCAGTCCTATCGATTATCCCCTTAACTTTACGACTGGCAAAAAAAATTTGAAAAATTTCAATATTTAAACATTTTCGGTGGCGGGGGGGGGGGGATCAGTTTCTCATACAACGTTACAGTAAATCGAGCCTCCATTTCGAAACCAGTTAAACTTTATGAATGACAAAAGAAATTTCGGTCCTTACGTATTATCGGGAGGACCTTTGATTTTTACTTTTTCTTTTTTTTCCCCGCTTATAACACCAAGGAACTGGAAAAATCAGGCTTTCATCACCTCAACGTCAACCACAAGTACAACTTTGTGGATTCGAACACCGGGGCTCATACGCAGACAGTGGAACGCCTATGGGGATCGACAAAGTGGCGAAACAAGAAGCACTGTGGCACTGCACGTCACCATTTGGAGTCGTATTTGGCCGAAATCATGTGGCGGAAGCATGTTGCCTGTACTGATGTCTTTGAGTCACTTTTGGAAGCAATTGCGACGTTCTGGCCTCCGGAATTACAAATGTAATGTTATTTTATTGTTTTAACCGTTTCAATAAATAATTTACTTTAATTTTTGAGTCGTTTTTTTAAAGGTCCTCCCGATAATACGTAAGCACCGAAATTTCAATATTTAAACAATTTACCTGGGAGGGGGACCAGTTTTCATACAATAATAACATTAACAACTTTAATGGATTGAAAATGGAGGATCGATTTACTAGAACGTTGTATGAGAAACTGACCGCCGCCCCCACAAATTTGTTTAAATATTTAAAAAAAAAAATTAAAAAAATTAAAAATTATTTTACTTTGATCTTTCCTCTTCAATTCATAATATAAACATTTTGAAGGAAAAAAAAGTTTGTTTTATTAAGTTTGGGTCTTGGGACCTTTTAAGTTACTATGCCATCTACGCTGTTTGTTTTTTGTTATCGATTTGACCGGAGGTACCTAGATGTTTGTTATTAAACTCATCATTGAAGTTATTAATATTTATTCCAGCAATTAAAAGCTTATCAAATTAAATTATAATATATCAGAGTTTTATTGCATTTTTTTTATTTTACTCTTCGGAGAAGGTTTTTCGGATAATGATTGCAGACTTATGATTTATAATTTATATTCCCCAATGAGTCCTGCTTTGAACAAAAAACAAAGGTTAGCCGTAAGCATCATGCGATTGCGATTTTTTTTTTTATTATTCATTTCTATTTTGTATTTTCTCATTTTTTTTTTAATTTCATTTTTCCCCACAGAGTGTAGATTTTTTACATTCATTGTGGAAAAAAGTATCCTTTTTTTCTTTTGTTTGGTGGTAACTAACAAAATGTGATCTCTAAAAAAAATTAAAATATTTTTTTGAAAATCCTAATCTGGAATACAAAAAATGAGATTACGAATTTCAAACTTCCTCCCAAATTATTCGTACATTTTTATTTGTTTCCTGTTTTCTACGTGGCGGGGTTAATTTTTTACATAAATTGATTTGGTAAATTTACCATTGATTTTAACAAATTGGATCACATAAATTTTATTTTTATTTAATATTATTATTTCAAACATACGCACCGTAATGGGGGGGGGGGGCGCTAGAGGGTGTCGTCAGTGATGTCATCGCGAGGATCACTAGGGGTTTCGGGTCTTTCAACATCATAACCCCCTTACAGCGCCGACCCGACTAGAGATGATCAGTTTCTGGCCCACCCTCGATAAGCGCTTTCGGACACAGGAAAATTACGTAGACCCAGTACGAAACCTTGCAAATGCTTCTGATTGGCGACAGTCAGAGCCACTTTTCATTTAGAGGCGAACCGTACATGAGCTTGTCCGAAACATTAATTTAAACGCAGAATATGGGGGAATTTTAGGTAACAATTTGTTTTGGAACACAGGCACTCTATCTTTTGATATAAACTTTAAACCTAAATAATTTGTGATCTGGAGTGAACATGAAAAGAAAAGATTCTGTGCATAATTACGTCCAAAATTTTCGATTTGAAAATATAAGGAAATACAAATACTTACATTGCGAGTTCTTTTGTCGTTTTTTTCATATGCAAAATTCATTCACAACTAATGTTCCACTGATTAAAATTTAAATTTCCCGCCAAAGCATTAACGTTAACTAATAAATAATAACCGCCGGTGTAAAATATTTTTGCTTCCACTAAAAAAAGCACCACTTTGGTACTTTCTCTAAATTTACAATTATTGTTACATTTATTACATTTCTTTTATTATTTTATTTATTCATAATTAAAATATATCATTGCATATTGCGTGTCTACGGTGATATAAGAAAAATTATTTTCTTACTTTCTACAAAAAAGGCAAAAATATAGGAAAAAAGAGCTTGCATCCATAAAAACATTTTTTTTTCACTTTTTTTTCCAGTGCATGAACAAGTTCTTAGTCATAGAAACTAAGAAACATTTCTCTTAGACTTTTGCTATTCTTCCACTCAGTGTTATTTTGATAATATACTTTTGCTTTTTTTGTTTAAAAAGATTTTAAAACGATGAAATTGAAAAATTGAATTGATTGATTGCGATATTATTTTTTAATTAAAAAATAATAATATCGAATTTTTTGCCAATTAGAGAATAAGTTCTGTCTTTCACTTTAACTGTAAGCAGCAGTATTTTTATTGTTTAAAATTTAGTAAAAAGACGGATTGCTATAAAAAATAAAATAAAGACAGTGAGTCTAAGGTGCTCCATACTTTCGGTCTTCTTGTGCCATATCTAAGCTACCCTTTCTCTTTAGTCAATTGCTATTACAAGATTTTTTACGAAAAAAAAATGTAAAATCTGAAGTTCTTAACTTTTCTTAAAAAATCAAAGAAAAATAAGTAAAACACCCTCATACTTGTTACATATTTGTAACATGTATGAAAAATGAAAAAAATGGATGTAGTTTGTTTACAAAATGATTTATGAAAAAAAAAAGTGTTTTCCTTTTTAAAGATTTTGCCTTTTTTTTATCGGATTGTAACAACATGCCAATCCGCTTAAAACATTTGTGCGAGTCAAAGTTAAGTCAGTTGACATTTAAAATTCAACAACGCCTTTTTTCCTATCGAGGTTACTATGGCAACAAAGAAAAAAAGATCTGCGTACAAGTGCGTGAACGGAATCTGAAATTACATTTTTTGTTTACTAGCAGCATTTTCATCACGAATAAATAAATAATCATTATCACAAATGTAAATATCTTGTGCATATACAGAATTACATTTTTGTTAATTTTTTGTCGGTATTAAGATTTGCTGTTGTTGATGCTGCTACTGATGATGAAGATCTCGACCATCAATATTCTAACTAAAATCGTTGTCTTCTTCATTATCTCACTAAGTTCCATGCACCTCCCTAAATCCCATCCACCTCCCGAAGTTCCATGCACCTCCCTAAATCTTATCCACCTCCCTAAAAATCCCATCCACCTCCCTAAGTACCACCCACCTCTCTAAATCACATCCACTTCTTATCCTTTCTTTTTGGCATCTCCTTTATTCTATTTTCTCTCTCTCTGTAACCCTCTGCATACCAGTGGCAGTCCTGCCTTGCTTGGGGTAAAATGATCAGATGAAAAGAAAAAAATGATGTTATACATGCAGTGGGTGTGGCAGAAGTGAATTTGAGAAAAATCTACAAAAATAGGCATATAAAATTCCACTTTTTTTTTCTCGTCTCTCTGACATCATATTGCTGCTCCTTAGAACTGGGTTATCAATTAGGCATATGGAAACTTTCAATACAACAGATTCCAGGACAATGTGTGAAAGAGTTGACAGTTATTTATATCCAACTATACATAAATTTTCTTCCACCAACAAATATATAGTTGAGTTAAAGCAAAAAAGGTTCAAATTAAATTTAAACAATCCAGAAGAATAAATGTTTTGTTTTTTACAATAATGATCATGCTGTACAAGGCCCAAGAGCCACTTGAAGTGTTATTATTTATAATTTTAAGAGTGCTGGATTGCTATGTGATGTCAGTTCTTCAATACAGCAGCGAATGCTGAACAATATCATCGAAAATGAGGACAAAACTTGAAGCAGCGGAAATGTGGTTCTACAGAGGGATGCTGCGGATATTGTGGACTGAGCATGCAAGCAACGATGAGGTGTTGGAAAGAATGGCAACGAAAAGGAAATTAATAGTGAGCATCAGGAAGCGACAACTGAAGTTCCTGGGACATGCAATGTGGAAGGAGAGCTTGGAGAACCTGATACTAACTGGCCAGATAGAAGGAAAAAGAGACAGAGGAAGGCAGCGGATAACATATTTGCAGGACCTGATCAGGTGGATGACGGAACGGGGGTTGCGAGGTGTAACAGGAGCAAATATACTAAGAGCCACCAGGGATAGGGAGATGTGGAGAGCCATGATCACCTATGTCCTGAAGGGACAGGGCACATAGAAGAAGAAGAATGGGGGAAGGCTGGTCTTTATCTGTCCTATCTTAAAAACTTAGCTATTCACAATCAAACAATACAATATTCCTTGCACCAAAACATTTTACTTACCATTCTTACTACAAACATCATAATACCACAAAGACTCTACGAAGTTCTAACTAGTCCCATACATACAATATGTCTGTGGACAATGGGGATTAAGTGAACAACTTTTAAAAATTAATAGCCTGATGAGTACTTCCACAAACCATAATACTATTTACACCGAGAACCATTTATAGTAGAGGGTTATTGAGTAAGATGTACAATTTAGGGTCATACGTCCAAAAGATAATGGTTAATCCTAGACTTGAATAAGTTGAGATTGTAGTGATTTGGGAAACATCCTCTTGGGAGTCGTTTCCACAAAGCTTTTTGTAGGAAGAAACTATCTGAGTGGAACTGACATCTCACCAAAGGAGTTTGAGTGTGAGTTTTGTTTAACGGCATATCAACCTCTGTGGGTTGTTTAATGCCAAAAAGGTGGGGTTTTAAGGTATTCTTTTTTAATGCTCGGTTATAGTGAAAAGGTTGATTTAGTCAGATTTTAATGAAAATTTTTTTGTTTTTTATTCTTTTTTATTTTAGAAAGCTGAAAATGTCTTCTAGTTTTGTATTCAAAAATGTTTTTCTGAGAATAATTTATTTCCTTCGAAAATGTGTTATGGTAATAATTTTTTCTTCAAAAATGAATTGTTGGTAATATCTTTCCTTCAAAAATGTACATTTTTTATAAAAGTCTATTTTTACGTATATATTTCTATAAAAGTCTATTTTTACGTATATATTTCTATAAAAGTCTATTTTTTATACTTTCAAAGTGTTTTGACCCCAGTTTGGGGGTTAGCTATTTGCCCATAGCTGGGACCCTAACAGGTGCTACTACTCCAGATCAGGGTGAAGCTGGTAACAACAGCAATTAAGAGGTGGTTTCATGCTTCTCACAACCTCCCAATAAGAGGCCTTGCTGCCGGATGCAGTTTACCGTCATGCCCAGGACCAAATGGAATAGGAAGGGAATGAAAGTGGTTCTCTGCAATGAGTGCAGCATCGTGAAGGTTAGGACTGGTGGAATTAAGGAGTGTAATTTATTTGAGCACTCAACATATGATGAAGATAATGGCTAACCTTAGATTTGAACAGATTAAGTTTGTAGTGATTAGGAAAGCAACCTCTTGGGAGTCTGTTCTACAAGACAGTGGTTTGTAGAAAGAATCTACTTGAGTGGAACTTATATCTCATCAGGAGAATAAGATGGGAATTGTAATGTTTGGTGTTGTAGACGACCTATGCTTGCTAAACATCGACTACTGTCATCGTGGATTCACAGGATGGATGAGGATTAATGAGAGAGCGAAGACGAACCCTGCTAGCGTGCTTTGTGTCCCTTCTTATTATCCTCCCTCGGGATCCGCAGGGTCCATAACCTCTGTGACCCGGAGGTTATTTCCCTTTTATTGGTCAGGACATTACAGGAATGAGGGTGGTTTTCTACAATATGTGCAGTATGGCAGGTCTTTGTTATGAAGGTGAAACCTGGTGGAACAAAGGAATGTAGCTTGAATAACTTTCCATGAAAATAGCAATAGAGGAGCAATAGATTGCAACATCTTGCCTTTTATATATATATATATTATCGATTTTCTGCACTATTGTAAGAACTGCAACCTTGAAACTTCTGAATATCATTTCTTATGTCTTTGTCTATGAGTGTATCAAATTTGATTAAAATCGGACCACTTCTTCTATAACCAGATTCTTTCAATTATCAATTTTCAATATTTATCGGGGGTACCTTGACACAAAATCTAGCTAAGAACACTCGCAGATGCTTATAGTACAACTGTGTAAATTTTCAAGAAAATCGGTTCAGCCGTTTTGGAGTCTATAGGTAACGGACACACACAGACACACACAGACAAAGTTCCATTTATAAATAAGTTTAGATAGATTTTGGTGTTAGAAATTCTCAAGAACAAAAAAAAAAATGGAAATTCACTTTCATCATATATTTACATTTTATTCCAATTCTAATCATCACTTTTTAAAAGTATAAACATTGCCAAGGAGAGAAGGTAATTAAAATAATAGTGGTGTCAAGGGGAAAACCATCCTTTTGATAATCCTTCTTCTTTTTTTTGTGGGCACAAAGATCCAAGTTTGCCATACTATCATTATTTACAATATTTAGTATTTACACTTGACCTCTTGTCCTCATCTTTATTATTCTTATTGTAATGTTTTGACCATTATGCCCGCCAACCTTCGTCAACCTAGTGATCATAAGGGATGAGGACAATAGCCTGAGTATAAATAATGATGAAAATATGTGTTTGGTATGCAGAAATAGTTTGAAACGTTAAAATTAACAATAACTACTTTCCTGTTATTTATTAAGCTTAGCTTAGTTTTAATTACAAGTATGGAGCACAACAGTGAGGGTCGAACTCACTACTCAGTAATAAATAAGCTTGCTAACCATCACCTCAATCAAAGATGTCTGCCAATATTCATTTTCACTGTATAATGTTTTTCACTGTACAATGTTTCACTATTATAATGTTTTTTTTTTTAAAAAAGGAAAAAGATTTTAGTTAAGTGTATTCATGAGGAAAGAATTTAGGCTAAAAAACAAATGTTGTATAAAAAATGTTATTTTTCATCATATTTTTATGAACTTATTGAGGTAACTATGTACAATTGCATAGAATATGTAAATTATTGACAGAATCTATGTATCATGAACATTTTGATATATATTATACAATTAGATGTACCACAGATACTCAGTTTCGTTACCGAAAGTTAAAGCAATTTCCAAAGAAGAAACGGATTTTTATTTTTTCATTTATTTATTCGACAGATTTTATCACTATTAACATTTTTTTTTTAGTGGATACCCATGTTTGAGTAGACGCTCCGTTTATTTATTTAGCACTATATTTATTTATATTTCGGTCTAAATATTCGAGAAATCTTATTAAGGAAAAGAATCCGCTTTCCGGCAGAATTCGAACCTGTGCACCACTGGGAATGGAAAACTGTCGTTAGATCCTGCATGCACTCGGATAAGAATTGTGGTTAAAAAATCGTTTTGGCTTCTGCCTGGTGATCCTCACAGAAAACATGAGTATACATCGGGTTTATGTGAAGTTTGTCTACCGCGTCATCGATAGGAGCCATCGTGATCGCTGCATATGTTCCCAAAGGGGATTATTTCAATGGCGATGATAACTGAATCTTACCATTAGGTAACATTTTTTTTTTCAATTGGAGTAGATAGACTAAACTATCGCCCAGTTCACACTCCACCCACATCTATTGAACAGGTGTAGAGGCTCATCCCTTGTTCCCTGTTTAGGATGTGGTTTCTGGTTTTCTCTTTTCCAATCTTTTCACTTTTCTTTTTTGTTTATTTTTTTTTCAATTGGAGTAGATAGACTGAACTATCGCCCAGTTCACACTCCACCCACATCTATTGAACAGGTGTAGAGGCTCATCCCTTGTTCCCTGTTTAGGATGTGGTTTCTGGTTTTCTCTTTTCCAATCTTTTCACTTTTCTTTTTTGTTTATTTTTTTTCAATTGGAGTAGATAGACTAAACTATCGCCCGGTTTCACATTCCTCCCTCGTCTATTGAACAAGTTAAGAGGCTCATCCCTTGTTCCCTGTTTAGGATGTGGTTTTCGGTTTTCTCTTTACCAATCTTCTTACTCTTACGTAGCCCCCTGCGCATCAGTGGCGTTACCGCCTTGCTTGGGGTGATATGATTAAAAAAAAAACAAAAAAAAACATATATATATATATATATATATATATATATATATATATTATATGAGTTAAAAATGGATATATACTTGCCTACCATTTTTTGGCTTGTGGGGATCCTCATCTCTCAGTTTTATCTCTGTCCTTGGGTAGAGTGCAGCTCTGTTGTATCTTTGAGTGACGGACATGCACTTGAGAAAAATTACACTGAGGGGTACCTGGTTCGAGGGAACAGTGTCCAAAGGCTGTACCACCCCATTGCACTAAAGCGGTGGATCAGTAGTTGTCACTGTGGCCAGCATAACTGACAGTTACAGGGACTGGGCAATTTTTAGTCCTTGCCTGTTTGAAATGTGTTTGGGCTCCCCACATTAAACCTCAACCTTGTGTTACATTCACGTCTTAGTGGGGAGACAAGGTGAATATTTATTATGCAAGTTAGGTTAAAGATCAATGAATGTTCATTGTTAAAGATTTTTTTCTAGATTTCAGACATTTTCTTAATTTTTAGGTGAAAATTTAAATATAAATTGTGTATTGTCCAAGTACTTTCAGCTTCCACAAGCAATTATCAATGAGATTTTTTTTCTTGTACTTTGTCAGTTTCATCATTTTTCAAGTATCATATTTTTACGCATCATATATTGTTTTTTCTTTAAATCCAGACTTCACGTGATAGGATAAGAAATTTAAGCTGCTTGAGCATGTATTGTCTGCTTTTCAGAGAGAAAGCAGATGCTGTGGTGGGTTCTTGTTTAATTTTTTAATTCCAAAAATATTTTTGGTACATTTTGATTTGTGGGAAAACAGCTGCATTTGTTTTTTCATCCAGAACTAACCAAAACCAACTAAATTCCAAGAAATGAATTTAGAGCCTACCAGTAGATAATAAAAATGGTTCCAGGAGTTAATTCAAGGACTTGATGAAAATCTATTGATGGGAACCAGGTCACTCTGGTCCAGAAAGAAAAACAATACAGAAGAAATTTGACAACAATTAAATTATCTATTACAAATAATTTAAAACCTCTAACCTCATTGTCAAAAATAATAATTTGCCTGCAAAATTTAAATTACAGAAGACTCGACACTCAGTAATATCAACTATGAATTCGGTCACAATGTGCTGACTGTGTTTGGAAAATAGAACATTTCCATAATTTTAGATACATAAAACAATCTATATATTCAGTTAAAAATAAAATTTATCCCTGATAATGGCTAACATTATAGCCAAAAGCTCTTGGATAAATAAAACATTTGGGCAATTTTTATATAATGTACTGAAAAGAAAAATTGTAAGATCACATGAAAAATGATATTAAAAACTTAACCACAACACCTTGTCTGTCATTTATAATAAAACTTGCATAAAAATGGAATTGCTGCCTATATACACAATATATATAAATATTTATTAATTTGAAAAGCAGCTTGGAGGTAAACCCCAAACAGATCTTATGAATATTGATCATTACAAATTAAATAATAAAACTGATCCAGACAGAGGGCACAATGTAATTAAATTAATTTATTTACAGAGCTAATATTTATTATGTATAAAAAAATTCAAATTTTCCAAAAGTGTATGGCCATTTCAATGAGTGGATTTAACACTTGTATCTCAGCAAAAACCAAGACCTTATGGCAAAATTATTTGTTTGTGTGTGTAAAAAAACTAAAGGTTTGCAGTTTTTCTGTTTTATCAGACTGAGAGGTTTTTTCCCTTTTCTTTTTTCTTCCATTTCTCTTTCTTTTTTTTTTTTTGTTACTCTTACTTCCTTCTTTTATACACACAGAAACAAATAATTTAATTTTGCCATGAGGTTTAGTTTTGTTGAAGATACGAGTGTTAAATACACTCATTGAAATAGCCATATATTTGTGGAAAATTTGAATTTTTTAAAATGTAATATATATATATTTCATTCAATAATATAAACATATTATGTCTACTTATTTCTAAAATAATTCTTTGTAGTTCTCTAATTAGTTTCTTGATGTTAAAATAAAATTCATCAAGGAAGGTGAAGTAGTTTTTTCCTACCCAACTATGTTTGATCTTCAATAAGATTATCCTCAGAGGTGAATTGCAGAGACAAACTTATTGTAACTATGACAATGATTTTTAAAAACACACATGAATGCAGTTTGTTATAATTATTTTAAAATTATAAATTTATCTGTTGTAGTTATGGAAAGTTTAAAAAAAACCAGGTGCCCTAATGTAAGGGAGCTAACCATAAATTGGTAGAAATGCAAAATGGTATTAAATTTTTGTTATATACACATCAACATGTTGCTGCTACACTTGTAATTAATTTTGTTGAGTGTTGATTGTTTGTTTTTGATATAGAAAGCCTTGAGAATTTTAAGTTTTTGTTTATTATTTTTGAGGTGTAGTATATTGGTGTTGTCAAAAAGTATTTTCTTGTATTGTGAAGGTGAACAGGAATGTGTTTTTAGATGTTGTGCAAGAGAACTTGCATTCAACAAATGAAGCGTAAGATGTCTTGATAACATTGTGGTTGTCAAACCAACATATGTATTTACTTTTCTTTATTTACAATCTCCTAAAGGACATTTAAACTGATATATAATGTTGGTCCTTTCCAAAACACTAGTTGGAGAAGAGTTATTGTGTATGATTAAATTGAAATCAAAACACTTATTAGAGAATGAAAAAGGATCATTATAAAAATTAACAGAAATAATATGTCTATATTATTTAATGAAACATGTTTGAATAAAGATATGCTACCTACATATACACATATATATATATATTACGATTATAGGAAAGGTTTAGAGGCTTCAATGCCCTCACTTTTTGCTGTAATTGAAAACTAAACAGAAGGCTATCTTTGTCTTTTTTGTCCCAATCTATGACAGTTCACTGATGTTACAGTGGGTAATCTGCATGTATGCAAATATATGCTTGCCGTGTCAAAACACAAAGAAAAACCAAACTGCTTGCTCACCTCAATTTCAGTCCCTATTATTCGTATCGAGTCTCACCATCTCACGAGAGACTACCACACTCTCCTCTATAAAACTACAATTGCGTCCTGTTCTGTCTTTTTTATTTAATATGCCAGTAGCAGAGAGAGCATACCTTCTGTCTTTTCAAGGTAAATCTATTGCATTACATTGCATTACTACTACACTCCCCCTGATTCTATGATCACACATAAAAAAATTGGGCGGGGGTCTTTTGCGCTGTTTGTTTCTTCGCAGGGATATAGTCACAGGGTCTCCATCAGAGGTGTCATCAGAAGAAGTATCATCTGCATCTACACGGGGTGCCAGTTCACCTGGCCACTCTTCGAGAGTTATAAGTCTTTCACTCTCTGAAGATACGTCAGAGCAGCTCATCGGCTGGGCTGGCCTGGTCCCACTATGGGCTGCAAATCTTTCACATGGCATGGCATTCTGTCGGTTAACCCATTTTGCACACTGGTAGTTCCGGTGACACATCTAACTCCATATTTGGTGGTACATCGTCCATGTGGGACTTTTACCCACACTCGGTCACCTATTTTAAAAACAGTTTGTTGTTGGTCGGGTGCCCGCGCTGACATTCCATTGATTTCTTTCAGCCATATGCGGTACCAATAAATCATATTGGCTGGTGCTGTAGTGGAAACACGTCATCCTTTGGTGTGATGTTGTACCAGTATACTGCTTCTGATATAGAACATCATCTTCTGGCAGCGATCCTTTTTACAGTTCTGTGGCATTGCTTGATGATGCCGTTACCGGAGGGGACGTACATACAGCGGAACCAGAGTTGGACTCCCCACTCATTCAAGAAACCTCTGAATGAGCTGCCGCGAAAGGCAGTATCATTGTTTGTCAAAATTTCAGTTGTTGAGCCTCGCTCACAGAACAGCATTTTTAGCTGGTTGATGACACTTGTCACATCTTGCCAAGGAAGGCATCGCCAAATGGTAAACCGAGTGGGACCGCAGTCGATTAACATAAAAAAATTGGCCCTGTTATAATGGGTAATATTCATCACTACTCGGTGCCACGTTTGTTTAACATTCAGAGCACCCTTTGGCCAGTGTATAGGTGATGGATCAATCGACTGACACTCTTCACATTCCCCGACGACGGTTTTTACAGTGGCCTTGGACACTGCAGGATCAATCTGTTTCACAAAATATGAGTGTCCGTCTCACACCAGGATGACCACTCTGTCGGTGTACAGTCTTGATTTGGTCAGACCCAACTGAGTTCACAGACACAGTGCAGGCAGGCTGCATAGGCTCAGAGTTTCTCTTAATTGTATCATGCCACCTCTGGGGCACTCTCTTTAGTTGATCTGCCTTGTTTTGGTTAGATGCAATTAAGGACACATTCATTGATAAGGCGTATTCCTTTACCAGTTTTATTAACGTGTCAAGCCGTTGTCAAATGAGCATTTCACTTGTGGCTTTGGTTTGCACTCTGGCCCTGCCTGTGAGGGTGTCTGAAATCCATTTACGGAGACAAGCGCAAGTGCAAGGTGGTCGCCTTCCAGAGTCTTGCTAAATTTATTCCTTTGATAATGACATCAAGTTTCACTAGATTAATATGTTAGGAGTCCTTCTTTGGACATAACCAGCAGGCATCCTCTACTACAGTCCTATCATATGCCAATGACACACCGATAGCAAGAGAGCTTGCACCAACACATATGCTAAAATTTTTTCCATCAATGCACCATTTGCCATGCGCCAGATCTTCTTTGTGCACTCTGGTGAGAGCCTCCTCAATCATGGTGTTGAGAGGGGCACCGTCAACTTTGTCATCCCAACCAGCAGTAACTTCAAATGCTCTCTGCTTGATAAAAGCCACAGTGATGACCTCTCGCTCCTTGCCTCGTTTCTTGAACACCTTGTTGCGATATATCCTTGTTGCTGACACCGATGGCAGCGTATCTTCGGGAATCAGCCGAATGTCAAACGCTTTGCCATGTTGAAATGCAAAGAAAAATCAAACTGCTTGCCCACCTCAATTTCAGTCCCTCTTATACGTATTGAGTCTCACAACTTCACGCTGGACTACCACACTCTCCTCCATAAAACCAGTTACATTTACGTCCTGTTCTTTCTTTTTTTTTAATGTGCCATTAGCAGAGAGAGCATACCTTCTGTCTTTTCGAGGTAAGTCTATTTGTTGCATTACTACTACAATGACAATGCTGCTAAGCTAAGCTGCATTATTTGTCTAAAGTCAATACTGCCATTAATTTTCAAAATAAATTAGGAAACGTCATCTTTTTTTTCTTGAAATATTTTTTCTAAAATTTGTATTTAAGTCTTACATGCAGGAAAAGTCAATAGGTCATATTCCAGAAAATTACAAATGAACACCAAAAAATAGTATATTTAAAATTAAAACAAGAAAGTAATGTAGGATAGATTTTTAAAAAATATTAATTTTATGTGAGGGCCCGATAAAAATATAGAATCTAGAACCTTTGAATTTTAAAGGTTCCAGATTCTATTTTAAAGTTTAAAATTTAACATCTGATTTACTTTCTATTGTACCAGTCAGTCAGCTAAGTGCCATATGTAATATATGCTTTGGGCGATCATGTCTCAAAAAAGACATAACTGACTGGGCAGAAGGTTATCCCACAGTAGGTTGCCATTGCTTTCTGCGGTAGACTGGTTGCCAGCCAAAGCTATAGAACCAAATAAATCCTATTATTTAACCCAGAACTGGAGGAAAGACACGGATTAATAATTTTCCCAAGGGTATTTTTAAGCTAATTTAAGAATTAAATATCAGATAGTTTAACAACAGCATAACAAGGGAAGTAATTCTACAATACTCGTCGTTGGTAAATTAATTCACTGATTATCAATGCGTATTATTGTTCGATGAGTGAAGAGGAGAGAGTCAGCAGACTTCATCTCCATTTTACAGATATGTATATTAAAAAACTAAAGATACTTATTTTGTAAAAATAATTTGTTACACTTTTTAAAGTTCAATTAAAAATGGCTTTTTATCTTCATGAATAATTTTTTAAAAAACTTTTCTTTGTTATTAATTAAGTAGTTTTTAAAATGAAATTTTTGTATGATAAAAACGATATTTCTGTAAGGTGTCTGTACGCAATTGTTTATTTTATCCGTTGTGTTTTAATCAGTTACAAAGTGATGTTAATTTTTAGTAGAGTTACCCCCTCAACCGGTGTCGTCGCAATTTTGTTGCCGGTGCTGAACAATCGCTAGTTGTCGTAAAGGAGTGCGATGCGTGGAACTCTTTCTTTCTCAAAAAGACAGGAATCTAAACAATTCGAATTGAACTAATCTTTCTAATAAACATGGGGATTCTGGAAAAGATTCAAGAAATCGAGAAAGAAATTTCTCGAACACAGAAAAACAAAGGTAAGAACGTGATAAATGATTATACATTTGCAAAAAAAGTTTTAAAAACGTCATTTTTGGGGATCATGAAGAAGTAAAGTCCATGTGTGTGTTTTTATTATTATTATTATTATTTTATTTTAGAAAGATTTTGTAATTATTTCGTTTGTAATTATTTGTTTTTAAATTCATATGAACAACTGATTATCAATTTTTTATAAACAAGGCAACTGTGCTGTATTTGGAAAGTAATTAATCATGACAAGAAAAGTTTTTTTTTTAGTATCGTGTCACTGTGACAGTCACAGTCTTTTTACTCTAGAAATGATGATAGTTTCATTCTTTTTTTTATTTAATTAAAATTAAATTTCGATGATGATCGTTGTCAGTTGACAAAATTTTTTGAAAAGAGATCTATTACTAGGTTTCTGTGAAATTATCTAAATTTTTATATCTAAAGTTACGTACCGAATTCCTTTTTTTTTAAATCTATTTTTTAAATATAGTTTCGATATTCTTGTTTGAAAGCAAATTGTTTTCGATTGAGAGATAACAAAAATCTATTCAAAAAACTGAAAACAAGTCGCATTTTTGGCGATTTTTGCTACAATACATGTTTATTAAATTTAACAAGCAAAATTGTTTCAGTTGGTAATCGGTTTGTCTACTTTAGCTTATTTTTGTTTAAACTAACCCATATGGTACTATATTCCAAAACTCGTATTCAGTGAAGATTGCTAAGTTCTTTTAAAATTTGTATTCCGTGTTCAAAACAAGGAAAAATAACTTCTTGAGCCAGATGCTATACCCTAAATTATGGGCATAAGATACGCAGGTTAAATTTATTTTTAAAGTTAGGGTCAGTGAAAAATGCCGTCTAAATGGTAAACAAGTGATGACTGATGCTATATAATTTTATTTGTCTCCAATTGATACCATCATATTGGTGAGTATGTAATCATAGATGAGGGTTTTTCATTTTTAAAATACAAAACATTCTAAAAAAAAAGATAATTAAAAATTACAAAACTGATCATTATGGGTGAATAGTGAAAAAAATAAGAAGATGTTCTTTTCTAAAAAACGTAACAAAAAGTATCAATTGTATTAGAGAGCATAGCAAACAATGTATTTCAAATTTACCTAAAAAAATTGAAAAAAAATAATTTTAATATTTTTAGGCTGAAACTAGAATTAATTCACTTAATATCGTTTAGGATATCAAATTTGGCAAGTCCTGCAAATTATTCCTCGTCTAATTTAGAGAATATTGTTCTCCTAGTTGCCTCCCTTTTGCATCACCTATCCCAACTTTAATGAGGCTTTCAATTTTTTGTGTCGTGTCGCTTCAGGAAGTAGGTGATCATGGTACACCACATCTTCCTGTCTCTTGTAGCTCTGAAACTTTTGTCTTTCTGTTATTTCTTCCAAACCCTGTTCTACCATACATTTGCTCACGATCATTGTCACGCACTACTTTCCCTTACCCCTATTTCCTTCTATCTGCCCTGTGCTGTGAGTATCAGATTTTCCATGCTCTCCTTCCTCATCCTGGGACGTTTAAACTGCCATTTCCTGATGTTAAGTATAAGTTTCCTTTTTGTTTCCTTTCTTTACAAAATCTGGTCATTGCTCACATGTTTGACCCATGGTATCCCCAGCATCCTTCTGTAGAACCACATTTCTGTTGCCTTGGGTTTCTTCATTTTCATTTGCTAACATACAGGAGGACAGGTATCACAGTTCAGTACTCTTTTCTTTGTTTCCAACAGAATTTTCCCGTCTCTTAATACTCTGCTTAGCTTTTAGAATGCCTCTTGGCCATCCCAATATTTCTTTAGATCTCAATGTCACACTTTCTGTCCTTTGTTAGAACATTTCCCAGTTATTTAAATTTTTATACCTGCTTGATTTTAGTATCCCCTATCTGTAATTTGCGTTTTGGGCTCCTCTTTTTGTTGATGCCCGTGCATTCTGTCTTGCAGTTTGTTCCTTTCTTCGTGTTTTCCTTTGCTACATCCTGTAGGAGGTTTTGTAGTTTCTTTTTCATGCCTAGTTTCTTAGTGTTATGAAAATAGATCTGTTTAGGTCTTCCGATATATCACCACTGTTGTAGATTATTTCTGTAATCTTGTCTACTCTGAAATCGCCCTAGGCAGCCAGCATCTCTATTACAATTCAGTCTGGCCCTGCCACTTTGTTTCTGTTCAATTTGGTCAGGGCAGCTCTCACTTCAGTTTCTAATATTTTCAGCATATTGGTATTTCTGCATATTGTTGGTGGTTCTCTATAATTATGGATGAGATCTCTGATGTATTCATTCCATTTCTGAAGTATTTTTTCTTTCTCGAATATGAATGTTCCATACTTGGCTTTTATGCATCCTGTTGAGGAGCATGTCATTTGTTCTGTTAGTTCTCTTAATTTTATGAATATCTCCTTTATCTGAAATACCCATTCTCTCTATTTCTGCACATTTTTTGTTGAGCCATTCTTATTTAACCTGTCTGCATTTGTTCCTTATTTCATTATGTAGTTTTCTGTCTTCCATTCTATGGGAAACTACTTCACTATCTTTCCCAAGAACACATGAAAATTCACTTAATAAAGAAAAAAGATCTGTGGAGAACTGTAATCACTTATGTTCTGAAGGGATTATTTTTTATATAAGTTTTCATGTATCATTTACCTGAACTTCATTTGCTGTACAAAAAGTTCATCCTGCCATTGAAGTTGACTGTAATCCTTGAGCAATAGTGTGTTTGAATTTCATAGTCCTGCTATGGCAATAGAAGACATCTTTGAGTGAAATTAACAATAAGGTTACTGCAACTGAGAAGCCTTGAATTAAAGTAATATTAATAATACAAAGTGCTAATGGTTAAATTTGGTGATTGTACAGAAACTGGTGTTTCAATATGATGTGGCCATAATGTGAACCTCCCACTGTGTCCTTTGCATCGACACCCAAAATCTCTGCGGTCGATCGATAGTTGATCACTTTGTTCTAAACTTAGTCCTGTTCCATGTTGTGCTTGTTTGATCACAAAGCTGATTTGGGTTGAAAGTTGCCAAAATCCACTGCATTGACAATCCACACAGAGCTGGGAGCCACAATAAAAAAAATCTTTGTGAAATTAAAAATAAGGTGTTATATCTAAATCTAATCTAAACTTATTTATAAATGGAACTTTATGTATGTGTGTGTGTGTGTGTCTGTGTCTATGTGTGTCCGTCCGTTACCTGTAGACTCCGAAATGGCTGAACCGATTTTCTTGAAAGTTTACACAGTTGTACTATAAGCGTTTGCGAGTGTTCTTACCTAGGTTTTGTGTCGAGGAAACCCCCGATAAATATCAAAAATCGATAATCAAAAAAATCGGGTTATAGAAGGAGTGGTCTGATTTTAATCAAATTTGATACACTCATAGACATAAGAAATGATATTCAGAAGTTTCAAGGTTGCGGTTCTTACAAAAGTGCAGAAAATCGATAATATATATAAATATAAAAGGCCAGATGTTTGTGTGTGTGTCTGTTTATCTGCCTGTATGTCTGTATTTTTTTCAGCCCTTTTATTTTAGTTTTTGCTTTGGGTTTGGCTCTAAGTAGATATAATTGTAGTTCTTAGTCTCAGCCATGATACCATTTACTCAGAGGACTTATTTAGCCTTCAAAATTCAAGCCCAGAAGAAATTTTTGCAAAATTAAACAATGGCAAACCTTTCTTGAAGCTGGGTCTTTCTGTGGCATATTTGAAGAATACGGTAAAAGAAAGAAAGACAGAAAGAAGAGAAAAAAAGAAAGGAAAAAAATGGGAACACAAAAGACATTAGAATCAGTTAAAAAAAGATTTACTGAAGAAACGCCTGCAAGAAAGAAAGAACATATGTAAGTTCTGGATGATATCTTTGACATTCCAACACTCCCAAGAATTTGTTGAATGTACGAATACTAGAAAAAGAAAAAGTACAGAAAAAATAGTGGCTGGCTCAAAACGAAAGAAACACAAAGTTCAGTATGTGGCAAGCTTGTTAGAAAGAGGAGGGGTGAATACTAAGAATAAAAAAAATATTTAAGAAAAAAAATACGTTCAACATTATTTTTAGTGGATACCCATTTTTGAGTAAATGCTCTGTTTATTTTTTTTAACAGAATATTTATTTTCCTCTACTGTCTTGTATATTAAAGAAAAAGATGTGCACTCTGGTAGAATTTAATCCTGTGTATAAAAGTCCATTACTATACGATAAAATGAATTTATCTTTAATGTCTGTGCATTAAAATTAATATAACATTAAAATCTATACTATAAAATTAAAAGTAAAATACAAAATAAATAACAGAACAGTCAAAGAAACAGAATTGACAAAAGTTTGCAATGAGTAAAAACAGAAAAGAAAGGAACAGGGCAAAAATAATATAAAGGAAGCACATAATATATGTGAGGCAAATTAACAGTAATAAGGCAAATTAACAGTAATAAGGCAAATTAACAGTAATAAGGCAAAACAACAGTAATAAGGCAAAACAACAGTAATAAGGCAAATTAACAGTAATAAGGCAAATTAACAGTAATAAGGCAAAACAACAGTAATAAGGCAAAACAACAGTAATAAGGCAAATTAACAGTAATAAGGCAAATTAACAGTAATAAGGCAAATTAACAGTAATAAGGCAAATTAACAGTAATAAGGCAAATCAACAGTAATAAGGCAAAATAACAGTAATAAGGCAAAATAACAGTAATAAGGCAAAATAACAGTAATAAGGCAAAACAACAGTAATAAGGCAAATTAACAGTAATAAGGCAAATCAACAGTAATAAGGCAAATCAACAGTAATAAGGCAAATTAACAGTAATAAGGCAAATCCTCAAAACTGAGTGCATGGTCATCAGCAAAAGATACAACCCAAAATGCCAAATACAGGTGGGGGATAACAGAATCAAACAAGTCCAAGAATTTAAGTACCTAGGAAGTGTTCTAACAGGAGATGGAAAGTGCGACACGGAGATCCGAAGGCGAATTGGCATGGCAAAGGACGCATTCCAGAAGATGAGCAAAATACTAACACACAGGAAGATCTCAATAGAAATGAAGAAAAGAGTGCTAGACTGCTACGTGATGTCAGTTCTTCAATACGGCTGTGAATGCTGGACAATATCATCGAAAATGAGGACAAGACTAGAAGCGGCCGAAATGTGGTTCTACAGAAGGATGCTATGGATATCGTGGACTGAGCATACAAGCAACGACGAAGTGTTAGAAAAAATGGCAACAAAAAGGAAATTGATGCTGAGCATCAGGAAGAGACAACTGAAGTTCCTGGGACATGCAATGAGGAAGGAGAGCCTGGAGAACCTGATACTGACTGGACAGATAGAAGGAAGGAGAGACAGAGGAAGGCAGCAGATAACATATTTGCAGGGTCTGATCAGGTGGATGACGGAACGGGGGTTGCCAGGAGCAACAGGAGCAAACATACTAAGAGCCACAAGGGATAGGGAGACGTGGAGATCCATGATCGCCTACGTCCTGAAGGGACAGGGCACATAGAAGAAGAAGAAGGCAAATCAACAGTAATAAGACAAAAAGTTCACAAACTAAGAATTGGTGTTGATACACAAAAGCAAGTTCAAACAAGTGAATGTAGCATTCTAACTTCAAGACAAGACAGACTGGGACTGAGTCAGTTGAAACTGAAAACCAACCTGTGAATACATTCCAGCATGCATTTATGTGCTTCTGCCTATAAAAGAGACAGGGAAAGTGTTTTGCAGTCATTTCCAAGGATTGAAATCAACAAAATTCCATTAAATCTTTTGACATTAAATAACCCACAGAGGTTATTATGCCATTAAACAAAACTCAAACATTTTTGAAGGAAAAAAAAAATTATTGCCATAATAAATTTTTGAAAGAAAAAATTATTACCAGCAATCCATTTTTGAATACAAATCTAGAAGACATCTTCAGTTTTCTAAAATTAAAAAAAAAATTTAATCAGAATCTGATTAAATTAACCTTCTCACTGTAACCAAACATTTTTAAAAAATACCTTAAAAATCCCACTTTTTTGGCTGTAAATGATGCACAGAGGTTGATATGCTGTTAAACAAAACTTAAACTAAATAAACCTGAGAATTAGACTTTACAATGACGATCATTCAGTGAATACAAGACAGTCTTTTTAGGTTTTTTTTTTCATTTTACTTTATTTTTGTGCAGTTTAGATCAGGATATTTTTTCTGTTGTCACAGTAACAAAATATATTGTTAACCACTTAACAATCGTAGACAATCATTGCTTCCATTGTCTTCAACACTTAAGAAATTATGACTCATCTAATTCATTGTCAAAGTAAGAAGAGCAAAGAAATTTTTCAAAATATCTTGTCAGCTGCTTTAAGACAATTATAGTTTATTCACTATCAACAACTAGGAATTATCTTTGACCTTTTTCTTAGTCACAAAGTAAAAAAAATGTAGTTATTTCAAAAAGCTCATGGACAGCTTCAGGTCAATCATTACTTTCACTCTCTTTATCAAAATATAACAATCATCTTGACTCACATCACTAAAAAAAAAGGAAATCATTAATGTCATTGCCTTTATTGTCATCATCAAATTGTTTTGAATGATTTGATTTGCTCATAAAAAGTTTAATATATCTTATCGGCTATTCAAGGACAATTATTGCATCCATTGCAGCTGTCATCTCTGAATTATATATCTGTTCTCAGTCAAAGTAAAAAAAAAAACTAGGAAAAATTCAGGATAACTTGTCAGCTGTGATCAATCACAGAAAAATTAAGAATACTAAAGAAATTTCAAAATATCCTATTAACTACTTTCAGACAATCATTGCTTTCACAGCCTTTATCAAAATTTATAAATCATCTTGAATCACTGAGAAATTAAGAATACTAAAGAAATTTCAAGATATCCTACTAACTACTTTCAGACAATCATTCTTTTCACAGCCTTTATCAAAATTTGTAAATCATCTTGAATCACTGAGAAATTAAGAATACTAAAAAAATTTCAAGATATCCTACTAACTACTTTCAGACAATCATTCTTTTCACAGCCTTTATCAAAATTTGTAAATCATCTTGAATCACTGAGAAATTAAGAATACTAAAAAAATTTCAAGATATCCTACTAACTACTTTCAGACAATCATTCTTTTCACAGCCTTTATCAAAATTTGTAAATCATCTTGAATCACTGAGAAATTAAGAATACTAAAGAAATTTCAAGATATCCTATTGTTTAAAAAAATATTACCAATACATTTTTGAAGGAAAAATTATTGTCATAACACATTTTTGAAGAAAAATAATTATTACCATCAATACATTTTTGAATACAAAACTAGAAGACATCTTCAGTTTCCTAAAATAAGAGTTGTGAGTTCAATACCAAATAATTTAGAGAGTTAAGTTAAAGAGAGATAACTACATGGCTACCGGAAGAGGCATTGTATAGACAAATATTGAAGGAAGGTGTTGTTTTCTATCAGGATAATACCAGACCTCATATTTCTTTGGCAACTTGGCAAAAACCTTTGCAGCTTGGCTAGGATGTGTTACCCCTCCCACCATATTCACCAGACATTGCTCCTTAGGATTTTCATTTATTCAGGTCCTTGCAAAATAAAATCAATGGTGAATTTTTAGTCCTTTGGATAACATAAAAAAAACAACCTTAATGAGTTCTTTGCCGAGAAATCAAAATTCTGGGAAGACAGAATTTTTAAGTCAAAGAAAAATGGAGAGAGGTTGTGCAACAAAATGGTCCATATTTAATTAGATAAATATTTAATGGCATAATTTTGTTTTTTGTTTGAATTTCCTTTAAAAAAGCATCATTAATTTTCCAGATAACGCAATAGAACAATAGAGTGAACCAACTTTCCAAGCAGCAGACAAATTTACTAATATAAAGTCAGTCAGTCAGTCAGTTAAGTGCCATACGTGAAACACTCTTGGGCGATCATGTCTCGAAAGAGACATGACTAACTGGGCAGTAGGTTGCCATTGCTTTCTGCGGTAGACTGGTTGCCAGCCAAGGCTATAGAACCCAATCTGTTCTATTAGTTGACTTATAGCTAGAGGGAAGAGATGTATTATATTATTATGTAGTAATTTGTGGGGGATCAGTTTATTACTTCATAACAATAGAAAACCGATCCCCTACTTTATGACCAGTGGAAGCCTTAATCATGATTCCAACTATTATATTCATTCAGTCAGTTATTTAATTGCCATGCGTGATACACGCTTTGGGCGATCATGTCTCAAAAGAGATATGACTGACTGAGCAGAAGATTATCCCGCAGTAGGTTGCCATTGCTTTCTGTGGTAGACTGGTTGCCAACCAAGGCTATAGAACCCAATTTGTTCTGTTATTTAACCCATAACTGGAAGGAAGAGACGGATTAATACCTTTCCCAAGGGTATTTGCGCATAAGTGAATGCAATGAAATCAACTGAAATTCAAACTCGGCTCCCCGATTTCTCGTTCCGAGCCAACATCCACTGCACCACAAAGTACATCCACTCATATGAAGGCAATATCTATAATAGATATCACCTTGATGGATGAGTATTTTGTTTGTTGATTTTGCTTTTAAATTTTTACCTTGTCTATTTTTGTCTAATTGGCAAATATTTTTGTTCTTTTAGCAACTGAATATCATCTTGGTTTGTTAAAAGCTAAGCTTGCCAAGTACAGACAACAGTTGCTAGAGCCATCATCAAAATCATCTGTGAAGGTAAGTTTTTAATTACATGTGTTGTATGGGTACTAGCTATGAGTAGGTTTCCTTGCCTTAGTAGGAGGGTAGCGTTACATTCATAATTGTGGAGGAATCAATGGGAAAAAACTAACTTTCCTCAGAACAATCCTTGTAATGCACAGCAGTTTACAGATGCTAAAGGAAGCTGTGAAGAGCCTGATTTGATGTCTGCTGTGGATGTAAGAACTTCAAATTGATTGAATAAAGGAGGGATCAAGGGTTTTCTTTTGTTCAGTACACTCTTGCAGCACCACCAGTAGTCTTTGGAACCAAACTTGTGAGGTGCTATACACTGCTTCATTCTATCAGCAAACAATAGCTTAGCATCATTTAGGTCACGCATGCATTTATTATGAGCTGAAACAAATTCTCTTTTACTATGAAAATGCATTGGAAAAGGGATTTTATTATGAAAATGCGTTGGAAAGGGATTTTATTATGAAAATGCATTGGAAAGGGATTTTACTATGAAAATGCATTGGAAAAGGGATTTTACTATGAAAATGGATTGGAAAGGGATTTTACTATGAAAATGCATTGGAAAGGGATTTTATTATGAAAATGCATTGGAAAGGGATTTTACTATGAAAATGCATTGGAAAGGGATTTTACTATGAAAATGCATTGGAAAGGGATTTTAGTATGAAAATGCATTGGAAAGGGATTTTATTATGAAAATGCATTGGAAAGGGATTTTATTATGAAAATGCATTGGAAAGGGATTTTATTATGAAAATGCATTGGAAAGGGATTTTATTATGAAAATGCATTGGAAAGGGATTTTATTATGAAAATGCATTGGAAAGGGATTTTATTATGAAAATGCATTGGAAAGGGATTTTATTATGAAAATGCATTGGAAAGGGATTTTACTATGAAAATGCATTGGAAAGGGATTTTACTATGAAAATGCATTGGAAAGGGATTTTAGTATGAAAATGCATTGGAAAAGGGATTTTATTATGAAAATGCGTTGGAAAGGGATTTTATTATGAAAATGCATTGGAAAGGGATTTTACTATGAAAATGCATTGGAAAAGGGATTTTACTATGAAAATGCATTGGAAAAGGGATTTTACTATGAAAATGCATTGGAAAAGGGATTTTACTATGAAAATGGATTGGAAAGGGATTTTACTATGAAAATGCATTGGAAAAGGGATTTTACTATGAAAATGGATTGGAAAGGGATTTTAGTATGAAAATGCATTGGAAAGGGATTTTATTATGAAAATGCATTGGAAAGGGATTTTACTATGAAAATGCATTGGAAAGGGATTTTATTATGAAAATGCATTGGAAAGGGATTTTACTATGAAAATGCATTGGAAAAGGGATTTTACTATGAAAATGGATTGGAAAGGGATTTTACTATGAAAATGCATTGGAAAGGGATTTTATTATGAAAATGCATTGGAAAGGGATTTAATTATGAAAATGCATTGGAAAAGGGATTTTATTATGAAAATGCATTGGGAAGGGATTTTATTATGAAAATGGATTGGAAAGGGATTTTATTATGAAAATGGATTGGAAAGGGATTTTACTATGAAAATGCATTGGAAAAGGGATTTTACTATGAAAATGGATTGGAAAAGGGATTTTACTATGAAAATGGATTGGAAAGGGATTTTACTATGAAAATGGATTGGAAAGGGATTTTACTATGAAAATGCATTGGAAAGGGATTTTATTATGAAAATGCATTGGAAAGGGATTTAATTATGAAAATGCATTGGAAAAGGGATTTTACTATGAAAATGCATTGGAAAAGGGATTTTACTATGAAAATGCATTGGAAAGGGATTTAATTATGAAAATGCATAGGAAAAGGGATTTTACTATGAAAATGCATTGGAAAGGGATTTTACTATGAAAATGCATTGGAAAAGGATTTTAATATGAAAATGCATTGGAAAGGGATTTTACGATGAAAATGCATTGGAAAAGGGATTTTACTATGAAAATGCATTGGAAAGGGATTTTATTATGAAAATGCATTGGAAAGGGATTTAATTATGAAAATGCATTGGAAAAGGGATTTTACTATGAAAATGGATTGGAAAGGGATTTTACTATGAAAATGCATTGAAAAGGGATTTTACTATGAAAATGCATTGAAAAGGGATTTTACTATGAAAATGCATTGGAAAGGGATTTGAAAATGCATTGGAAAAGGGATTTTACTATGAAAATGTATTGGAAAGGGGATTTTACTATGAAAATGTATTGGAAAGGGGATTTTACTATGAAAATGCATTGAAAAGGGATTTTACTATGAAAATGCATTGGAAAGGGATTTTTGACTATGAAAATGCATCAGAAAAGTTAACTTTGTTATTAAAGTGCATTGGAACTTGATTTTATTATGGAAATGCTCTGGAAAGGGATTTTACTTGGAAAATTGGTTTTTCTCTGGCTTTTGTTTTAATTATTTTACTTCATGCAAGGCAATAGTATCACTTAGGTACTAGGGTCTTTTAGGACTGAAAGAGAATTGGAAAAGTTTAAAGGTACCAGTAACCCACTAGACAGGATTGTGAACCAGGTAAATCTATCTATTTCTATTGACTAAAATAAAACCTAAATAGTAATAATTTAGGCAGACATGTCAGAAGCAAAGTGTTAAAATAGACTTCAGAAGGAACTGAAAACCCAATCCTAAATAGGAAACAAGTGATACACCTCTATTCCTATTCAAATGTCCAAGGAGGAGTGTGAACGAGATGATAGGCAAATCTTTTGAAAACAATAGTTACCACTTAGTAACCCCAATGTATACTGGATTCTAAAAATATACCAAAATCTGTTTAGTACTCAGTGTCATTTCAAAATGTCAAAAGATCTAGGTGTTTCAGAAGGTGACCTTATCTCCACTTAGTGTAGAATTATTAGGCCTCAGAGGATATTGATGGATTTGCTATCATAAACAAGAAATCAACCCAGCAAAATTTAAGATATACATACATAAGACACCAGGGAAGTTTAGACAAATACCCAACTCATGAAGGAGAAGATATCCTTGCAAGAAGATTGTACATTTGAAGAAAGTTCCAAAAACAAAATACCCTGAATAACCAATGTTACTTTTATGGAATTCAAGATAAATAATCATTTTATACGTGAAGAATTAAAGTCTTGTATTATCAAATGTTACTAACATAACTTTACAGTGACATACGAAATGATGGTGTTGGGAAAATGAAATGTTACTGAACTTTAAGCTTATAAAGATTTAGCTTTATACCCCTCCCCATATTCACAAGGAATAGGGGGGGGTGTAATAGACAGCATCTCGAAATAGGGAATCAGAGAGCAGTGTCTAAATAACACTTACATACACATAGCATTGAGAAAAATGTATGCAGGTCCCATTCCTAATTCTCCATTCTCAACCTTCAAGTTTAATTGCTTTGTGACCCTTGTTATCAACATGTACTTTTTTTTTACCTATATTTGAATATGTAACTGTTTTAGTGAAATATCCTGTCCTACCCAGGAATGGGTATGGCCCGGGTTATAAAAGACCGGGACTAGAACAAACTACAGAGTGATCTGGAGTGATCTAGAGTGTTCGTGATTATACAGGAGTCTTTGTCATTATACGAGAGTGATCGTGATTATACGAGAGTGATCAACTTTAGTTGAGAGCCATCGGCCTTAGACAAGAGTTAGACGTCACTAGATGGAAGCCTTCTTCTCAAGACGGACGCATACGTCCTATAGAGAGATATTGTCTTCTTGATCGTTATTCTTGTTAACTTTTCGTTGGTGTACGTGTATTTGGTTTATTGTATTGAGGTATAATAAATCTCTATTCATCCTCAGTGTTAAGAATTATTTCTTGCACTATTCTTTCTCTGTTTATCCCCTCCCCCCGGGATATAACAGTAAAAAATTAAACTAAATACAACTAATGATTTGACGTTAATCTTGTGTCTTTTGTTTTTATTTTTTTTTTTTGGTTCATTTCTGTGAATTTGTTTTGCTCATGCTAAGTCTTACAAAAAACATGTATATATAAAATTCACTATTTTTTTATCTAGAATGTTGAATGTATGTCTATATTTCTGAGATGAGGCAGCATTCACACCATTTACATTCAGTCAGTTAAGTGCCATACGTGAAACACGCTTGGGCAATCATGTCTCAAAAGAGACATGACTGACTGGGCAGAAAATTATCCCGCAGTAGTTTGCCATTGCTTTCTGCGGTAGACTGGTTGTCAGCCAAGGCTATAGAACCCTGTTATTTAACCCATAACTGGAAGGAAGAGACGGATTAATACCTTTCCCAAGGGTATTTGTGCGTAAGTGAATGCAATGAATTCAACTGGAATTCGAACTCGGCTCCCTGATTCGGACTTATTATCCTCCTCTTTGTTGCCATTTGTATAATGTTTCAGCCATTGTATGCTCCGGCCTTCTTTGGGTGGTAGGAATTTTAAACTGAACAAAGGCCAGAGCATACAGTGGCTGAAACATCATACAAATGGCAACAAAGATCAGGATAATAGTCCGAATAATGTAAATGTTGTGAATGTTGAATGTGTCAAAATGATTAAACTTTTTAACAAAAATCTGGAGTTGATGTTCAAAACTACTACAAAACATTGTTGATTTATTTAATAGAGAATGATCTATTACAACATTTCTCTAATTTATATAGTTGAATTGTTCAACTATATTGCATATGATCCATTATTGTGCATAATTAAGTTACAATAAAATTTGTATTTTATGTGAATACTACTCTATGACAGTTGTGGTGTAGTAGAGTGTAAGGCACCATATATCATAGATTCAGGGTAGTGAGACATGAATCCCTTGCACTGGCCCTTAAGATATGAATCTATTTTTCCCCCAACTATGGGTTAAATTGTACGGTTTATATCAGGAAAAATTATTGTTATTCTCCAAAAATTGTTAATGCAATATTTACTCACAGAAAAAGAGTTATTCTTACAATTCAAAATATTTCAGCTTTAAATAAGCCACAAAGTGTTGATAAACTATAAAAAACAAATTAATCACTGCCTACAAATTTTACTGACACCCTGTCACTCTTCTTCCCACTGACTTGTTGTGATATTCTGCATTAAAAATATTTTGCTATTGGTAGCAAAACACATTTGATCATTAAACGTTGGATATTACAAATTTGAATCCAAGTAGTCTTTTCGACACTCAGTCTATCAGGAAAAAAAAGCATGGTTAATGGTCAGGAATTCAATCAATAGTGACAAAATAAAACTATTGTATATATCCTGTAAATACATTGGAAATCAGTTTATTATAGAAATGCATTGGAAATAAGGAAGAAAAGGATTGTCAGTGGTTAGGAATTAACTTGACCATTGATGAGAAAAAGTGGAAAAGAGGTAGACATGTCAAGTACTACCTATTTAGGTTGAATGGATTCCTTGGATAGTCAGTTGTTTCCTTCTGTTTAAGGGTAGGCATCAAATTGGAGAAGCAAGTGGGGGAAGGCTCCAAGCCACTTGTACAGGTACTTGTTGATACTCTGTTGTGTCTGCTGAATGCAAAACAAAATAATATCATATACCTGCAACACCCACAGAGGTCAGGGCAGCACACCATGTTGGTAGCACCAAGCCTTCAGTTTGCCAGGGAGATGGGTTCTGTCGATAGATTCATGTCCATCTAGTGCCACTTTCTGAACTTTTTATCTTGGTGCTGATCAGTCAGTGAAAATTCATACAGTTGTCTAAGGCTCTTCACTGACTTCTCTTTGACTGTTGGGATCATATCACTGCCAATGCAGAATTCAATCTCCTTGACAGATCCTCTGATTAATGATAAGTTCCAGTTTTTTTTTTTTTTTGGGGGGGGGGGGGTTAGACTATATTCTCACCTAAGTGAAGAGCATATGGCAGCACTGCAGCAGTTCATCGGCACAGACTTTAGGTGGAACCAGGATGGTGACGTCATCCAAGAATGCTGTAGAAGGAGGAAGGACCATTTGTTCTTTAGTCATCATTCCCTTTGCTGTGTCTGCTGCACCCCGTAATATGAGTTTCATGGACATAGTAAAAAAAGAAGTGGGGAAATTACACACCCCATCATGATACTGATTTTGAGGGTTTACCAACGGTGAACTGCATAAACACTGCTTGAAAAATTCCAAGGATATTCGAATTACCTCATGAGGAATTGATCCATGCACATTTGCGAGATTAAGCCAAATTACATGAAGCTCAATTTTATTCTGTTTCACTGATATGACTGAGTTGTAAGTTATGTGCAAATGCTTCAGACAGCCGGGGAAGTCATATATTCAAGTAATAATGCTAGTCATGTAATGCTTGCATAGATTATTAAGTGGTGATAATGTTTTTACTTTCTGTATGTGTACAAAAAAGCATGATCACTACTTTTTTTTTTAAAAATCATATCACCCCAAGCAAGGTGATAATGCCACTGATGCACAGGGGGCTACGTAAGAGTAAAAAGATTGGAAAAGAGAAAGCCGAAAACCACATCCTAACCAGGAAACAAGTGATGAGCCTCTTCACCAGTTCAATAGACGTGGGTGGAGTGTGAACCAGGCGATAGTTTAGTCTATCTACTCCAATTGAAAAAAATAAAAAAAGAAAAGAGTGAAAAGATTGGAAAAGAGAAAACTGGAAACCGCATAATAAACAGGAAACAAGGGATGAGCCTCTTCACCTGTTCAATAGACGATGGTGCATGTTAATTCAGAGCTTTCTTTAAGATTTTGAATGTCTTTATTGAGCATGAAACACCTGGTAAGTAATCCATGAATGAAAGTGTTGCTGCAATGATTTCTAACAAAAGCAGGCACCAACATAGGCTATATAGTTGTGCTTTCTGAAATTTTCCATTTGTAGCAAGAAATGTAAACACCTATAAAAATTTTGGATTTTGGAATTTTGGATAAACCTGTATAAAGGGTGTTCGGGCTAAATTTGACGGTTTGGGGGGGGGTAAGGAAAACAAAAGTGAATATCTTGACCAAAAATCAATTTATTGGAAAAATAGAAAAGTTGCATACAGGTCATAATAATCAAAAGACAATTCATTCAAAGAAGCCATCCTCAGCATCTGGTCCTGGACATGACGTTAAACTGCGTCAAGCAGCAAGGCCTCTGATTGGGAGGTTGTGAGGAGCATGGAACCACCTCTTATTGTTCTCAGGGCCACCCTGACCTGGAGTGGTAGCACCTGTTATGATCCCAAATTATGGGCAAATAGTTAACCCCCAAACCGGGGTCAAAACACTATGAAAGTATAAAAATAGACTTTTATAGAAATATATCCATAAAAATGAACTTTTATAGAAATATATCCATAAAAATGAACTTTTATAGAAATATATCCATAAAAATGAACTTTTATAGAAATATATCCATAAAAATGAACTTTTATCGAAAAATATCCATAAAAATGAACTTTTATAGAAATATATCCATAAAAATGAACTTTTATAGAAAAATATCCATAAAAATGAACTTTTATAGAAAAATATCCATAAAAATGAACTTTTATAGAAATATATCCATAAAAATGAACTTTTATAGAAATATATCCATAAAAATGAACTTTTATAGAAATATATCCATAAAAATGAACTTTTATAGAAAAATATCCATAAAAATGAACTTTTATAGAAATATATCCATAAAAATGAACTTTTATAGAAATATATCCATAAAAATGAACTTTTATAGAAAAATATCCATAGAAATGAACTTTTATAGAAATATATCCATAGAAATGAACTTTTATAGAAATATATCCATAAAAATGAACTTTTATAGAAATATATCCATAAAAATGAACTTTTCCATAAAAATGAAACATATATCCATAAAAATGAACTTTTATAGAAATATATCCATAAAAATGAACTTTTATAGAAAAATATCCTAAAAATGAACTTTTATAAAAATATATCCAAAAAATGAACTTTTATAGAAATATATCCATAAAAATGAACTTTTATAGAAAAATATATAAAAATCCATAAAAAGTGAACTTTTATAGAAATATATCCATAAAAATGAACTTTTTGCCATAAAAAGAAAAATTTTATAGAAAAATATCCATAAAAATGAACTTTTATAGAAATATATCCATAGAAATGAACTTTTATAGAAAAATATCCATAGAAATGAACTTTTATAGAAATATATCCATAAAAATGAACTTTTATAGAAATATATCCATAAAAATGAACTTTTATTGAAATATATCCATAAAAATGAACTTTTATAGAAATATATCCATAAAAATGAACTTTTATAGAAATATATCCATAAAAATGAACTTTTATTGAAATATATCCATAAAAATGAACTTTTATAGAAATATATCCATAAAAATGAACTTTTATAGAAATATATCCATAAAAATGAACTTTTATAGAAAAATATACATTTTTGAAGGAAAAAAAGATAATTCTCAGCAAAACATTTTTGACTCCAAAACTAAAAGACATTTTCAGTTTTCTAAAATAAAAAAGAATAAAAACAAACTTTTCATTACTGACTAAATCAACCTTCTCATTATTACCGAACATCAAAAAAAGTACCTTAAAACCCCACAGAGGTTGATATGCCGTTAAACAAAACTCAAATTCAAATTCATCCTCAGCACCTACCATGACCTCAATCCAACCCCAGAATCTGGCACATGTGGTCTTCACGGTGTCCATAGGGAGAGTGTCAGACTCATCCTTAATTCTGTCAATCATCTGGACCTTAGTCTTATGGGCAGTGCAGTTGAGGTCTTTCTCAACCATCCCTCCCACACACACACATAATGATCCACTGGATTACAAGTAGGGGAGTTAGATGGCCAGATGTTGTTTTGGCTGGTGTGTCACAAAAAGTATCGGACAACCACTTTTGACTCTCCAGAGTTGTGGCAGGGAACTGAATCTTACTGCCACATATATAGTATTCCAGTAGCCACCTTCTCCAACCAAGGCTTGACCACGGTGTTCGGCAACTCTATATAGCCATTCAAAATGAGCCTGAGACTCTATTCAAAGATGATATAGCATATCATCCTCACTGGAGACACACCCAAAAACCATCACAGTTTGGGGAAACTTGGTTTTCATGACACAAAGAATGTCATATGGATTGTAGGCAAGCCATCAGTTATTCTTGGTGTTGTCCAACTGATTCTAAGAAAAATTATTTTAATCAGAGAAGAATCAGATTGTCCCTTCTTCAACAAGATATTTCACCCTGTTTAGAAGTTTCTTTGCCTTTGTCAGGCAGTTTTCTCAAGCCTTTTCTGTAAGAAGTTAACCATTGTATGACTGGTAACAGAGATCTTCATTCAAGGCTAGCTGGTGCCAATTGCAACAGATTTCTCACACTAAAGCTTGCATTATTTTGCCTGGGTCTTTCATCACTTTCTCCTGCAGTTGTTGGATGAATTCTGATGTACAGAGGCAATCAGAATGTCTGCAGTGTTCTTTCCTGCAAGCCATTTTCTTTTAGTCTCTGTTGTAGCTCTCCATTTCAGGTCTTATTGTTTTCCTGGTGTTCAAAGAGCATTTAGTAGCTGTCAGAATATGATTTTGAAACCTGGCACAAATCATGATGATGTAGGTTACCATTTTCCAATATTAAGGTGCCTTCTACTCATCCATGTCAGTTGACATTGACAACTCTAGTAGTGATTAGGATTCACAATGCTGTTCACTGTTTACAAATATTTCAAACTAATTTGAAAAAATAAAAGAACACCTTGTTTGTATACTATCATAACTCATCCAAGGCATGGCCAGACCAATCCTTCATGATCCTTAACCATTTCACCCACATTGTGTCTGTTTTGATCTTGGACCAGCCAAAGTAGGATTGACCGTTATCACTTGGCTAGATTAGTCCTGACACATGAGGTGTTGAGTATATTGTTCAGACTGGATTTACACGATCCATGATATGGAGTATAAAATTAGAAGACCACTGCAATGCCGTGGTTACCAAATATAACATGACTTATAATCCGGGGTCGTTTTTTTATATATATTTATATATTGATCATATACACAGCTATAATAAGCAAGTCAAAGATGGTGACACTCAACAGTTGGCTGGCATTTCGAAATTACATTCAGTAACAATGCTCTGAGTTGGGGTGTACTTAATTGTCTTTTAGCAACATGTCCATTTTCAGTCCAACTGTATTATTCAAACCATCTTATTAAAATCACTAGCCCCAACTTATTTCTACCTTCTTATTCCAATCACAGGGCTTGAACTTATTAATTTCTGTATTGCACCCTGGTTTTATTAAACAAGCACAAAACCAGGGTAGTAAAGAATAGTCACAGTGGGGAGGTAAATTTTCCTTCAATGTTTAACTCTTACCAGCTCGAAATGAAAACAATATTAGGTATCCTGAGTTTCTAGGCCCTTCACTAATGAGGGGGGTGAACTCACTTTCTGTTATCCTTAGCCTGTCCATTTTCAACATCCACATTTTTTTATTACTTCGGTTACTTTTCCCAATAAAATAATTGTATTCTCCCATTTTAGAGAAATCTCTTCTTATCTTTAAAATTGATTAAAAGATTAATACCAGTCATCTGGAAATAGGGTTACACTATGGCTTGTATAGTTGTTTGTAATTTTATTTTAAATATAAGTTGTTTTTTAATTTTATTTTTTATTTTTCAGGGTGAAGGGTTTGATGTTATGAAATCTGGAGATGCACGCATTGCCCTGATTGGTTTCCCCTCAGTTGGAAAGGTAAACTTGAAAAAGTATCTCTCTTTTTATATATATTACCGGCCATAATTATTAGGCCACCCCAGTTTTTTAAAAGAAATGATGTATTTCATAATATTTTTAGTGGATAATTCTAAATGAAAATAGAATGGTTCTTATGTTATTACTTTGCAATATTTTACAAGGTAAGGAAGCAAAGATGAACTCGTCCAAATCACCCTAAATTTTCTTCATTTTTTTCATTGATGAAACTCCAATATAGGTAATTATTAAATATTTATAAATTCATTTGATGCACATGTTATAGTGCAGTATTAACAAAAGAACCATTCTATTTTAATTTACATGGCAATAAATACTAAAAAATAGTAAAAATACATAATTTTTTTTAAACACTGGGGTGGCCTAATAATTATGGCTGGTAATGTATATAAACAAATATTTCCTTAACCATTAATTAATTAAAAAATTATTATTTAAACAAGAATTTAAAAAAAAATTATTTTTAATTCTAACGTTTTTAAAAACTTTATAAAACCCAATAATATTCTGGAAACTTAGCCTTAATATAAGTCATCTCTGACACCGGATATTATATTATTACATTATTTTTTGATATTCAGAGCTGAAAAATTAAGAGAGTATGATGAGACAAAAAAAACTATGAAAAGAAATAAAAGCGACATCTTGCATATGTGCACATATACACAAATATGTGCACACACACAAAGAAGGAGAATCAACTCAACACCTATAAAAAATGCATAAAGTATTTTTTAACTTAATATAAAAATAACAAAAGTGAGAAAATTGACTATATTTGTGTAATTTGCTGATACCTCCTGACAAGAGGACTGAACAATCATTCAAAGGTTCGTCTATTGATCTCTAGAGTAGAGATGCTGAATATAACATCACTCAGCTTAATGACAAATTTTATATTTGTATTAATCCTATATATATATATATATATATATATATATATATATATAGTATTGTGATAGTTGTTACAATGGTTTATAAATTCATAGTGTCACTACACAAAAATTTTTGCGTTTCGAAGCTTCCGTTTTTTTAGGTGCTTCTCATCGGGTGAGGAAGTTGGAATCTAAATATATATATATATATATAATTGGGATGTTATAGTGGTTCCAACAAAAGAAAAGTGTATATTTTAAATAAAAAGAGGGGTTGCAAATGTTCTTTTATATAAGAGAGTGGTTGTTTCCACATATTAAAAAAAATTAATGTTATAGTCTCTGTTCTGTCATCGTCATGTTTGTACATCACAGTCGTAGTTCACACTTTTCTCCAGTTTCTTTGCTGAGGTGATGTGTTATCCCCCATGGGGATTTTCATATCGAAATGATCATTCAACATCATTGAATTAATCCTTTTTTAATTTATATATATATATATATATATACACACATGCTATAAAGTAATTAGTAAATATTCATAAAGAGCTTATTTAATTGACCAACTCCAGTGTTCCAGATTACAATGTTTAGAATATTATATATATATATATATATATAGAGAGAGAGAGAGATAGTGAAGTCAAGTCCGTGAATGGTGAGGATAATCCAAAAAGATCTATTTAATATAAAGTATTAAGTGATAGATCTGTATAAAGAGCTCAATGGATATTATCCAGAGCAATATGTTATACATAAAGGAAAACTCAACACATCATCTAAAGTGGTTATAAATTATAATCCATTTCAATGAACTAATAAGTTCGTCTCTTCAGACCATGTTTTATTTTGGATAAATATTTTGCCAGAATATCCAAAAAATTTTTTTAACAAAATGGAAATTAAGTAACATGAGCCATAATAGAAATTTTTAACTTGCAAGAATCACCAAGGTTAGAAGAGAAAAAGTTCACTGGGCAGAATGAGTGACCATAAATCATGCCCACACACAAGCACACGAATACATGTACACATATATCCCTATATATGAACATACTTATGCATATACATACAGCCATATACATGCTTACATGTATACACATACAAATGTACCTATGTATACACATACATAGACACACATATTCACACATTTATCCATATCCACATATAAAATTGTGTTCCCACACTTACATACAGACATATCAGTCAGTTAAGTGCCATACATGAACCATGCTTGGGCGATCATGTCTCCAAAGAGATGTGACTGACTGGGCAGAAGTTTTTCCTGCAGTAGATTGCCATTACTTTCTGCGGTAGACTGGTTGCCAACTAAGGCTATAGAATCTAATCTGTCTTGTTAATTGACCCATAGCTAGAGGGAAGAGATGGATTAATACCTTTTCCAAGGGTATTTGCACGTAAATGAATGCAAAGAATTTGACTGGAATTTTGAACTTGGCTCTCCGATTTCTCATTCCGAGCCGATATCTACTGCAGCACAACACACATCCTACCAGACATATACATATATAATGCTAACACATATTTATGCATATATACTAACAAACAATCATGTATATGCACATAATATGCATACACACACATATATACATACTAGCAGTATAGCTCGGCGTTGCTAGGGTGTAATGAAATCTTTAAACCTAATCCATGATCCTGGAGCTCAGACACAGCCAAAAGAATATTTGAAATGATAAAATAATTGCGACAATTTACCAATCGCACCTAGTATATATATATATATATATATATATATATATATATATATATATATATATATATATATTTTAATTCAGGTACTTCAATCCAAGGGAAAAAAGCAGGAAGGTAAATTCCAAGTTTTTTTCTGTTGCTGAGGTGATGTGTCGTTCCCCGTGGGGATCTTCATGTCGAAATGGCCATTCAACATCTTTGAATTAATCCTTTTTTAATATATATATATATATATATATATATATATATACATACTAGCAGTATAGCCCGGTGTTGCTCGGGTATAATGAAAGCTTTAAAACTAATCCATGGTCATGGAACTCAGACTCTTTGAGTGTTGGCACGAAAGACTAAAAGGCAATGGTTGTTTACAGTTAAAGCAAAACCATAGACTGAAAGAAAAATGAATGGATATTAGTCAAATTTTGTTTTCCTGGTATCGATATCAAATAAGTTTTTTCGTCATAAACTGAATTTTGAAGGCTAAATAAGTCCTCTGAGTAAATGGTATCATGGTTGAGACTAAGAATTACAATTATACCTACTTAGAGCCAAACCCGAAGCAAAAACTAAAATAAAAGGGCTGAAAAATTACAGACATACAGGCAGATAAACAGGCACACACACAAATATCTTGCCTTTTATATATATATATATATATATATATATATATATATTATCGATTTTCTGCACTATTGTAAGAACTGCAACATTGAAACTTCTGAATATTGTTTCTTATGTCTTTGTCTACGAGTGCATCAAATTTGATTAAAATTGGACCATTCCTTCTATAGCCCGATTTTTTTCGATTATTGATTTTCAATATTTATCGGGGGTACCTCGACACAAAACCTAGCTAAGAACACTCGAAGACGCTTATAGTACAGGTGTGTAAATTTTCAAGAAAATCAGTTCAGCCGTTTCGGAGTCTATAGGTAATGGACACGCACACACACACACACACACACACACACATACACACAAAGTTCCATTTATAAATAAGTTTAGATTTAGATATATACGCACACATGCATGTATATACATATATGTATACACATATACAAACCTTCTACATAGACATAAATTTCTCATCTATACACACTCTTGCTTTTCCACATCCATGGACCCGCCTATGAAGACAAGATTTATATGTGTATACACAAAATTAATTCCAACATAGATATACATAAGTGTCCACCTATACACACACAAAGGGAGGGTGGAGCTATATTAAATTACATACATAATACAAAGTAGTTATATACATATACTGGCATGTATATCAAATACATAGTAAACCATAATCACAATTTTTTCAATATGCAAAAATTATCAAAAGACAATTTACACAAATAGGGAAATAAATCCACAAGAGTTATACACATATAAAGGAGTATATATCAAATACACTGGGCACCTTAACCACAGTTTCTTCAATCCACAAGAATTATCAATAATAATTTACATTAATAGGGAAGTGAAATCACATTTGTGATATAGTGGGATTATCATTGCAGATTTACCCCAATATTAAGATACATACATAATATGAAGTAGTTCTACACATATACAGGCATATATATCAAATAACTTATTAGTTCTTTGAAATGGATTATAATTTATAACCACTTTAAATGATATATTTAGTTTTCCTAGGTGTATATATAAATGGTGGCCCAAATATAGGTGGACACAAGGTAGAATAGGTTTGTGTATTGGTTGTATGTCCAACAAGTTGGGACCCCTCCACATTATTCAAGAGCAGTCTGTGAGTATCATGAAGATCTATTTCCTGAGAAATGGATTGGCCGAAGAGGTCTTATTGATTGGCTAGCACATTCATCTGACTTGATCCAAATGGATTTTTTCTTTTGGGGAGAACTCAAAAACAAAGTTTATAGTCAAAAACCAATAAGTATTGGTGACTGGAAAAATTACATAAAAGATGCATTTCAAGAAATTAATACACAAGGAGACTTGCGCAAAAATGTTTGTCGAAAGGTGAGGGATAAACTTCAGAGCTGTGTAAATTCTGATAGACAACGCTTTGAGCAACTGCACTGATTAAATTTGAGCAATTTTGTATTATACACAATGAAATTTAATTGTATTAATAAATATAATTGTATATTTAATCTCAAATGTTTTTATTTTCGGTCACCTACTTTTGGATCACCCTGTATATCTCAAAATAAAAAATAAAATCCTCTAATTCTTTAGAAATTGCTTTGTTTACATTTGGGATATCCAATTGACAAGATATATATTTTGAGAAAAATCTGAATGAATGTGATCTAAAGGCAAAATAGTATACTGGATCGGATGGTGGCTCCTCCTGCAAAATTTCCCTTTTATCATTCCATGTGCCCATGGCTTAGGGAGTAGGGACTCCGACTGACACCAAATCGGTTGAGTTTCAATCTCAGCTGGAGGCAAGTAGATGTCTAGCCACACTGATGTGCTGTGATACAGCAAAACAGGCTTGTATGTGAATGACTAATATATATATATATATATATATATATATATATATAGTTTTATACCTACCTGTATACAGGAATGGGATGTTCCTTTTCTCTAATATACGTGGACACTATTGGAATAGAGTAAAGTAATTATACTGACTAGCAGTTCACTAGTAGTGTATCTACTTCATGCAGTGTGCAAGTCTTGTATTTGTTGGTACACTATTATCCCCAACCTCGTTTTGGTGATTACTCATGCAGTAACCTTTTAGGGTTACAACATATAGTGTATTTGGGGAGCAATCCCTCTTTTATACAAGTTTTGTTGACAACAACTAACAAAGTATTGTGATTAAGCTTTTTATTCAATTTTTATTGTGTTCATACACACAGAAATTTACCAAACTCCATCTACATCTGTGTTTAAATTTGTCTTAATTGAGCTGTGGTCAGATAGATGTTAACATGTGTCATCTATATAGGCATGTAGTGGTATAATATAATTATTTATGAGTTTGGTTTGATCAGGAACACAGTTCCTACAGGGGCATTTAAACACACCTGGAAACCTACCAAACTTCATCCACAACATACTAGCAGAAAAGACAAGTATAATGGCCTCATCCACTTGTAAAAAAAAGATTAAAAATAATGTAAGTACAAATAATAAAAAAGAAAAAGCCCACACTCAGTAACATTTAACTATGAACACGCCCACAACATGCTGACTGTGTTTGGAAAAAAAACACATTCTTATAACTTCAGATATATACATAAAAAACACCCACACATTCAGGAAAAATAAAAATTGTCCTTGGTAAAAGAATAGCCAAAAGTGCTTGGATATGCAGAATTTTTTAATTGTTTTTACATACTTTGTATCTACAGAAAAAAACACTTGTAAGCCCAGTTCACGCTCCACCCACATCTATTGAACAGGTGAAGAGGCTCATCCCTTGTTTCCTGTTTAGGATGCGGTTTCCGGTTTTCTCTTTTCCAATCTTTTCACTCTTTTCGTTTTTTATTTTATTATTTTTTTCAATTGGAGTAGATAGACTAAACTATCGCCCGGTTCACACTCCACCCACATCTGTTTAGGATGTGGTTTCCGGCTTTCTCTTTTCCATTCTTTTTACCCTTACGTAGCCCCCTGCGCATCATATCACCCCAAACATGGTGTTATCGCCTTGCTTGGGGTGATATGATTTAAAAAAAAAAAAAAAGAATGTAATAAATCTTATAAATAAAAATCTTAATTATTGCAGTCCCTTGTTAGTTGTCTTTAACAAAACTTGTGTGTGTGTGTGTGTATTTATTTATTTATCTGTAAATTCAGTATTCAAGATTTAGGGTGTTCAAATATATATGATATGACCTCTGTTCCATTATAGCTGTTACATTTCATCTGTGTGCATGCAAATATTACAATTATTACTGGACAGAGGTGGTCACTTTTAAATCTCTTCTCTCTAAGAAGAAAGATATTTTTTTTATCTGAAAAAACCTTAATGTAAAATTATAATAAATTCTTTAAATGCTTAAGTGATAGTGGTAAAACAAAATTTAACAAATTTAATTTCTTAAAAAGAATTTTTAATGTAACATTATTTTGATATCATTTTATGATTTCTCTGTTTATCAGTTTTATTTTTTCTTTCTAGTCCACCATTTTGAACATTTTGACAAAAACTCACAGCGAATCGGCTTCCTATGAATTCACAACACTGACATGTATTCCTGGTGTGATTCAGGTAAGAGTATAATTCACTCATTTATTATCCATCCTACAGGAGGATGATGGTTACTTTCTGGCATGTGTATCAATGAAATTTAGGTGGTTCTACAGAATGATGTTGAGAATGTCATCAAATGAACATGTGAGCAACAACAGAGTTTTAGAGAAAACGGGAACAAAAAGGACACTTCGAATCAGAAAAAGACAATTGAAACTTTTAGGACACAATGAGGAAAGAAGGATTAGATAATTTAGCACTCACTGGATATGTTGAAGCTTAGAGGGACAGGAAAGTAACTAAAAACATACCTGTTGTAGAGCAGCTAATACCCCTCTAGTGCTCTCAAGAATGGAATGATCTGTGGACTGAGGTAGCTATAAAAATAGAAACTAATAGCAGTCTGGGATTTTGGAGTGTCATTAACAATTATTATCCGACTGTACTCTCTGTGACTCTAACGGCTTAACTTCTTCTCTCTTCTACTATTTGTTGTTCTGTTTTCTGGTGTTTGTCTTATTTGTATTAATATCCCTATAGCATGGATATTGTGCTGTAGATACTCAGCACACATCTTCCGGTATCGTCCAATGCAACACTACCTAACAAGCTTGTCTAAGCAGTTGGCAGAACAGGGATTAGGAGGAGTAGCAAAAAGACAAACATCATTAAGAGCTACAAGGAACAGGAAGTTGTGGAGAACCATGATTGCCCATATCTTGAAAGGATATGGCACATAAAAGTTATTACCTGGGAACAAATTCATGGCAATATTTGAATATCCATGAGATAAGATTTTCTACAAAAAGTAGCCAAATTTTATATCAAGTGGACATTGAGGTCAAGGCTCAACAACAACAGTTTGTTTCATGATTAAAATTAATATTTCTTTTTAAAATTCTATCATTGTAACAAGTTACCTCCACTTTTTTTATGAAAAAAGGCTCCAAACTTATTAAAACAAAGTTTTATTGTGGAATTTTAAACTGAACCCTCGAGTTCCTCAACCAGGGTATAAATTTCAATCACCTGATGAAGGTTAGAGTGTACAACAGTCGAAACATTGTGAATATAACAATGAGGATGAAGACAACAGTTCAAACAATGTAAATAGTGTAAATAGTTAAAATACCCAATCTCAGAAATATACACAGAGTAACATTGAAATAAAGTAAGTTCATATTTGTGTTTATTTTTTTAAGTCTATGGTTTTATTTCATTACATTTTAAATGTATACCTGTTAAAATATTTGCTAAGTGTGCCATGAATTTTTTATTTGCTCCTAGGTGTGCTGTTGCATAAATGGTTAAGAGACATTCTTATAACACAATTGCTTACTTCAAATGATGCTGAGCATGTCTAATGCTACCATGACAGATTTTCTTTTTCTTAGTCAGGAGATCATGTTTGTTGATCCTTATGCAATGGGCAAGTTTATTGTTATGGACTGAGAAACAATGAAACCAAAAAGTCATTATATAGACACAGTTTCAAAATTTATACAAAGGAAAAACTATATTAGCTTTTTTGTATAACCCATGATATAAAAAAAAATAGGATTTAAAATATAACTAAAATTTCATTCTCTAATAGCAAGGTGAGGTCAGGATGAATAGTGAAAGACCATAGTGAATGGTGAGATCAAGCTTCAGTGAAATTAATGCCCTTCTCACACTTCATGGTACAGATTTAGGCCTAATCTTAATACTCTATCCCAGTGGTTTCCAAACAGTGTGGCACACCTCATAGGTGTGTTGGAAGAGGATAGCAGGTGAGATGGAATGATTGAAAGACATTCAAAGATATAGAAACAGTTTTAAAAAATTCATATGCCAAAAATAAATGAGATTTCAAAATTTAAAATATTACAAATTACTTGTAAAAATTCAGTTTAAAATATTAATGATTATGATATGTTTAGAAAATCTGAAGGGGCAATTTCTCAGTACCACCAATTATATGAAGAACAGAAGAATTTATTCCAGTATAAATAGTTATAATCATTGACCGATTTTATCATTGTGATATTTTGGCAGTGTAACCCTGATATCAGAGAGTTGTCGGGACCGGATACAAGTTCGGGTTTGGTCTATTTTATATATATTACCACAGGCTCTAATTTGGGACCATATAAAATCTCTCTTATATTCGGGTTTCTTATATCCGGGTTATACTGATATCAAGTATTAAGAATATAGTAACTAGGATCTGCAAATATTAAACAATTGCCAGAAATATTTAAAGAGAGCAGTACTATTTTTGTATTTTACATTACCTAAAGTCATTCGATGATGGTAGAAATTAAATTTTAAAGGATTTCAGTGAAACCAAAATAAATACTTAACATTTTCACTGGACTATATTGTAGCTCAGTATATAATGCTATTGGACAGATCATATTTTTTTGGCAGGTTTTTTTTTTTAATAATCATATCATAAGCAAGGCAGTTTACTGCAACATAGGAGGAAAGTTATGAGAAAGAATGACAGGTTATAGGAGGTGTCAGGAAGTGGGTAAAATGTAATATAACAATCTGGCCCCACCCGAGGAAGTGATGCAAGCGATGGTGTTTTCCATCGGTGAAGGGGGCGGCGAAGCGACAAGACAGGTGTTTGTGAAATACATCCTGTCGAAAGCCGGAGCGGATGTTTGTTTGACCTTATTTCCGGCAGTAGCGGAAATGGCTACAAGAGGCAAACAGAACAGGTGTCTCTGAGAATTACGTGGGCGTGCGTGGGCGAGGCAAAGCCGGAAGTCCCGGTTTGGAGATTATAAAAAGACCTCGGCGCACGTATTTCACGAGACAGAGAGAGACAGAGAGACAGACGAGACCAGACAGAGATCGGCCGGTGAAGAGAGACACTCCCGTCAACCCGTCAACCCTTAGAAGCGCGCTCTCACTCTCTGTTCACTAGGCTACACGGTTCATCGTCATTAATAAAAATATAACTTATATTTTTATATATATGCGTGTTGTTGTTTGTCGATATATAACAAAGAGAAGGATGAGACTACTGATAAGAGTGGAGTGGACGGAGAAAGGAGCATGAGAGAGAGGATGCAGGTTAGTAAGATAGGAGATGACTATTGACTTTACATTTAAATTCTTGGATATTGTAGCTGTTGGGGAAGCAAGTAAACGGAAGGGAATTCCACAGGCGGGAAGTGAGGGAAAAGAAGCTGCTGGAGTAGAATTTGTATTTACATTTTATTGGTTTCATATTAAAAGGGTGGGACCTAGTTGCTAATCTTGTTACATTTATTTTTAAAAGAATGTTGTTATTGTTGGAAATATATTTATTTAATATATTATTTGTTTACATGAATATGTATAAAATTTGCTACAAGAATATACTCCAGTGTTGCAGTGACTTCACAGAAAATGAAGTTAAAAGAAAGTGACATTTTGCAACAGCCTATGTGGACAGTGGACATGTGCTGAAAGATAAGATTCTACATGGAGAGATGCAAACATAAAATAAACATATGAAATAATTGTTCAAGTAATGACATGGAAATAAAATAGGCAAATAGAGGGAGAAAAGATAAAAAAAAAGTTACAAACCGATGATCGTAAAATGGTGATGAAATTAGTAGTATGAAACTACTGACCACATGCTTGGTGTAATGCCTTTATTGTATGGGGTTCCAGTGAAGGGCTAACTGGAAGTGGTCAAAAATGGTGACAATCTAGTAACTGAACTAAAATAAAAAGAGACAAAGAGGAAGTAAATCAATATAATTTCTATATCTTGATATTATTTCAAACTATTGTTTTAATCTTGGTTGATGTAGATGTTATAGACAATGTTTCGACCAAGTACCCATTGTTCATTATCAGGTGTTCATAATAACAGTTAAATAGTTGTTTTTTTTTTTTAAATCATATCACCCCAAGCAAGGCGGTAATGCCACTGATGCGCAGGGGGCTACGTAAAAGTGAAAAGATTAGAAAAGAGAAAGCCGGAAACCACATCCTAAACAGGGAACAAGGGATGAGCCTCTTTACCTGTTCAATAGATGTGGGTGGAGTGTGAACCAGGTGATAGTTTAGTCTATCTAATCCAATTTAAAAAAAAAAAAAAAAGGAAAGAGTGAAAAGATTGGAAAAGAGTGAAAAAATTGGAAAAGAGAAAGCCAGAAACCACATCCTAAACAGGGAACAAGGGATGAGCCTCTACACCTGTTCAATAGACGTGGGTGGAGTGTGAAGTTGTCTATAATAACATCTATATCAACCAAGATAAGAACAGTACTTAAAAATAATACTAAACTACTCATCTCAGAAATAAATACTAAAAATACAATTTCTGGATTGTGGTAACAGATCAAGTTATATCGTTTCATATTTTATCCATAGGCACATTTAATCAAACAGAATATGACGTATGTCTGAATTTAAAGACACTATGATGTGTTCATGCAAATGGAAACAAAAATTACCCAGCTCTCTTAGCACTGCCACACTGGGATACTGCAGACATCAAGTATTGACCATAACTCTGTCTCCCTAAATGTAATCAGAGAAGTGCTGCTTGTGGGAATGACCTTTTAATGTTTGATTTATTAAAAAATGAACAAAAGAAACGGTTTTATTCATATCTACCAGCATATGTCATTATATATATATATATATATATATATATATATATATATATACTCATCCTTTATCCTTTAGACAAATGATCTTGGTTTGCTGTTCAAGTCTCCAGCTGATTTTGCCATGTTTCTCATTACCCTTGCTTGTTTGTATTTTCAGACTGACTCATTTGATATGTATTTATTTCTTTTTCTTTTTTTACTCTTTTAGTTTGTAATAAACCTTTCGATGAACTGGACTTTGTCCTCTTCAGAGTTTTAATTGCTTAATGAATTTATCTGGATATCTTTGAGATTACGCATGCGTATGACACAGATGCATACTATCAGAGATAGGACATCAGTAAAAACAAAAAATTCCAAGAAATGTTATTCATGCAATATTTTAATATTGAAATGACAATTCTTTTAAAACTTTTTTTTTTCTTTTTTTTTTTTTAGTATAATGGAGCAAACATTCAACTTCTTGATTTACCTGGAATTATTGAAGGAGCAGCTCAAGGTAATTTAGATTTTCCTTTTTGGTTACTTAAAATTTTTATTTGTAGTTAATTATCTAAACTTATTTATAAATGGAACTTTGTGTGTGTGTGTGTATCCGTTACCTATAGACTCCGAAACTGCTGAACTGATTTTCTTGAAAATTTACACAGTTGTACTATAAGCATCTGCGAGTGTTCTTAGCTAGGTTTTGTGTCAAGGTACCGCCAATAAATATTGAAAATCGATAATCGAAAAAATCAGGTTATAGAAGGAGTGGTCCGATTTTAATCAACTTTGATACACTCATAGACAAAGACATAAGAAACGATATTCAGAAGTTTCAAGGTTGCAGTTCTTACAATAGTGCAGAAAATCGATTATATATATAAAAGGCAAGATGTTTGTGTGTGTGTCTGTTTATCTGTCTGTATGTCCTTTATACAAATCCACAATTTTTAGCTGATTCTCACCAAACTTCACACAAATATTCTTTAGGCTGCGTCTGAGCTCCAGGATCATGGATTAGTTTTAAAGCTTTTATTACACCCGAGCAATGCCGGGCTATACTGCTAATTTTTCTGTAAGCATCAGTCATTGCATTCTTCTCATTAGGGTTTACAGCCACGTCATATTGAAACATGATGACAAATTACATCCAGCAGCAGGACCTTATCAGGAGGTTTTGAAGAGCATAGAACCATCTCTTAACTGCTATTGTTCCCAGGTCCACCTTGACCCAAAGTGGTAGCACCTATTAGGGTCTCAACTATGGGCAAATAGTGAACCACTTAACTGGGGTCAAAAAACTGAAAAGAAAACACTACATTTTCTTCATAAAGAAAATACCAGCAATAGATTTTCGTAAAAATAAAAAATTACTCCAGCTGTGAGGAAAATTAAATTTCGGCACTAAATGACCCATAAGAAGATCATATGCAGTTCAACAAAAAAGCACTGAAACATTGCATTGAATGCATCTGCTCAGGTACCCCTGCTATTCATCTCGGGCTTCTTGACAAAATCCAATGAAGAATCTGTAATGTAATTGATCCCAACCTGGTAGCTCAACATAATGTAGCTTCCCTCTGTCTCTTCTACAAATACTTTCACAGCTACTGCTCTGACAAGCTTAGCTCCCTAGTGCCCCCTCTGCATGAATTTAACAAGCTACTAGACTAGCAACTACGTCCCACCCATTTACAGTGAAGCCAATCAAATGTAACTGCAACTTCTACTCTAACAGCTTCTTTGCTCGCACTTCCCACCTGTGGAATTCTTTTCTGTATACTTGCTTCCCTGAAAACTACAATCTCCAAGAATTTAAATGCAAATGTTTTTAGAATTTGAAGAAATTCATAATGTGATGCTATAATTGGTAGGTAAATATGGAGTAATGATATCATTAAGGAATTTTGACAGCTTGTAGATCGGTGTTGAGATCTGTAAAAGGATGTTTAGGAGGTATCCTGTTTTATGTATTTTATATTTCTATATAGGTATCCTGGTTGGTAATCTCTGATGATTTTCAAGGAACCTACATCAGCATTGTTTGATGTTATAAGTTTGTTGATGGATCTTTTTAGAGTCTCTGTGGTATTTTTATTTAATTTGGTAAATTTAGATCAGTCATCAATGATTTGCTATAATTCTTTATAATAATCCACTTTGTCTAAAATTATGTATGTGTTATTTTTGTCGGCTCTGATGACGATATTAGAATTGTTTATTAATTCTTTTGTGGCCATTTAAGGCTGACAAAGTAAACCTAGTTGCTGCACTTTGAAAAGACCCCCAATCTGTGATTGAATGGGGTAGAAATGGCCAGTAAATTTTAATGCCTCCAAAACAAAGCTGCTCTCCTCCAACCACTATAGAGAATCATTCCTGCCTATCATTAAAATGGATGACACTATTCTCCTAGGAAGCAATGCACTGCACCTCCTTGGCTTCACTCTCTCAAATGACCTCAAATAGAATGACTACGTTGAATCTATACCTGCATCTACTGCTAGGAAGTTGGTTGACTGTATTGGGATAGGAAGTTTTTCTTGTCAGAATCCATTTTGCACATTTATAAATCTACCATTTGTCTGATGCCATATCTGATCAGGTGTTCCTGCTATTCATCTTGAGGTTCTCACCAAAATCCATAGGACGATCTGCAATATAATTGATCTTGACTTGACAGCCCGTCTTCAGTCACTTTCTCATCAACGTGATGTAGCATCCCTCTGTTTTTTCTACAAGTATTTTCATGGAAACTGTTCTGACGAGCTTTTTTACTTGGTACCCTGACCACATGCATTTACTCATGCTACTTGATTGGCATCAAGGTCCCACTTTTTTACCATAGAAATAGTTAAATATAACCTCCTCTTCTACTCTAACAGTTTCTTTTCTCATACTTCCTATTTGTGGAACTCGCTTCCATTTGCTTGCTTCCCTGATAGCTACTACAATCTCCAAAAGTTTAAATGCAGCACCAAGTGCCATCTTTTATCGACTTGATCCCCATCCATCTCTTTTCTTCGACATCCCCTGTAACTTTTTTTCTCTCACTGTAACCTCCTGCACACCAGTGGCATTTCTACCTTGCTTGGGGTGAAATGATTATAAAAAAAAATGTCTTGTTTATTGTTAGAATATTATTAGTTATTGGGAGGAGAGTGGCCTTTTCTCAAATTTGAATTAATTATTATGTTACACTTACCTGAGCATAATTCCATTAGGGCTCATTGAAACAGACACAAAAATCTGCTAAACTTCATCCAGAACATACCAGTAGAAAATACAAGAACAATAGCCTCATCCACATGTAAAAAAAAAAGATTAAAACAATGGAAGCGCTAATATTAAAAAAAAAGAAAAACTGACACTCTGTAACATTAACTACGAACATGGTCACAATTTGCTGATTGTGTTTAGAAAATAAAGCATAGCTATAACCTATAACTTAGATAAAAAAAAAAACACACATTTAGTTAAAAATTAAGACTAAAATCGTCCTTGATAATGGCTAAAAGAATAGAAACTTTTGGACAGATTTTACCCACTTTGTGTCCAGAAAAGAAAACATTTGTATGAACACAAAAAAAATTAAATAAAAAGCTTAATCACAGTATTTTGTCAGGTGTCTTTTATGAGACTTATATATATATATATATATATATATAAGGGAAGGGAATGAAAATATAAACTGATGTTGTTTATAGTTATATATTGAGAATAAAGTTGGAGGTGCAAGAGTGATTACTATTAAATTTCTGGCATCTGATGATCTAGATATCCAATCTAACTAATTAATTTCATGTAGCTTTTTCTTGTTTTTGTTTTTTCTTAATCACTTCACCCCAAGCAGGGTAATAAAGCCATTAAGATACAAGAGTGTAAGAGAGTATGAGAAAAATTACTATTGAGAAAGAACAATAAGTGAACAGGCACTAAGAAGACAACAATTGAAATTTCATTAAAATTCAAAGTTGACTGGGAAGCAAAAGGCCGGAATAGACTTCCACAAGTGAGAAGTGCAACAGAAGAAACTGTTAGCATAAGACTTACGGTTATATCTGGTCCAGGGATGATGACCCCCCTTTGTGCATGAAAGTCACATTGAAATTCATTGTCCCTCATAGAGGCTGCATTCACCAAGTGATTTCTTTTACAGTTGCACATTTTATATCTTACATAATGAATGCATAAAATAGAATTTAATTAATATATAATCTAATAAAATCTGATATTATAAAACTGAAAAACAAGACATGTTTAGACAAATACTTTACATTGACATTACTTCTTTTGAGATAGCATTTTGATATCAGTCTCTAAAATGGTAGTTTTTAGTTTTAATTGGTCTTCCAAATGCTCATCTGTCATTCTCAACAAATTCTGAACAATTACCATGAAGTATTTATAGAAAAGTATTTATAGTAGAAGTATTTATAGAAAAGTATTTATAGTAGAAGTATTTATAGAAAAGTATTTATAGTAGAAGTATTTATAGAAAAGTATTTATAGTAGAAGTATTTATAGAAAAGCATAAAAAAACTCAGTTATTGCGGTGGGAAAGTGACCAATTAGTATTCTAGATCAGGACTGTTAATATTGCAGTTTCTTCTTTGGATTTTATTAAGAATTTCTAAATACATAGCCAGAGCACTAGCCTAGATATGGCAACAATATTCAAGTGGTAGACTTATAAATATGCAAGATAGATTCTAGTGAGAAAAATTGTTTAGTACAACATAATGAATCAACTTTCATAGTAGCATACCTAGCAGTTGATTCAATATAATCTTTTCATATCATCAGTGTCCTCAACCAAATCCAATGGAGAATCTGTAATGTGATCGATCTCGACTTGGCAGCTAGGATACAGTCAATTTCTCACCGATGCAGTGTGGCTTCCCTGTGTCTCTTCTACGAATACTTTCACGGCTTCTGCTCCAATGAACTTAGCACACTGGTACCCCCTATGTATAAATTTCTTCAAGCCACAAGATTAGCAACTAGGTTCCACCCTTTTACTGTGAAACCGATAAATTGTAAACACAAATTTTACTCTAGCAGCTTCTTTTCTCGCACTTCCTGCCTGTGGAATTCCCTTCCACATACTTGCTTTCCTGATAGCTATAATCTCCAAGAATTTAAATGTAAAGTCAATAGTCATCTCCTGTCTCACTAACTTACATCCTCTCTCTCATGCTTTTTCCCCATCCACCCCACTCTTATCAGTATTTTCTTCCTTCTCATACTCTCTTCCTGACATTCCCTGTAACCTGTCACTCTTTCTCATAACATTCCTCCTATATAAACCCCTGCACAACAGTGGCAGTAAAATGCCTTGCTTGGGGTGGCATGATTATAAAAAAAAAATATGACCCCTAAATTTACTGTCCTGTATTTGAAAATGTTTAATCTAAAGTTGAATACAAGGTCAGATAAAAAAATGCCTTGCTTGGGGCTACACGATTGTGGAAAATGTTAGTCTGAGAAAGCACAATTAGAGGTTGGCATCAGCCATGCTGATGAAAAGCAAAAATGGTTCACTCAGGCGATTAAAAGAGAGTAGTTTTGTTCTGGAAGTGTTAAAATTAACATACCATTCCTTTCTAGATTGTAGGTTATTTTTGAGATCAGCTGCCAATTTAACCTTATTGAACTGATCGGACTTACTTTTAAGATAGAAATAAGTGGTTGTGTGTTATCAGCAGTTTGTTTTTATTTTTATAATTGTTTCTAAATATGCCATATTTTAATAGCACTGGTTTTGTCAAGAAAAGTGAAATGCTCTATAAACCTTGACATAAATTTAGCATGCAAACAAATACCAATTAAGGTATTATTTTTTATTTTTATAATTGTTTCTAAATATGCCATATTTTAATAGCACTGGTTTTGTCAAGAAAAGTGAAATGCTCTATAAACCTTGACATAAATTTAGCATGCAAACAAATACCAATTAAGGTATTATTTTTTATATTTTTTAATCGTTTCACCCTAAGCAAGGCATTCCACTGCCACTATTGCGCAGGGGGTTACATAGGGCGGAAGTGATGAGAAAGGATGGTTAGATATAGGAAATGTCAGGAGAATGATAGATGGGTAAGGATACCGAGAATGATGGTTGGGTAGATGGCGAGAGTGTTTGAGAGAATAGATGCAAGTTAGTGTGCTAGGAGGTGTCTATTCACCTTACATTTAAACTCCTGGAGATTGTAAGCTGTCAGGGAAGCAGGCATGTGGAAGGGAATTTCACAGGCAGGAAGCACGAGAAAAGAAGCTGTTGGAGTAGAAATTATGGTTACATCTTATCTGTTTCACTGTAAAAAGGTGGGACCTAGTTGCCAATCTAGTATCTTGTGTAAATTCGTACCTAGGTGGCACCAATGATCTAAGTTCACCGGAGCAGAAGCCGTGAAAGTATTTATAGAAGAGGCACAGGGAAGCCACGTCACGCCGGTGAGAGTGGTTGCAGATGGTCTGCCAAGTTAGTATTGATCACGTTACAGATTCTCCGTTGTATTTTGTCAAGAAGCCCGAGGAGAGTAGCAGGGGCACCCAACCAGATGTAGCAGCAGTATTCAATACACGGGCGGATGGTAGATTTATATATGTGCAGGATAGATTCAGACGGGAAAAACTTCCAGGCCCTGCACAGAGAACCGACTTTCATAGCAGCGGATTTAGCAATGGATTCGATATAGTCCTTCCATTTGAGGTCCGCCGAGAGTGTAAGGCCAAGGAGGTGTGGTGTTTTACTCTCTGGGAGGCAAGCCTGTTCCATGCTAATGGGAGGTAGGTGCGATTGTCTACACATTTGAGGTACCAGTACCTGTATTTTCACCAATGCTCTTGGAAGTGTTTCCAACAGTACCAGCTCCAGTGAATCCACTTACCTCACCAATAGAAAGGGTTGCAAAAAAGAAAACTATCAGGAAGAAAAAATAAGTAGAGCGACTGAGTCCTGACCCAAACAGGAGTACAAAAGAAAAATTTTTCTTTTTCATGAGAAAAATTATTTTAGCAGTGGGGATATTTCCACTCGGATTTACACTTAGTTAAAGTGTACCCTTGTCAAGGATACAACACAAACTATGCAGTAATTAGTGCACTTTCTATATGCATTTTTTTCTTCATAGATTATTTCCTCATTTAACTAAAACTGCATTTAGTCAAAATTATGGTCAGACTTATGAAAGACTAATGCATTGTTTGTTTGATTCATAAGAGTGTGAGTGAGTTTTGTTAAACGGCATATCAACCTCTGTGGGTTATTTAATGACAAAAAAGGTAGGGTTTTAAGGTTTGCTTTTTTTTCATGTTCGGTTATAGTGATTTAGTTAGATTTTAGTGAAAATTTTTTGCTTTAATTCTTTTTATTTTATAAAACTAAAAATGCCTTCTAATTTTGAATTCAAAACTGTTTTGCTGAGAATTTTTTTCCTTCAAAACTGTATATTTTTCTATAAAGTCTAGTTTTATGTATATATTTCTATAAAAGTGTATTTTTATATTTTCATAGTGTTTTGACCCCAGTTTGGGGGTTAACTATTTGCCCATAGCTGGGACCCTAACAGTTTGCATTACTATTGCATTTAAATAATTTAAATTTTCAGTAAACATTACTATTGCATTTAAATAATTTACATTTTCAGTAAACATTACTATTGCATTTAAATAATTTACATTTTCAGTAAACATTACTATTGCATTTAAATAATTTACATTTCAAGTAAACATTACTATTGCATTTAAATAATTTACATTTCAAGTAAACATTACTATTGCATTTAAATAATTTACATTTCAAGTAAACATTACTATTGCATTTAAATAATTTACATTTTCAATAAACATTACTATTGCATTTAAATAATTTACATTTTTAAATAAACCATACTATTGCATTTAAATAATTTACATTTTAAGTAATCTTTATTATTGCATTTAAATAATTTACATTTTAAGTAAACATTACTATTGCATTTAAATAATTTACATTTTTAAATAAACCGTACTATTGCATTTAAATAATTTACATTTTCAGTAAACATTACTATTGCATTTAAATAATTTACATTTTCAAATAAACCGTACTATTGCATTTAAATAATTTACATTTTTAAATAAACCATACTATTGCATTCAAATAATTTACATTTTCAGTAAACATTACTATTGCATTTAAATAATTTACATTTCAAATAAACCGTACTATTGCATTTAAATAATTTACATTTTTAAATAAACCATACTATTGCATTCAAATAATTTAAATTTTCAGTAAACATTACTATTGCATTTAAATAATTTACATTTTCAGTAAACATTACTATTGCATTTAAATAATTTACATTTTCAGTAAACATTACTATTGCATTTAAATAATTTACATTTTCAGTAAACATTACTATTGCATTTAAATAATTTACATTTTCAGTAAACATTACTATTGCATTTAAATAATTTACATTTTTAAATAAACCATACTATTGCATTCAAATAATTTACATTTTCAGTAAACATTACTATTGCATTTAAATAATTTACATTTTTAAGTAAACTATACTATTGCATTTAAATAATTTACATTTTCAAATAAACCGTACTATTGCATTTAAATAATTTACATTTTTAGGTAAACATTACTATTGCATTTAAATAATTTACATTTTCAAATAAACCGTACTATTGCATTTAAATAATTTACATTTTTAGGTAAACATTACTATTGCATTCAAATAATTTACATTTTCAAATAAACCGTACTATTGCATTTAAATAATTTACATTTTCAAATAAACCGTACTATTGCATTTAAATAATTTACATTTTCAAATAAACCGTACTATTGCATTTAAATAATTTACATTTTCAAATAAACCGTACTATTGCATTTAAATAATTTACATTTTCAGTAAACATTACTATTGCATTTAAGTAATTTACATTTTCAGTAAACATTACTATTGCATTTAAATAATTTACATTTTAAGTAAACTTTATTATTGCATTTAAATAATTTACATTTGAAATACACAATACTATTTAAAATAGTAAAGTATTTATTGCTTGATAACTGCTTTTCGCATTAATGTAAAGTAACATCTACTATGCCAATGTATACATTATATAAACATCACAATTTTAGTCACTAAACTTACCACACAACTTACTTCATAAAAACATCTGCTGAACCAAAGTATAGTAACATCTTTATTCATATACCTAATTTTCATAGGATATTTTCCATAAATGTTTGCAGTGTTATCATTGGTATATATAAACACAGTAGGTTTTGTTTTTGAAAATCTTAATGTTTGTTTGCTTTTGTAAAATTTACTTAAAGGACATAAAAATGTAAAAACATTACTATGTCAAATTTAAATGTAACAACTGAAGGATGTTGCAAAGATATATAAATCTTTAATAATTGTTACCAGCAATCAACATAAAACAATGCAACCATTATGACAATGAAGGCTGTAGAAGCCATTAAAATCAACTACCTAACTGATTTTCTTTCCCCTTTCTTCCAGGCAAAGGTCGAGGTCGCCAGGTTATTGCTGTTGCTCGGACTGCAGATCTTGTTGTGATAATGTTGGATGCAACAAAAGGTGATATTCAAAGGTGAGATCTTGCTAAATTTTGGTAAATCTTGTTTCTGAATTTATGATTGTTGTATGAAATATTGTACCATTGTCTAAAAGTATCTTTGAAGATTTAGAACAATTGACTGATACATCGAGTATTATGTTTTTTTTTTTATCATTTAACCTCCATGAAAGGCAAGAAACCCAATAAAATGCAAAGGGTTACTGAATGCAAAATAATATAATTGTAACAATATTTAGCGGAACGGAAGTAATTAAATTTATTAATTATTTATTAATTATAATTTGAAAAAAATTTTTTAAACAGAAGAAATTACTATTATAGATCAGAAGGAAATGTACTGAGAAAAATTTTTAATTCTTCGAATATGAGCGAAGGTAATAGAAACAAAAGGTAACAAGTTTTGTTTTCTTTGTTGTTATTTTAAACCTGAGAAGAAAAGAAAGGAAAAAGAAATAAATTCGTTTTTATTTCCGAGGTTAAATAAAAAAACAATAGACATTAGTAATTTGAAACATAAAAACAATCCAGATGCTCTAGACGAAGGTTGAAACTGGAAATTAAGAGAATCAGCCCACCCACCAACTTGATAACAAATGAAATAGGATTGTCTGGCTAGCTTGAATTAGAAACAAAAAATTGATAACAAAAATAACTTTCTGTCATTAAGGAAAGCTCTAAAAATATCTGTGACCGAAAATACAGATATTGAAAACGCAGATGCGGGAATTCTTATCTAGGTGACAATGTAAACAAAGACCACCTGTGACTTGTTTCAGGCAAAAAAGGAAAAGTTTAGTCATGCAGGTTTTTATGACAAGTTCAAAGGTTAATAGTAATGAATTAAAACCCAAAATTATTTCATGAGAAAGGAAATTTCATGAGAAAGAAAATTTGCTGGATAAGTCCAGCCCAGAAAAGGGGTATCGGAAGATGACATCATAAGACAGAGAGATATCATTGGTCTTGTGAACCAGCGCCCTGAAAGGGGGAGACAACCAGCAACTGATGTCATAGAAATAAGACTAATCTCATTGGGTAAAACAAAGGCAACAACGAGCAGCAGCTAACCTCAATATTCTATTGGTTGCCGAAATGAGGGGTTAGACACCCAGCGTCCGTCAACCCCACACCATAGCATAGGCATAAATACAGAGTCCCGAGGGACCAAAGTCAGTTGGAGTTGGAGTTCCAGTCAAGTTCCCGGGCCAGAGATGTAACAACAGAGATAGATGCCATGCCACCTCCCATAAAATTCCTGGCTGAAGATGTAAAGAGACAGATAATTGCCACGCCACTGGGTGCCAACCATAGAGAGGCCTGCTGCCGGCCAACCAGAGTTAAAGACAGACATGAAGAGATTTTGCAGATAAAGTTTTGAAATTGCCAATTGAACAGAATTGAACAGTTCGAGCTCACAACCCAGAGACATACTGACAGAGAGATAATTGCCACACAGTTGGATGCCAACCATAGAAAAACCACCGCCTGTCAAAGACAGTTTCCAGCTGAAGACGTAAAGAGACAGATAAATACCATGCTGTTGAGTGCCAACTGTAGAGAAGCCTGTTGCCAATCAACCAACCAGAGTTAAACACAAACAAGAAGTGATTTTGCAAGGTTTTAGAAATTGCCAGCCAAACAGAATTAAAGACAGAGAGTGTTCCAGCCCGGAACAAGAAATCCACCTCGATTCCGATTCCAAAGACGAACTGCGCCAACCTACTCATAATCCAGCACTTCAGCAGTTTCTGCAAAAATATTGGAGAGAAAGAACCAAAGTCGACTAGACTTGCTGCAAACTTAGAACTCCGTTCAAGGTAAAGCGCCATGGCTAGCCAGGTTCCTTGATTATTACTTGGAAGGATAAACATTTGGAACGTTATACTTTGATTACTTAAGAGACTTCCGTTCCCCTACCAGTTTGATAGGACCAGGGATTGGGAAATATCTGAATTACCATTATACTAATGTGAAACGTTATTTTCGGTATATAAATTATTCTTTTATAACACTCCCCCAGCGCCATTTATGTTTGGTTCCATATTATTATTATCTAAGTGCCATAATTGGAGTAGATAGATCTATCTATCGCCCGGTTCACACTCCACCCACGTCTATTGAACAGGTTAAGAGGCTCATCCCTTGTTCCCTGTTTAGGATGTGGTTTCCGGCTTTCTCTTTTCCAATCCTTTCACTATTACGTAGCCCCCTGCACATCAGTGGCGTTACCGCCTTGCTTGGAGTGATACGATTAAAAAAAAAAATAACTGGTGCCGATTCGACCAGGATTAGACCTGAGGGTGGCCACGGGTAAAATCGACGAGAACAAGGGCCATATAAGAAAAAGAAAAAATATATTATTAAGGAGAGAGAACAATAACAGAACAGGAATTATGAAGTCAGTTAAGTGCCATTTGTTGCATTCACTTACACACAAATACCCTTAAGAAAGGTATTTATCCATCTCTTCTTCCTCCAGCTATAGGTTAAATAGTAGGAAAGATTGTATTCTATAGCCTTGGTTGGCAATCAGTCTACTGCAGAAAGTAATGATAACCTACTGCGAGAAACTCTTATGCCCAGCCAGTCATGTCTCTGTCAAGTCATGATTGCCCAAGCGCGTATCACGTATGGCACTTAACTGGCTGACTTAATACTCTACCCCAGTGGTTCATAAACGGTGAAGCACACCTCATAGGTGCAGAGGAAGAGAATAGCAGGTGAGGCAAAATGATTGAAAGACAATCAAAGATTTAGCAAATGTTTAAAAATATTCATATGCCAAAGTGAGACTTCAGAATTAAAAATATTATTATGGATTACTTCTAATTGCATGCAAGAGTACCAGTATAAATAGTTATAAATAATTATTGACTGATTGTATCATTATGATATTTTTTGTATTCTATCAAGTATTGAAAATATAGTAACTAGGGTCTGCAAATTGGAGGAGAAAGTTATCAGTGATAATATTCTGACTTTGAATCTGTGGTTATCTCCCTTCAACCCACTCTGTTTTTTTTTATTTTGAAATGTCTTTTTTATCACATAAAATTTCATGAGATGCAAGAAAATTTTCATTCTAAAAAGCAACTAAGAGGAAAAAGTTTAGGAGCCACTAGCTTATCCAGTGTGTTTTGTATTGATCAGACTAGTTACATGTGTATAGTGTAAATAGCTATAATACCTCTTCTCAGAAATATAGATATCTGCTGGAATGTCATAAAGCAATAAAGATGAAAAACACCGTCATGGAAATTTGTCTATACTTCTGATGAGGTAGTATTTACATTATTCAGACTATTGCCTCTATCTTTACACTGTTTCAGTCATTGTACACTTTGGCCTACTTCAGTAAGGAATTTTTAACCGAAATTTTTAACCGAATTCTTTATTTCAATCACTGGGGTATATTGTTCCCGTTCTGTGTGCGATGCTAGATCCAGATTTCATGTAGTTATCTCCCTTTAACTCAAGTTATTTATTCACCACTACTGTAGCCAGGTATTGAACTCACAACTCTTTGGATCAAGTCACTAGAACAAACCAATGCCAAAATGTCATAAACATGGCAATAAAGATGAGGACAACAGTTCGAACAATGTAAATAATATCTGTTACATTATTTGAATATCTCAATCCAATATTTTTAGTTTTTACTAATATTTTTTCTTTAATTTTTGTCAAAAATGAAGTTAGCATTTTTTTAAAATTTGTTTTGGATTTATTCTTTTGTAGGCAGTTGTTAGAAAATGAATTAGAAACAGTGGGCATCCGATTAAATCGGCGTAAACCTAATATATATTTCAAAGTAAGTATCGGTTAAATGTTTTGCTTTCTTTTTTCTAGCCCCTATCATCTTTCATTAACTGAATGATGATTGTCCGTTAAAACACTGTGCATGATTTTTATTTGCTGTTTATTTACATTTCTGTATAAAAATAAAATGCAAGATATGTACCTAAAGGTTTAGAGAATTCCAGATGATTAACCAATCTTTTCATGTATTTCCCATGTCTTGCCAGATTCTTCACAAATCTTTAAAAACCACTCTACCAATAAATAAAATACTACATTTTCAATCTTTTTTTTATCTCTTTCTGGGGACGTTACATGGCATGTTACACAGTACAGGTTGTCTCTATATTCTGGGCAAAAAGGCATATTTTCAAGAAATCAAATTTTCAACAACATTTTATTGTATTATAATATCAACAAATAGCATCTTCGATATGATTTCCATCATTTGTTATTGATGTGGCCTTGGTTTAAGACCACTCAAAGGAAAACACAAACGCAAACGGTTTGGTTAGATAAATATATTCAACAATACAAAGTACAGAACAACATATAATACTTAAGATGGTCAAATCAAATATAGTGCTGGCCGAGTCTCGCCGTATCGTGATAGTGCTACTACCACTACGCAACTCAGTTCTCAGCTAAGTACTGTCTCATGGCTTTGGGTGAGTTCATTCTGATCTGTGGGTAATGCTCCCATAGCAATAAGAGGTCAAAGTTTTCGGTAGGACAAGAGCGAAGACAAAGACGAACCAGCTCCAGGGGGTGAAAGAGAAAAGGCAAGAGAAGGATGTGAACGCAGGAGAGAAGACAGATGCGAAGGGAGAAAGAAAGGAAAAGAACGAGATACACGGGATGATGTAGAAAGAGCTGGAGTTAAGTGGATAAGTGATGGGAATTGACTTTGCATTTAAATTCCTGGAGGTTTTAGCCGTCAGGAAATCAAGGGTAAATTCATTCTGATCTGTGGGTTATGCTCCCACAACAGTTATGCAACGGTTGATGCGCCTTGTTCACTCTTGTGAACTCTATGCAATAATTCCACATTGCTGTCAATTTTAGCCCATTCAATCTTTATGCATTCAATTAAGTGTGTTGCATCTGTCATTTTCATTGAGTATACCTTCTCCTTTAGCATAGCCTAGAAAAAGAAGTCAGTTCTTTTTTCTTTCGTCATGCTTAATCTGTGGAGGTAAATAAAAAAAAAAGTTAATGATATTTCCCATGTGTCCAGACTTTAGGGACACTCTGTATAAAAAAGTCTTTTCTAATATACTTAAAACTAAACACTCCTTATACCGTCTAACAACATTTTGAACAACCCAATATAGATACGAAAATAGGTGCACCCAGATATGACATCTGTCAAAACATGGTAGAACGTGATGATTATCAATATAGTTAATAAATGAAAAGGTGATAAACACATAAAATGCACCTAAAATTTAAAACACTCACTTCATTTGTATACCACTGAAACAGTTTTAACCAGGAAAAAGCTGTTTTCATAAAAAATGAATATAATTTACTTAAACAAAGGTGTAACGAAAGTGTCAAAATCTACAAATATCCTGCAGTAATACTTCTAGTATCTCACTAGCTTCCTATCACAGAAAAAAAAAACCTACACACTATCAGACATCAGTTCTTTCACTAACCACTCATAATATGAGTGCTGGCAGGGGTGGGGCATTCACCACCCCATTCTGTTTTGCCAATCAGAAAAGAGGACCCCCCTCAGTCATCTTTTGGGTGGTCAGTTTTTCAAAGGTCTCTTCTTTTACAGCTGTCTAAAATCACTAACAAAATTTTATGGTTGCCATTTTAAAGACAGGCTGGAGACAGAATTCCTGAGAAACTGTGGTCATTAAATTGATTTCAAAGGGAAACGAATCTATCTGTTTATCTTTTAAGGATGTGTGAGAAATTGTATTGTTACAAGCGACTGAGATGCAAATGGTGAAAGAATCTGAGAACAGTCATTAAAGAGGAAGGACAATCTTCTTCTTCTATGTGCCCTGTCCCTTCAGGACGTTGGCGATCATGGTTCTCCACGTCTCCCTATCCCTTGTGGCTCTTAGTATGTTTGCTCCTGTTACACCTCGCAAACCCCGTTCAGTCATCCACCTGATCAGGCCCTGCAAATATGTTACACGCTGCCTTCCTCTGTCTCTTTTTCCTTCTATCATTAAAGAGGAAGGACAATCTTCTTCTTCTATGTGCCAGGTCTCTTCAGGACGTAGGCGATCATGGTTCTCCACGTCTCCCTATCCCTTGTGGCTCTTAGTATGTTTGCTCCTGTTACCCTCGCAAACCCCGTTCAGTCATCCACCTGATCAGGCCCTGCAAATATGTTACACGCTGCCTTCCTCTGTCTCTTTTTCCTTCTATCATTAAAGAGGAAGGACAATCTTCTTCTTCTATGTGCCCTGCCCCTTCAGGACGTAGGCGATCATGGTTCTCCACGTCTCCCTATCCCTTGTGGCTCTTAGTATGTTTGCTCCTGTTACACCTCGCAACCCCTGTTCAGTCATCCAACTGATCAGGCCCTGCAAATATGTTACACGCTGCCTTCCTCTGTCTCTTTTTCCTTCTATCATTAAAGAGGAAGGACAATCTTCTTCTTCTATGTGCCAGGTCTCTTCCGGTCGTAGGCGATCATGGTTCTCCACGTCTCCCTATCCCTTGTGGCTCTTCGTATGTTTGCTCCTGTTACACCTCGCAACGCCTGTTCAGTCATCCAACTGATCAGGCCCTGCAAATATGTTACACGCTGCCTTCCTCTGTCTCTTTTTCCTTCTATCATTAAAGAGGAAGGACAATCTTCTTCTTCTATGTGCCAGGTCTCTTCTGGTCGTAGGCGATCATGGTTCTCCACGTCTCCCTATCCCTTGTGGCTCTTAGTATGTTTGCTCCTGTTACAGCTCGCAAACCCCGTTCAGTCATCCACCTGATCAGGCCCTGCAAATATGTTACACGCTGCCTTCCTCTGTCTCTTTTTCCTTCTATCATTAAAGAGGAAGGACAATCTTCTTCTTCTATGTGCCAGGTCTCTTCAGGACGTAGGCGATCATGGTTCTCCACGTCTCCCTATCCCTTGTGGCTCTTAGTATGTTTGCTCCTGTTACACCTCGCAAACCCCGTTCAGTCATCCACCTGATCAGGCCCTGCAAATATGTTACACGCTGCCTTCCTCTGTCTCTTTTTCCTTCTATCATTAAAGAGGAAGGACAATCTTCTTCTTCTATGTGCCAGGTCTCTTCCGGTCGTAGGCGATCATGGTTCTCCACGTCTCCCTATCCCTTGTGGCTCTGAGTATGTTTGCTCCTGTTACACCTCGCAACGCCTGTTCAGTCATCCAACTGATCAGGCCCTGCAAATATGTTACACGCTGCCTTCCTCTGTCTCTTTTTCCTTCTATCATTAAAGAGGAAGGACAATCTTCTTCTTCTATGTGCCAGGTCCCTTCCGGACGTAGGCGATCATGGTTCTCCACGTCTCCCTATCCCTTGTGGCTCTTAGTATGTTTGCTCCTGTTACACCTCGCAAACCCCGTTCAGTCATCCACCTGATCAGGCCCTGCAAATATGTTACACGCTGCCTTCCTCTGTCTCTTTTTCCTTCTATCATTAAAGAGGAAGGACAATCTTCTTCTTCTATGTGCCCTGCCCCTTCAGGACGTAGGCGATCATGGTTCTCCACGTCTCCCTATCCCTTGTGGCTCTTAGTATGTTTGCCCAGCCACACTCCGCAAACCCCGTTCAGTCATCCACCTGATCAGGCCCTGCAACATGTTACACGCGTCTTCCTCTGTCTCTTTTTCCTTCTACTGGCCAAAGAGGAAGGACAATCTTTTTCTTTCTATGTGCCAGGTCTCTTCCGGTCGTAGGCGATCATAGTTCTCCACGTCTCCCTATCCCTTGTGGCTCTTAGTATGTTTGCTCCTGTTACACCTCGCAACCCCTGTTCAGTCATCCAACTGATCAGGCTCCTGCAAATATGTTACACGCTGCCTCTCTCTGTCTCTTTTTCCTTCTATCATTAAAGAGGAAGGACAATCTTCTTCTTCTATGTGCCAGGCCCTTCTGGTCGTAGGCGATCATGGTTCTCCACGCTCTCCCTATCCTCAGGCTCTTAGTATGTTTACCCCTGTTACACCCCTCGCAAACCCCGTTCAGTCATCCACCTGATCAGGCCCTGCAACAGGTTACACGCCAGCCTCTGTCTCTTTTTCCTTCTATCATTAAAGAGGGCGATAATCTTCTTCTTCTATGTGCCAGGTCTCTTCAGGACGTAGGCGATCATGGTTCTCCACGTCTCCCTATCCCTTGTGCCTTAGTATGTTTGCTCCTGTTACACCTCGCAACCCCGTTCAGTCATCCACCTGATCAGGCCCTGCAAATATGTTACACGCTGCCTTCCTCTGTCTCTTTTTCCTTCTATCATTAAAGAGGAAGGACAATCTTCTTCTTCTATGTGCCAGGTCTCTTCCGGACGTGTATGTGATCATGGTTCTCCACGTCTCCCTATCCCTGTGGCTCTTAGTATGTTTGCTCCTGTTACACCTCGCAAACCCCGTTCAGTCATCCACCTGATCAGGCCCTGCAAATATGTTACACGCTGCCTTCCTCTGTCTCTTTTTCCTTCTATCATTAAAGAGGAAGGACAATCTTTCTTCTTCTATGTGCCAGGTCTCTTCCGGTCGTAGGCGATCATGGTTCTCCACGCCTCCCTATCCCTTGTGGCTCTTAGTATGTTTGCTCCTGTTACACCTCGCAAACCCCGTTCAGTCATCCACCTGATCAGGCCCTGCAATATGTTACACGCTGCCTTCCTCTGTCTCTTTTTCCTTCTATCATTAAAGAGGAAGGACAATCTTCTTCTTCTATGTGCCAGGTCTCTTTTCTGGTCGTAGGCGATCATGGTTCTCCACGTCTCCCTATCCCTTGTGGCTCTTAGTATGTTTGCTCCTGTTACAGCTCGCAAACCCTGCTCAGTCATCCACCTGATCAGGCCCTGCAAATATGTTACACGCTGCCTTCCTCTGTCTCTTTTTCCTTCTATCATTAAAGAGGAAGGACAATCTTCTTCTTTCATGTGCCAGGTCTCTTCAGGACGTAGGGCGATCATGGTTCTCCACGCTTCCCTATCCCTTGTGGCTCTTAGTATGTTTGCTCCTGTTACACCTCGCAAACCCTGCTCAGTCATCCACCTGATCAGGCCCTGCAAATATGTTACACGCTGCCTTCCTCTGTCTCTTTTTCCTTCTATCATTAAAGAGGAAGGACAATCTTCTCTATGTGCCAGGTCTCTTCCGGTCGTAGGCGATCATGGTTCTCCACGTCTCCCTATCCCTTGTGGCTCTTAGTATGTTTGCTCCTGTTACACCTCGCAACGCCTGTTCAGTCATCCAACTGATCAGGCCCTGCAAATATGTTACATCATGTCTTCCTCTTACTCTTTTTCTCTTCTATCATTATGAGGAAGACAATCTTCTTTCTTCTATGTGCCAGGTCTCTTCCGGCTGTAGGCGATCATGGTTCTCCACTGCCCCCTATCCCTTTGTGGCTTCTAGTATGTTTGTCTTCTACACCTCGCAAACCCCGTTCAGTCATCCACCTGATCAGGTCTGCAAATATGTGCTACACGCTGCCTTCCTCTGTCTCTTTTTCCTTCTATCATTAAAGAGGAAGGACAATCTTCTTCTTCTATGTGCCAGGTCCCTTCTTCCTGGACGCAGTGGCGATCATGTCTGGCTGCCTCCTTATCCCTTGTGGCTCTTAGTATGTTTGCTCCTGTTATGCCTCGCAAACCCCGTTCAGTCATCCACCTGATCAGGCCCTGTAAATATGTTACACGCTGCCTTCCTCTGTCTCTTTTCCTTCTAATTACAAAGAGGAAGGACACCTCTTCCTTCAAGAAGCCCAGCCCTTCAGGACGTAGGCGATCAAGTGGTTCTCCCACGCTCCCTTATCCCTTGTGGCTCTTAGTATGTTTGTTCTTGTTACACTTCGCAAACCCCGTTCAGTCATCCACCTGACTAGCCCTTAGTAAATATGTTACACGCTGCCTTCCTCTGTCTCTTTTTCCTTCTATCATTAAAGAGGAAGGACAATCTTTTTTCATGTGCCAGGTCTCTTCCCGGTCGTAGGCGATCATGGTTCTCCACGCTTCCTATCCCCAGGCTCTTAGTATGTTTGCTCCCAGCTACACCGCAACCCTGTTCAGTCATCCAACTGATCAGGCCCTGCAAATATGTTTACACGGCGGCTTTCCTGCCTTTTTCCTTCATCATTAAAGAGGAAGGACAATCTCTTTCTCTTATGTGCCAGGAAAGTCTTTCCGGACGTAGACGATCATGGTTCTCCACGTCTCCCTATCCCTTGTGGCTCTTAGTATGTTTGCTCCCAGCTACACCTCGCAACCCCTGTTCAGTCATCCAACTGATCAGGCTCCCAAATATGTTGCACGCTGCCTTCCTCTGTCTCTTTTTCCTTCTATCATTAAAGAGGGCATACCTTCTTTTCTGTGTGCCAGGTCTTTCCGGTCGTAGGCGATCATGGTTCTCCACGTCTCCCTATCCCTTGTGGCTCTTAGTATATTGTCTCTGTTACACCTCGCAAACCCCGTTCAGTCATCCACCTGATCAGGCCCTGCAAATATGTTACACGCTGCCTCTCTTCTGTCTTTTTCCTCTTATCATTAAAGAGGAAGGACAATCTTCTTCTTTCTGTGCCAGGGTCTCTTCCGGACGCAGGCGATCATGGTTCTCCACGTCTCCCTATCCCTTGTGGCTCTTAGTATGTTTGCTCCTGTTACACCCCGCAAACCCCGTTCAGTCATCCACCTGATCAGGCCTGCAAATATGTTACACGCTGCCTTCCTCTGTCTCTTTTTCCTTTCATCATTAAAGAGGAAGGACAATCTTCTTCTTCTATGTGCCAGGTCTCTTCCGGTCGTAGGCGATCATGGTTCTCCACGTCTCCCTATCCCTTGTGGCTCTTAGTATGTTTGCTCCTGTTACACCTCGCAAACCCCGTTCAGTCATCCACCTGATCAGGCCCTGCAAATATGTTACACGCTGCCTTCCTCTGTCTCTTTTTCCTTCTATCATTAAAGAGGAAGGACAATCTTCTTCTTCTATGTGCCAGGTCTCTTCAGTCGAATGGTCGTGTCTGCCTGCCTCCCATCCCTGTGGCTCTTAGTATGTTTGCTCCTGTTAGTAGCTCAAAATCCCTGCTGAATATCCACTGACTAGGTCTCCGTGGAAGAGGGAGCATACGCTTGCCTTCTGTCTCTTTTTCCTTCTGTCATTAGGTGAGGAAGGACAATCTTCTTCTTCTATGTGCCAGGTCTCTTCAGGACGTAGGCGATCATGGTTCTCCACGCTTCCCTATCCCTTGTGGTTCTTAGTATGTTTGTCACAGGACTTCTGAAACTCGCTCAGTCATCCACCTGACCAGCCTGCAAATATGTTATGACTGCCACTTCCTGTCTCTTTCCTTCTATCAATAGAAAGAGGAAGGACAATCTTCTTCTTCTCTAGTGTGCCAGGTCTCTTCCGGTCGTAGGCGATCATGGTTCTCCACGTCTCCCTATCCCTTGTGGCTCTTAGTATGTTTGCTCCTGTTACACCTTTCGCAACGCCTGTTCAGTCATCCAACTGATCAGGCCCTGCAAATATGTTACACGCTGCCTTCCTCTGTCTCTTTTTTTCCTTCTGTCACATGAAGAGGAAGGGACAATCTTCTTCTTCTATGTGCCAGGTCTCTTCCTAACAGAAGCATCATGGTTCTCCACGCTCTCCTATCCTTTTGTGGCTCTTAGTATGTTTGCTCCTGTTACACCTCGCAAACCCCGTTCAGTCATCCACCTGATCAGGCCCTGCAAATATGTTACACGCTGCTTCTCTGTTCTCTTTTTCCTGCACAAAAGAGGACATTTCTTCTTCTATGTGCCAGGTCCCTTCCGGACGTAGGCGGATCATGGTTCTCCACGCTCTATCCCTTTCTGTGGCTCTTAGTATGTTTGCTCCTGTTACACCTCGCAAACCCCGTTCAGTCATCCACCTGATCAGGCCCTGCAAATATGTTACACGCTGCCTTCCTCTGTCTCTTTTTCCTTCTATCATTAAAGAGAAGGACAATCTTCTTTCTCTATGTGCCCTGCCCTTCAGGACGTAGGCGATCATGGTTCTCCACGTCTCCCTATCCCTGTGGCTCTTAGTATGTTTGCTCCTGTTACACCTCGCAAACCCCGTTCAGTCATCCACCTGATCTAGGCCCTGCAAATATGTTACACGCGTCTTCTCTGCTCTCTTTTTCCTTCTATCATTAAAGAGAAGGACAATCTTTTTCTTCTATGTGCCAGGTCTCTTCCGGTCGTAGGCGATCATACTTTCCACGCTCTTGACCCTGTGGCTCTTAGTATGTTTGCTCCTGTTACACTGCAACCCCTGTTCAGCTATCCAACTGATCAGGCCCTGCAAATATGTTACACGCTGCCTTCCTCTGTCTCTTTTTCCTTCTATCATTAAAGAGGAAGGACAATCTCTTCTTCTATGCCAGTATCTTCCTGGATTTTATCGCATCATTCTCTGTCTCCTATCCTTGTAGCTCTTAGTATGTTTGCTCCTGTTACACTGCAACCCCTGTTCAGTCATCCAACTGATCAGGCCCTGCAAATATGTTACACGCTGCCTTCCTCTGTCTCTTTTTCCTTCTATCATTAAAGAGGAAGGACAATCTTCTTTCTTCTATGTGCCAGGTCTCTTCCGGTCGTAGGCGATCATGGTTCTCCACGTCTCCCTATCCCTTGTGGCTCTTAGTATGTTTGCTCCTGTTACACCTCGCAGTCCCTGCCTGTCATCCACCTGATCAGGCCCTGCAAGAGGTTAAGACGGCTGCCTTCCTCTGTCTCTTTTTCCTTCTATCATTAAAGAGAAGTGATGACTCTTCTTCTTATGTGCTGTATTCCTTCAGGACGTGTATGATCATGGTGGCTCTCCACGCCTCCCTATCCCTTGTGGCTCTCTGTAGAGATGTTTGTTCCACAGCTCGCAAACCCTGCTCAGTCATCCACCTGATCAGGCCCTGCAAATATGTTACACGCGCTTCTCTCCTTCACTTTTTTCCTTCTATCATTAAAGAGGAAGGACAATCTTCTTTCTTCTATGTGCCAGGTCTCTTCCGGTCGTAGGCGAATGGTGTCTCTCCATCGTCTCCTGTCCCTGTGCTCTTAGTATGTTTGCTCCTGTTACACCTCGCAAACCCCGTTCAGTCATCCACCTGATCAGGCCCTGCAAATATGTTACACGCTGCCTTCCTCTGTCTCTTTTTCCTTCTATCATTAAAGAGGAAGGACAATCTTCTTCTTCTATGTGCTAGTTACCTGCCCGGTCGTAGGCGATCATGGTTCTCCACGTCTCCCTATCCCTTGTGGCTCTTAGTATGTTTGCTCCTGTTACACCTCAAAACTCCGTTCAGTCATCCACCTGATCAGGCCCTGCAAATATGTTACACGCTGCCTTCCTCTGTCTCTTTTTCCTTCTATCATTAAAGAGGAAGGACAATCTTCTTCTTCTATGTGCCAGGTCTCCTTCAGGACGTAGGCGATCATGGTCTTCCACTGGCTTCTATCCCTTGTGGCTCTTAGTATGTTTGCTCCTGTTACACCTCGGCAAACCCTACTCAGTCATCCACCTGATCAGGCCCTGCAAATATGTTACACGCTGCCTTCCTCTGTCTCTTTTTCCTTCTATCATTAAAGAGGAAGAATAATCTTCTTCTTCTATGTAAGCAGGTCTTCTCCTGTCGTAGGCGATCATGGTTCTCCACGTCTCCCTATCCCTGTGGCTCTTAGTATGTTTGCTCCTGTTACACCTTCGCAACGCCTGTTCAGTCATCCAACTGATCAGGCCCTGCAAATATGTTACACGTTGCCTTCCTCTGTCTCTTTTTCCTTCTATCATTAAAGAGAAGACAATCTTTCTTCTTCTATGTGCCAGGTCTCTTCCGGTCGTAGGCGATCATGGTTCTCCACGTCTCCTATCCCTTGTGGTTTTTAGTATGTTTGCTCCTGTTACACCTCGCAAACCCTGCTCAGTCATCCACCTGATCAGGCCCTGCAAATATGTTACACGCTGCCTTCCTCTGTCTTTTTCCTTCATTATCATTAAAGAGGAAGGACAATCTTCTTCTTCTATGTGCCAGAACCTCTTCCTGACGGAGACATGACCGTTGTCTTCCACGTCTCCCATCCCTTGTGGCTGGAGGCTGCCTGCTCCACACCTCGCAAACCCCGTTCAGTCATCCACCTGATCAGGCCCCTGTAAATATGTTACACGCCATCTTCCTTTTTCCTTCTATCATTAAAGAGGAAGGACAATCTTCTTTCTTTCTATGCTGTCTCTTCAGGACGTAGGCGATCATGGTTCTCCACGTCTCCCTATCCCTTGTGGCTCTTAGTATGTTTGCTCCTGTTACACCTCGCAAACCTCGTTCAAACAGTCATCCACCTGATCAGGCCCTGCAACATGTGCCACGCTGCCTTCCTTCAGCCTTTTTCCTTCTATCATTAAAGAGGAAGGACAATCTTCTTCTTCTCTATGTGCCAGGTCTCTTCAGGACGTAGGCGATCATGGTTCTCCACGGCCTCCCTATCCCTTGTGGCTCTTAGTATGTTTGCTCCTACACCTCGCAAACCCCGTTCAGTCATCCACCTGATCAGGGCCCCAAATATGTTACACGCTGCCTCTCCTCTCTGTCTCTTTTTCCTTCTATCATTAAAGAGTGAAGGACAATCTTCTTCTTCTATGTGCCATATTCTTCAGGACGTAGGCGATCATGGTTCTCCACGTCTCCCCATTCCTTGTGGCTCTTAGTATGTTTCGTCTTGTTGCTACACCTCGCAAACCCCGTTCAGTCATCCACCTGATCAGGCCCTGCAAATATGTTACACACTGCCTTCCTCTGTCTCTTTTTCCTTCTATCATTAAAGAGGAAGGACAATCTTTTTCTTCTATGTGCTAGGTCTCTTCAGGACGTAGGCGATCATGGTTCTCCACGTCTCCTTTATCCCTTGTGGCTCTTAGTATGTTTGCCCCTGTTAAGCACCTCGCAAACCCTGCTCAGTCATCCACCTGATCAGGCCCTGCAAACATGTTACACGCTGCCTTCCTCTGTCTCTTTTTCCTTCATCATTAAAGAGGAAGGACAATCTTCTTCTTCTATGTGCCAGGTCTCTTCCGGTCGTAGCTATCATGGTTCTCCACGTCTCCCTATCCCTTGTGGCTCTTAGCATGTTTGCTCCTGTTACACCTCGCAAACCCCGTCATCCACCTGATCAGACCCTGCAAATATGTTACACGCTGCCTTCCTCTGTCTCTTTTTCTTTCTATCATTGGGGGAAGACATGACAATCTTCTTCTATGTGCCAGGTCCTTCCGGACGTAGGCGATCATGGTTCTCCACGTCTCCCTATCCCTTGTGGCTCTTAGTATGTTTGCTCCTGTTACACTGCAACCCCTGTTCAGTCATCCAACTGATCAGGCCCTGCAAATATGTTACACGCTGCCTTCCTCTGCTTTTTCCTTCTATCATTAAAGAGGAAGGACAATCTTCTTCTTCTATGTGCCAGGCCCTTCCGGTCGTAGGCGATCATGGTTCTCCACGCCTCCTATCCCTTGTGGCTCTTAGTATGTTTGCTCCTGTTACACCCGCAACGCCTGTTCAGTCATCCAACTGATCAGGCCCTGCAACATGTTACACGCTGCCTTCCTCTGTCTCTTTTTCCTTCTATCATTAAAGAGGAAGGACAATCTTCTTTCTTCTATGTGTCGAGGTCTCTTCTGGTCGTAGGCGATCATGGTTCTCCACGTCTTCCCTATCCCTTTGGCTCTTAGTATGTTTGCTCCTGTTACACCTCGCAAACCCCGTTCAGTCATCCACCTGATCAGGCCCTGCAACATGGGAAGCACGCCTGCCTTCCTCTGTCTCTTTTCCTTCTATCATTAAAGAGGAAGGACAATCTTCTTCTTCTATGTGCCAGGTCCCTTCCGGACGTAGGCGATCATGGTTCTCCACGTCTCCTATCCCTTGTGGCTCTTAGTATGTTTGCTCCTGTTACACCCTCGCAAAACCCCGTTCAGTCATCCACCTGATCAGGCCCTGCAAATATGTTACACGCTGCCTTCCTCTGTCTCTTTTTCCTTCTATCATTAAAGAGGAAGGACAATCTTCTTCTTCTATGTGCCAGGTCTCCGGGACGTGTATGATCATGGTTCTCCACGTCTCCCTATCCCTTGTGGCTCTTAGTATGTTTGCTCCTGTTACACCTCGCAAACCCCGTTCAGTCATCCACCTGATCAGGCCCTGTAAATATGTTACACGCTGCTCTCTCCCTCTGTCTCTTTTTCCTTCTATCATTAAAGAGGAAGGACAATCTTGTTCTTCTATGTGCCAGGTCTCTTCAGGACGTAGGCGATCATGGTTCTCCACGTCTCCCTATCCCTTGTGGCTCTTAGTATGTTTGCTCCTGTTACACCTCGCAAACCCCGTTCAGTCATCCACCTGATCAGGCCCTGCAAATATGTTACACGCTGCCTTCCTCTGTCTCTTTTTCCTTCTATCATTAAAGAGGAAGGACAATCTTCTTCTTCTATGTGCCAGGTCTCTTCAGGACGTAGGCGATCATGGTTCTCCACGTCTCCCTATCCCTTGTGGCTCTTAGTATGTTTGCTCCTGTTACACCTCGCAAACCCCGTTCAGTCATCCACCTGATCAGGCCCTGCAAATATGTTACACGCTGCCTTCCTCTGTCTCTTTTTCCTTCTATCATTAAAGAGGAAGGACAATCTTCTTCTTCTATGTGCCAGGTCTCTTCAGGACGTAGGCGATCATGGTTCTCCACGTCTCCCTATCCCTTGTGGCTCTTAGTATGTTTGCTCCTGTTACACCTCGCAAACCCCGTTCAGTCATCCACCTGATCAGGCCCTGCAAATATGTTACACGCTGCCTTCCTCTGTCTCTTTTTCCTTCTATCATTAAAGAGGAAGGACAATCTTTTTCTTCTATGTGCCAGGTCTCTTCAGGACGTAGGCGATCATGGTTCTCCACGTCTCCCTATCCCTTGTGGCTCTTAGTATGTTTGCTCCTGTTACACCTCGCAAACCCCGTTCAGTCATCCACCTGATCAGGCCCTGCAAATATGTTACACGCTGCCTTCCTCTGTCTCTTTTTCCTTCTATCATTAAAGAGGAAGGACAATCTTCTTCTTCTATGTGCCAGGTCTCTTCCGGTCGTAGGCGATCATGGTTCTCCACGTCTCCCTATCCCTTGTGGCTCTTAGTATGTTTGCTCCTGTTACACCTCGCAAACCCCGTTCAGTCATCCACCTGATCAGACCCTGCAAATATGTTACACGCTGCCTTCCTCTGTCTCTTTTTCCTTCTATCATTAAAGAGGAAGGACAATCTTCTTCTTCTATGTGCCAGGTCCCTTCCGGACGTAGGCGATCATGGTTCTCCACGTCTCCCTATCCCTTGTGGCTCTTAGTATGTTTGCTCCTGTTACACCTCGCAACCCCTGTTCAGTCATCCAACTGATCAGGCCCCTGCAACATAGTTACACGCTGCCCCTCTCTGCCCTTTTTCCTTCTATCATTAAAGAGGAAGGACAATCTTCTTCTTCTATGTGCCAGGTCTCTTCCGGTCGTAGGCGATCATGGTTCTCCACGTCTCCCTATCCCTTGTGGTTTAAGATGTTTGCTCCCAGCCACACTCCGCAACGCCTGTTCAGTCATCCAACTGATCAGGCTCCAAATATGTTACACGCTGCCTTCCTCTTTTTGCCTCTTTTTCCTTCTATCATTAAAGAGGAAGGACACCCTCTTCATGCAAGGTCTCTTCCGGTCGTAGGCGATCATGGTTCTCCACGTCTCCCTATCCCTTGTGGCTCTTAGTATGTTTGCTCCTGTTACACCCCTCGCAAACCCCGTTCAGTCATCCACCTGACTGTGGCCCCTGGGGCTGACAGCACGCTGCCTTCCTCTGTCTCTTTTTCCTTCTATCATTAAAGAGGAAGGACAATCTTCTTCTTCTATGTGCCAGGTCCTCTGGACGAAGTGATCATGGTTCTCACGTCTCCTATCCCTTGTGGCTCTTAGTATGTTTGCTCCTGTTACACCTCGCAAACCCCGTTCAGTCATCCACCTGATCAGGCCCTGCAAATATGTTACACGCTGCCTTCCTCTGTCTCTTTTTCCTTCTATCATTAAAGAGAAGGACAATCTTCTTCTTCTATGTGCCAGGGTCTCTTCAGGACGTAGGCGATCATGGTTCTCCAATGCCTCCCTATCCCTTGTGGCTCTTAGTATGTTTGCTCCTGTTACACCTCGCAAACCCCCCGTTCAGTCATCCAATTTGGATCAGGCCCTGCAAATATGTTACACGCTGCCTTCCTCTGTCTCTTTTTCCTTCTATCATTAAAGAGGAAGGACAGCTTTTCTATGTGCCAGGCCCTTCAGGACGTAGGCGATCATGGTTCTCCACGCTTCCTTATCCCTTGTGGCTCTAGTATGTTTGCTCCTGTTACACCTCGCAAACCCCGTTCAGTCATCCACCTGATCAGGCCCTGCAAATATGTTACACGCTGCCTTCCTCTGTCTCTTTTTCCTTCTATCATTAAAGAGGAAGACAATCATGTGCCAGGTCTCTTCCGGCCAGAGGCGATCATGGTTCTCCACGTCTCCCTATCCCTTGTGGTTCTTAGTATGTTTGCTCCTGTTACACCTCGCAAACCCCGTTCAGTCATCCACCTGATCAGACCCTGCAATATGTTACACGCTGCCTTCCTCTGTCTCTTTTTCCTTCTATCATTAAAGAGGAAGGACAATCTTCTTCTTCTAGCGTGCCAGGTCCCTTCCGGACGTAGGCGATCATGGTTCTCCACGTCTCCCTATCCCTTGTGGCTCTTAGTATGTTTGCTCCTGTTACACCTCGCAAACCCCGTTCAGTCATCCACCTGATCAGGCCCTGCAAATATGTTACACGCTGCCTTCCTCTGTCTCTTTTTCCTTCTATCATTAAAGAGGAAGGACAATCTTCTTCTTCTATGTGCCAGGTCTCTTCAGGACGTAGGCGATCATGGTTCTCCACGTCTCCCTATCCCTTGTGGCTTTTAGTATGTTTGCTCCTGTTACACCTCGCAAACCCCGTTCAGTCATCCACCTGATCAGGCCCTGCAAATATGTTACACGCTGCCTTCCTCTGTCTCTTTTTCCTTCTATCATTAAAGAGGAAGGACAATCTTCTTCTTCTATGTGCCAGGTCTCTTCAGGTCGTAGGCGATCATGGTTCTCCACGTCTCCCTATCCCTTGTGGCTCTTAGTATGTTTGCTCCTGTTACACCTCGCAAACCCCGTTCAGTCATCCACCTGATCAGGCCCTGCAAATATGTTACACGCTGCCTTCCTCTGTCTCTTTTTCCTTCTATCATTAAAGAGGAAGGACAATCTTCTTCTTCTATGTGCCAGGTCTCTTCCGGTCGTAGGCGATCATGGTTCTCCACGTCTCCCTATCCCTTGTGGCTCTTAGTATGTTTGCTCCTGTTACACCTCGCAAACCCCGTTCAATCATCCACCTGATCAGGCCCTGCAAATATGTTACACGCTGCCTTCCTCTGTCTCTTTTTCCTTCTATCTGGCCAGTCAGTATCAGGTTCTCCAAGTTCTCCTTCCTCATCGCATGTCCCAGGAACTTCAGTTGTCTCTTCCTGATGCTCAGTATTAATTTCTTTTTTGTTGCCATTCTTTCCAACACCTCATCGTTGCTTGCATGCTCAGTCCACGATATCTGCAGCATCTTTCTGTAGAACCACATTTCCGCTGCTTCCAGTTTTGTCCTCATTTTCCATGATATTGTCCTGCCGTATTGAAGAACTGACATCACATAGCAATCCAGCACTCTTTTCTTTGTTTCTAGTGAAATTTTCCTGTGTGTTAGGACTTTACTCAGCTTCTGGAACATGTCCTTTGCCATGTCAATTCGCCCTCGGATTTCTGTGCCACACTTTCCATCTCCTGTTAAAACACTTCCTAGGTATTTAAACTCAAGGTTTTAAGGAGACAGAAGATGATTGATACTATGTTTAAATTTTTTATGAAAATATTTAATAGTCTTTCTTTTTTTTTTTTCCTTTTCAGCAAAAGAAAGGTGGTGGTATATCTTTTAATTCCACTGTGCCTCTTACAAAAACAAATGAGAAAATGGTTCAATTAATCCTTCATGAATATAGTATCCTTTGAAAAAGTGAATTGTTCAAAAGTTAGGATTCAGTTTTATATCTCTCAAGTATTTATTTTTTATTAGCTTTTCTTAAATTTTGTTTTGCTTTCTAAATTAATATTACCTGTAGGTGCAATAAATGATGCATTGTCATTATTATGAATTTCTGAATAATTCTTCATTCATTTTATATAATTTTTTTTTCTTTTTATCACAGTTCTTGGTTTTTAAGAAGTTAACAGGAATCAGAAATAAAAACATAGCTTTTATTGCATTGCAGTTCAGACCTGGCATTAGGTTTATTGACAGTGTACTGCTTTTCCCAGTCAAACACTTGTGGCTTAAAAATTACCCTTTGGCCAAATCATTACCCATGAGTGAAAAACAAAACAGTTTCTTGCAGTAAACCAAATTTTATCCTTGGGCTGTGACCTACTGCTATAAGCAAACAAAGTTAAGATGTGGGGGTTGTGAACAGTCTAATTGATATCTTTCCTGTCCAGTTGTTCTCAGAGATCAGATTTGTCTCTCTACATGCCTTTTCACAGGTACTGGTCATTTTTATAACTAACATGGTTCTGTGTTCTGTCATGTTTTTCTAAAATATCAGTTTGTCTTCATTCAGCAACTTCTTTGTCTGGGCTGCTTGTGAAGCCCACTTCACAATTCTGACAACCATTGGTCAGAAATAAATTGTCTGAATCCATTTTTTGACAGGTCTGGCTGTTTTCCATTTAATAAGATTTCAACTCACTGATATTGCTACACATTTGATAAAATTTTATTCCCAATGACCATAGAATTTTGGTCTGGGAATTTTGGTAAAAAGTAACAGAAAAATTGGCAAAAAAATTAATTATACACATTAGCAATTAATAATGTTATCCCTTGTCTTTTTCTTACATTACATCACAAGTTCCATATCTTATTATGGTTGTATAGGCACTATATGTAATGCAGCTATAACAGTAACGTTGTGTCTAGGGCAAGATAACCTGATACAACCCTTCCCTTTTCAGGTGGGTATTGAATTCAGTTTTTCTTCTCCTAGACTGGCTCCCACTTGAAGGCAATAGTGACCAGTCTGCCTTGTTACTTAACCCATAGCTTTATAAGAGATGGATTCATACCTTTCCCAAGCATATTTGTGTGAAAGGGAACATTATTAATTTGAATGGAATTCAAACTCTGATTGCCAATTTATTTACACTATCCAATAACACTTTACACTGTGAGATTTTATCTTTTACTATTCATTCAATAAGGGGGAAAAAATGAATTTATGCATATGTATTTCATACGTTGATATATGGAGGCGTGTAACAACATAAGAAAAAAAAGAAAAAATATTTTGCAATGTTACATATACTAGAAATAACACCTTTGAAAAATACTATCAAATCTTCTTTCTGTCCCAAAGATTTATTATGTATATTATTTTTACAATGTCACGTGATCCTAGCAGCATAATTCCTCTGATTACACCAAAACAAGGTTAACTATGTTTGTTCTCTGGCTATCCGTGTTCAAATGTCACCAGCAACATTTTATTCATATATGACACCTCCTGTTTGAATTACATGTATTTTATAAAGATAAGGACTTATGTTTCTGTTCTTGGTAGTTTTCTTTTTTAAAATAGAGTAAAAATCGAAATTATTAATAAAAAAAAACATTGTTTAAAGTAATGAAATGGAAGTAACCAGTTTCCATTCATATAATGGCATAAACAAATTGTTAATTGCTGTCCAATGAAAGACATTTCAGCAGTGTCTCCTTTGATTATAGAATTTTTTTTTTTTAATCATATCACCCCAAGCAAGGCGATAACACCACTGATGCACAGGGGGCTACGTAAGGGTAAAAAGATTGGAAAAGAGAAAACCGGAAACCACATTCTAAACAGGAAACAAGGGATGAGCCTCTTCACCTGTTCAATAGACGAGGGTGGAGTGTGAACCGGGAGATAGTTTAGTCTAGCTACTCCAATTAAAAAAAAATTGGCACCCATTGACAAAAATCTATTCAATTGCATCTAAAAGTTTAAACAATTTTTTGAAAATTTACCATATTTTCTTGTGCATAATACAAGAAATTTTGAACAAAAATTAATGGTAAAAGAAGGAGGTCACATTATACACAAGTAAACATTTTCAGAAATTTTTACTCAACTTAAAAACTTCTTACCTAAAACAACATTGCAAATATACTCAGTTAGCTTTAGAAACATGATGTTGCATTATCTACAAGAAAATATGGTATACCATTAAAAATGTTTGAAGAAAAATTTGATATCAAAATTAATTTTTCCATTATATTGAAACAATTCATTGTGTTTAAAACTGACATTTGTACAAAAACATATAGAAAATCAATTATATAATTTCAGTGATAAAATCAATTTGCTTTTTAAAATTCACTAAATTAAAGGAATTTAATTAAACTTTTGTTCTTTATTGATTACTAAAGGAAATTGAAATTTCAGCGAAAACATATAATGCTGATTTTGAAATATCATAACTCAGACTTGCACAAAATTTGATTCGTTTTTCAGTCAAGTAAAATTTAATTTCTATTTTTCATCAATGAATTTTTTTGTTATTCACTTTTGATGCTTGATTTTATTTTCTTTAACCAAATTCTAGAAATATTTAATTGCGAAGTTCTATTTAGAGATGATTGTACTGCTGATGAATTAATAGATGTGATCTTAGGAAACCGAATATATATGCCATGTGTATATGTAAGTATACTTGATTTATAAGTGTTTTTATAATTGATTTTGTTGCTGTCATGATGACCTGTTGTGTGATTTTATTATGTTTTGAATTGAATTGAATTGTTATTCAAGATTTTAGGCAATGTTAGGCCTTCAAAAAGGGATATTTTAAAAGTGTATATAAGAATATGCAAAAATATATAAAACAGAGTGAGAGAAAGAGCAAAGATAACAGGAAAAAAATTACCCCTGTAAAGAGGTGTATTGAAAAATATAAGGACTAATCGGTATTTGCTCCTCACTCTTCAGAGCAAATTGAGGACAAAACCTATAAATATGTGCACAATGATTAAAAAGTGGGAGAAAAAATACTGCCCTTTTTTATTTTTTATTTTTGTGTATATATCAGGTACATTCCATTCCTGGGTACGATAATAAACTACATCTGGCAGCAAGGCTTCTGTGATCAGGTTTTGAAGAGCATAGAACCACCTTTTAATTGCAGTTGTTCCCAGGTCCACTCTGACCCAGAGTGGTAGCACCTGTTAAGGTCCCAACTATGGAAGAAAAAAATAACCAAAGTTCCCCCAAAAAATTAAATTTTGGCATTAAATGAACAATAAGGAGTTGATATACTGTTGAACAAACCAAACCTTCCAGAAGTTTGGAAACTTTTTCAAGATTGTCCTTGGTATGATAATAAACTACATCCAACAACAAGGCCTGTGATTGGGAGATTGGAGATTTTCAAAAGTGTAGATCCACCCTTTAATTTCTATTGTTCCCAGGCCTAACTTGACCTGGGATGGTAGCACCTGTTGGAGTCCCAGCTATGGTCAAATAGTGAACTCCCAAACAAAAACAAAACCATATGAATGTATAAAATTAATTAATATATATATATTACAAAAAAAAGAACATGGAGATTAAAAACCCACTGTTCAAGCATTTACTTTTATAAAGAGTGCTCAATACAGAGTAGAGCTTAATATTGTAATTTTGTTATTACAATGGTTTATAAAAGCATAATATTACTACACAAAAATGTTCTTGTTTCAGAACAAATTTGTTCCTCTTCAGGTGATATGTAAAAAAAAAAATCAAGAGGAACAGTTTTGTTCTGAAACATGAAAACTTTTCTGTAGTGATATTATGCTTTTATAAATCATTGTCATAACAAAATTACAATATATATATATATATATATATATATATATATATATATATATATATACTTAACATTTTGGTTGTTCCTGAAACCTGAAATGACTGCGATACAGATTTCGTGCACGTAAATACAATCCTCAGGTTTCAGGAGCAATTAAAATGTTAGGTATATTTAGCTCTACCACTTTGTGTGGTATTGAGCACTTTTTAATTATTAAGCTGTACATTCAGTAGTTTATAACTACAAGTTCCTTGTGTGTGTAATATTTAAGCTCAGAGTTGGGGTGTTGGGTGTCTTGGTGGAATTAAGCACTTTTTAGACATTCAGTCTAGTTTTGCCTACATGGTATGCTTTCTCACCAGACGCTTCAATTACCATGACTTCTGCATTGAGCACTTTTCACACCAAAATTAATTTTCTTTCCTGTTGAAGGGTTTTTTCCCCTTCTTTCTTCCCTCTCCCTTCTCTCGGAGCATTTATGGGTATTAACCAGGTTGGTAATTGCTCTCCATCGGATTGGTCAATTGTAACACCCCTGTGTTTTTAACAACTTGCACTCATCTGAGGTATAAATGCTCCAGGGTAATTTATCCTGGTATTCCAGCAACCTGAGGATCGCATTTATGTGCATGAAACCCAGGTAACGGCCAGTTTCAGGTTTCAGGAATTACCAAAATGTTAAGTATATTTAGCTTTACCACCTTGTATGGTATTGAGCACTTTTTAATTATTCAGGTGTAACTTCAGTAGTTTATAACTACAGGTTCCCTGTGTGTGTAATATATATATATATATATATATCAGCATGCAGTGTGGGTATAGAAGAATCCAAAGGAGTATCCTGTACATACAGTGGTAGGATAACTCTCTAAGAGAGCTCTAAATATATATGTATATAAATACATATAGAGCAAATATAAGAAAAATTAAGGCAGACACGTTATTTCATGGTAAATCGAAAGTATTTCGTCTTTATTTTACAAAGATTTGTGTAAAATCCTTTGTAAAATAAAGATGGAAGCTGATGATGATTCACCTGAAATAGGCCTGTACTTCCGATTTACCATGAAATAATGTGTCTGCCTTAATTTTTCTTATATATATATATATATATATATATATATATATATATATATCCAGCTGATGAACACCAACAGGTTTAGAATCCCAAGTCCTCCAGCATTTTTTTTTTAAAAGTGTTCAATACAACAAAGATCGTGGAGCATAATATAATTAAATTTGTTTTTTTATTTAAAATTAATTTAATTTAAATTGTGACATGGAAATTTCTGTTTTTAGATTTATCTCGTCATCAGGCAATGTTCAATAACTACGGTGAAAATGATTTACATTTAAATTTAGAAAACAATACATTTTCTATTTAAATGGTTAATATGGAAGAGGAAGACAGAAAAATTTAGATTTTACAGGTGTGTTTAATTTAACTAATCAGAATGAAGGTCGACTTTGAAATTTGAAAATACAGGTTATATGTTGGGGGTATGTATAACACATATTTTATTTATTAATACAACAGATTTTTATCACTACTGGAGAGCACATGTTTTTCTTTAATAAGCTTTCTGAAATATTCACGCTGGTAGATGAAAATAAATTTACTGTTTAATAAATAAAGTATCAACTCATATAGGAGTATCCACTAAAAATAATATTTAAAGTGATATAAATGCACATATTTGGCTTTAAAGCAAACACTTTATACAAAAATATATAATGCAAAGATGGTGGGGTAGGAAGAGCAAGGATAAAAAAAAGAAATTACTCACCGTAAAGGGGTAGATTAAAAAATAGGGGAACAAAAAAGGGCTAGCCGGTTATCATTTTGCACAGCTTCATCAAGGACGAAACATATAAATATGAACACAAAGACTAAAACAAAATGCGGAGAAAAAAGAAATTGACACTAGAAAATCAAATAAAGAAAGTATATGATAGATAATAAATAATAAACTTACGCAGTAGATAATAATGAACTTATACAATAGATAATAAATAATAAAATTATGTAATAAATAAATAATAAAATTGTGTAATAGATAATAAATAATAAAATTGTGTAATAGATAATAAATAATAAAATTATGTAATAGATAATAAATAATAAAATTGTGTAATAGATAATAAATAATAAAATTATACAATAGATAATAAATAAAATTGTGTAATGGATAATAAATAATAAAATTGTGTAATAGATAATAAATAATAAAATTGTGTAATAGATAATAAAATTATGTAATAGATAATAAATAATAAAATTGTGTAATAGATAATAAATAATAAAATTGTGTAATAGATAATAATAAAATTATGTAATAGATAATAAATAATAAAATTGTGTAATAGATAATAAATAATAAAATAGTGTAATAGATAATAATAAAATTGTGTAATAGATAATAATAAAATTGTGTAATAGATAATAAATAATAAAATTATACAATAGATAATGAATTATAAAATTGTAATAGATAATAAATAATAAAATTATGCAATAGATAAATAATAAACTTATACAATAGATAATAAATGATAAAATTGTGTAATAGATAATAATAAAATTATATAATAGATGATAAATAATAAAATTATATAATAGATAATAATAAAATTGTGTAATAGATAATAAATGATAAAATTATATAATTGATGATAAATAATAAAATTGTGTAATAGATAATAAATGATAAAATTATATAATTGATAATAAAATTATATAATAGATGATAAATAATAAAATTGTGTAATAGATAATAAATGATAAAATTATATAATTGATAATAAAATTATATAATAGATGATAAATAATAAAATTGTGTAATAGATAATAAATGATAAAATTGTGTAATAGATAATAAATAATAAAATTATATAATTGATAATAAAATTATATAATAGATGATAAATAATAAAATTGTGTCATAGATAATAAATAATAAAATTATATAATAGATAATAAAATTATATAATAAATAATAAAATCATATAATAGATGATAATAAAATTATATAATAAATAATAAAATTTTAAAAAATTGCAGCTGGATTATATTTAAACTGAGCAGTCATTCCTTCTGCTTACAAAGAAGTCAGTTAAGTGCCATACATGATACACACTTTGGGCGATGATGTCTCGGAAGAGACGTGACTGACTTGGCAGAAGATTATCACGCAGTAGGTTGCCATTGCTTTTTGCAGTAGACTGGTTGCCAGCCAAGGCTATAGAACCCAATCTGTCCTATTATTTAACCCATAACTGGAGGGAAGAGACACATTAATTTCTTTCCCAAGGGTATTTGTGCGTAAGTGAATGCAAGGAATTTAACAGGAATTTGTACTCGGCTCCCCAACTTGTCGTTTTGAGTCGATATCCACTGCACCACAATGCACATCCTTTACAAAGAAGAGGTTGCTTAAATAACACAATGCATTATGGGATATCTCCGTTCAGCCTGATCATGACAGTGAATTCTACAGAACGAAACATATTGTGTAATATAAATATATATATATATATATCCAAATGATGAACACCAACATGTTTAGAATCCTGAGTCCTCTAGCATTTATTTTTTTTAAAGTGCTCAATACAACATAGATCGTAGAGCATAATATAACTAAATTTGTTTTTTATTTAAAAATAATTTAATTTAAATTGCGACATGGAAATTTCTGTGTTTTGAGATTTATCTCGTCATCAGGCAATGTTCAATAACTATGGTGAAAATACAGAATGAAGCATATTGTAATAGTTAATGAAAGTGACAAATATCAAATTGGTGATGCCATAAGACAATTTTTGTCATTTAAAAAATAATATTTTGTATATAGTTTGTATGTTGAACTTTTTTTTTATTTTCTATAATATATTTTTATTCTATAAAAAAAAAATGCAAATTACTGTATTTTCTTGTGCATAATACAAGAAATTTTGAACAAAACTTAAAGGCAAAAAAATGGTGACGGGCATATTATAGGAGAGTCTGTAATGTGATAGGTACTGATCTGGCGACTCGACTGCAGCCACTTCCCCATCGTCGAAATGTGGCCTCCCTTTGTCTCTTCTATAAATACTTTCATGGCTTCTGCTCGGACGAACTTAAGTCACTGATGCCTCCTCAACAGGTGTTTACTCGTGCAACCAGACTGGCATCTGGGTCCCACCCATTCACAGTCAGGTTAGCCAAATGCAGACGACAATTCTACTCCTGCAGCTTCTTCTCTCGCACTTCCCGCCTGTGGAACTCGCTCCCATATTCTTGCTTTCCTGACGGCTACAACCTCCAGAAATTTAAATGCAAAGTCAATACTCATCTACTAACCACTGGCTTCTAGCTCTCTCCCCTCCCCTGTATAACCTTCCCTTTCTCTCCACCTATGTATCTGTCATCACACCTGCTTTCTCAGCTTTCTATTGTTCCTTTCTAACTAGTTTGTACTTCTCACTCTTTTCTAATTAATCTTTTTACATTTATGTAACCCCCTGCACATCAGTGGCGTTTCCGCCTTGCTCGGGGTGAAATGATTAAAAAAAAAAATACAAGTTCATGTTTTCAGAAAATTTTATTCAGCATAGAAATCTTATTTGAAACAAAATTGCAAATCCACTCAGCAGAATAGTTAATAGTCAGGCAGGTGTTGATAAAGAATTGTTTACAAAAGATTTGTTGGCAATATTTGTTCTTTGGAAATCAGAGAAATTGAATATCTTTTGTCTCAAAGACCGGAAATTTATTAAAAAAATTAAAAATACACAAGATCTGTCATGTTTTGATAACATTAATGTTATAAGGCATCTTGCCCTGAAAATGAAACAGAAATTAGAAGAAACATGCAATGGCTAAACATCTAGTTCTATTCTTTAATATGAAAAAATTGAATGAAAATATATGTATGGCATTTTTTATGAGATTTTAATACATAATATAGTACAACTTAAAAAGAAAAAACTTATGGATCGCTGTACTACAGGGTCATACTACGTACAAGAAAATATGGTACTAGATTGATTATTATTATAATATATTGTAATATTGATTATTTTGTAATACATAGTATATTGAAGAAGTCATTCTTATTTATTTTTAATGTATTTTTCTTTTGTTTTCAGGTGTATAACAAAATTGATCAAATTTCTATTGAAGAAGTTGATCGACTTGCTCGAAAACCTTACACTGTTGTTGTCAGGTATAATACTTAACATGTTATAGTGTTTTATAAAAATTGATTGAGTTCATCTCTAAACAAATAACATTGTTAATGCATCATTATACATTGCTGTAAACTTAAAAAAGCATGCAATTTAAATCTTGGATTTCATGTTAGTTTAGAAAGATGCTTCACTCACTTTCTCACTGCCATAACATAGCTTCCTTGGCTTTTTCCATAAATATTTTTATAGTAATTCTTCTGATGAGCATTACTTTTTGATATCTTGAGTTCGCAAATTTAAGCACAGAACAAGATTAGCAACTCAGTCTTGTAGTTTTACTGTTGAAATGGTTAGCTGTAAGTTCTATTCTAATAATTTCTTCTCTTGCTCTTCTGGCTTCTTGCTTTTCAGCTAAGTTTGATCTTCAAAAATTTAAATTCAATTTCAATCATTATCTACAGTCTTCTTGATTTCTTTTCTATTATTGTTTTCTCGCCTTAATAATTTTTGCATGTAATTTACACTTGAAATAGCTAGATACAACTGTAAGTTCTATGCTGATAGTGTCTTCTCCCTTCTTGCTTGTGGAACTCTCTTCTGGATTCTTGATTTTCTGTCAGTTACAATCTTCAAAAAATTTAAATGCAATGTCAATTGTCATCTTCATTCTCCTTGAATCCTGTTCTTTTATTGTCCTATCTCAATGATGTTTTTCTCAGATTCTTTCACTTTCAGTAACTGCATATATCTTAGCTGCTTTATTGCCTTGAATGGGGTAAAATGGTTCTTTTAGTCAATGTGAATAAAGCAAAATGCATCCTTTTTTGTTTTTCAAATTTATCAGATGATCTACTTTTAAAACTTCTCTCACTTTCTTTTGGCCCAAACATTATTCAAAGATCAAGGTATAAAAGTTTCTTAGGGATGATGATTGATGCAAATTTAAACTGGAATATGCAAATTCAAGCAATAGAGAAAAGTTGTCAAGTCAAATAAGCATTGCTTACCATGAATGTCAGTATGTAGATAATAAAACTGAAAACGCTTTCCTTTTCATTTGTTAATCCTTATCTACAATTTGGTTTGAGGTAGACTAGACAAAATACATACATTACAAAAAAGGGCAGACAATTTTTCTCTCCAGAATCTATCTTAGATATTTATAAGTCTTCCATTCATCCTTTCTTTGAATATTATTGCCACATCTAGTCTGGTTCTCTTGCTATATATTTAGAGATTCTTGATAAAATCCAAAGAAGAATTTGAAATGTTATTTGTCCTGACCATGCCAGACAATTTTTCTCTTCAGAATCTGTCTTATATCTAGAGATTCTTGAAAAAATCCAAAGAAGAATCTGCAACGTTATTTGTCTTCATCTGGCATCTTAGCTTCAGTCACTTTCCCGTCCCTGTAATGTAGCTCCCTGTGCTTTTCTATAAATATTTTCATGGTAATTGTTCTGATGAACTTTCTTCTTTAGTATTTAGACTTGATGAATTTAAGCTTAGTACTAGATTGGTGGCAAGATCTCATCATTTTACAGTTGAAATGTCTTGATGGAACTGTAAGTTCTATGATAACAATTTATTTTTTTTTGTAGTTCTTGCTTGTGGAACTCTCTTCTGGCTCCATGCTTTTCAGTCAATTTTGATCTTTAAGAATATAAATGCAATGTCAATCATTACCTACTGATTCCACTTCTTTTATTGTTCTTGCTCCTTAATAATGTTTTTCTTATTCTTACTCTTTCATACTCAGTAATTACTTGTTTCTTAGTGGCCTTATTCTTTTGTTTAGAGTGAAATGATTAAAAAAAAAAATGGAGCACAGAAGTAAAGAGATGGATGAGGAGTTTTTGATCTCAAGACGTGTTCAGTTATTGAGTTGAACTCCAGAAAAGTTCTGTTTGCATCATTTTTTTAACCATTTCACCCCAAGTAAAGCAATAAAGCCACTAGGATGCAAGGATATATAGTTAGTGAAAGAAACAGGGAGGACAATAAAAGAACTGGATTCAAGGAGACAGAAGATGATGATTGACATTGCATTTAAATTTTTGAAAATTCTAGTTGAAGCTGGAAGAAAATGTAATAAGCAAGAAGTGTCAAAAGAAATTTAGCATGTAACTTATGATTACAACTAATAATTTCAGTAGTGAAATTTTGAGACCTATCTGCCAATCTAGTTACTCAGTTAATTGCCATATGTGATACACACTTGGACAATCATGTCTCTTTTGATTCAATACTGACTAGGCAGAAGATTTTCCCACTGTAGGTTGCCTTTTCGTTCAGCTGGTTTGTCAACCAATGCTATAGAATCTGATCTGTCCTAATATTTAACCCATAGCTGGAGAGAGAAGAGATGGATTCATACTTTTTTGAAGAGTATTTGCGCATAAGTGAATGCAATGAATTCAACTAGAATTTGAACTTGGCTCTCCAACTTTTCATTCTGAGCTTCAATGCGCATTCTATCTAGTCAGGTGCCATACATGATACATGCTTGGAAGATCATGTTTCAAAAGAGACATGACTGGGCAGAAGATTTTCCTGCAGTAGGTTGCCATTAGTTTCTGTGGTAGACTAATTGCCAACTAAGGCTATAGAATCCAATCTGTCCTGTTTTGTAACCCATAGCTTGAGGGAAGAGATGGATTAATACCTAGAGTATTTGTGCGCAAGTGAATGCAATGAATTCAACTGGAATTTGAACTTGGCTCTCCAATTTCTTGTTCTGAGCCAATATCCACTGTACCACAATGCATATTCTATCAATTACTGTGCTTAAATTCATGAAATCAAGGTACCTATGAGGATAGTTCATCAATAACCATGAAAATATTTATAGAAGAGGTAAAGAGAAACTATGCTACATCGTGACTGAAGCTGAGATGCCAAGTCAGGACCAATAACTTTGCAGGTTCTTGAGCAGTGGTACATGATCAGATGTGACTGCAATATTAAGTGCACCAACAACAGGCAAACTTGATGGATTCTGGCAGAAAAAAATTGTCCAGCATGATAAAGCAAAGTTTTCCTAGCAGCAGACTTAGGAATTGATTTAATATAATCACTCTATTTCATATCATTGGAGACCAAGAATATACCATGAGTTGCTCTCCTGCTTGTTGTCATCAGTTCCCAGATGGCAAAAGCATTTACTACTCCTGTCTTATTAGCAAATCCACCAAACAAAATAAACCTGGTAATGATCTCGATCAGTGGTTAATTGGGGAAAGAAATAGCTTGTAAATTTTAACGCCTCCGAAAAAAAAATACTGCTTTTATTTAATCACTACAAAGATCTTTTTTTCTGCCTGGTATCAGCATGGCTAATACTAAACTCCAGGAGAGCAACACTTTGCACCTTCTTGGGCCCATGCTTCCCACTGACATGAAGTGAAGCAACTATATTGAATCAGTTGCTGCATCTACTGCTAGAACAATTAGTTCACTGTGTTGAACCAGAAAATTTTTCTTGTCAGAATCCATCTTGCATATTTATAAATCTACCATTCATATGTGCATTGAATACTGCTGCCAGTTCTGGTTTGGTACTTCAAATATATATCTTGAATTTCTTGGTAAAATTAAAAGAAGGATCTGTAATGTAAACATATGATACATATTTATAGTAAAAATACCAGAAATACATTTTCACATTAAAAAGAACCAACAATACATAAATTAAAATGACCAACAATACATAATAATAATGAAGGGACCAATAATACATATTTATAGTAAAATGACCAACAATACATTTTCACATAAAAAAGAAACAACTATATATTTATAGTAAAAATACCAGAAATACATTTTCTTATCAAAAAGAACCAACAATACATATTTATAGTAAAATGACTAATAAGACATTTTGAAAGCAAAATAACCAGCAATACATTTTATCTGTAGTTGAAGGAATACAACTGCATTTAAAATGTATTTAGTTGCATCCATAGAATTGTATTCGGATTATTTAGACTTTGGCATTAAATAACCTGAGAGCTGTTGATACACTGCTACACAACTTTCTTGACCTTAATCCATATATCTTACAATTTCTTAACTGAAACTGTATTCCAAAATGCAACTACCACAAACATAAAATATGCACATCACTACCTCTCATAATCGTGTGCACACTAACATGTATATGCACGAAAGCTGAGTATTTTCTACCATATATTCAATTGTAAAAGCAGAATAACATAGATCGTATTTTTATTAATTTCAAGCTTACCCAAAAACTTTTTGCATTAAATGACCCATAACAAGTTGATATGACATTAAAATCAATCTTTTTCTTTATTTTACTGTTACTTTGACTTGTAATATTAAATTAATTTTTTACATTTAAGATTATTAACTTTCCAACTCTTATTTAAAAATGACTCCTTTTCATTAGCGGTTTCTATTGTGTTGCAGTTGTAACATGAAATTGAATCTTGACTACTTTTTGGAATCTGTCTGGGAATATTTAGCCTTGGTTCGTGTTTATACAAAGAAAAGGGGAGGTAAGCCACTTGCTTTTATTGTCAAAATTGTAAATGTGTGTAAAAGATTTGAAAAATGTTGTTTATGAAATTAATAAGAACTTGATATAAAATTCCTTCCAAAAAATTATAGCTTCTGTTTTGTATAGAAGTATAATGTTGATTCAACTGTTTCATTCATTTGATGTGTTTTTTTAAATTTTAATAAATGCACCATGTCCTTTTAGGACATTGACGATTATGAGTTTCCATAGATTTCTTTCCTTTATTATGTGTGAATTGCCATGACTTCCTTAGGAAAGATAGTCAAGTGGTTTCTCATTGTCTTCTTCATAGTTCTTTTTTTAATTCAGAGTTGTCCTTCAGTTAGACTGGCTGCTGCTGAAGAATAAAGAGCCCAGTCTACTCTGCTATTTAACCCATAGCTGATGGAGGGAAGAGATGAATTCATGCATTATTTAACAGCATTAATGTGAAAGTGAACAGACTAGGCAAGAATTTTAATTTGGCAAACCAATTCCAATTAGCCATTATGCTATCTATGTGTCTGATAATGCAATTACAAATAAATCCTGTTTTATTAACTTTTTTATAAGAAATAATAATTATATATTTATTTGCCAAATATTATATCCTATGATAATTGGACTTATCCTTTCCTTTATTAGTTTGTACTTAAGTGCCATACATGATACATGCTTTAGGCGATCATGCCTCAAAAGAGACATGACTGACTGGGCAGAAGTTTATCCTGCAGTAGATTGCCATTGCTTTCTGCAGTAGACTGGTTGCCAAACAAGGCTATAGAGCCCAGTCTGTCCAATTATTTAACCCATAACTGGAGAGAAGAGATGGATTAATACCTTTCCCAAAGTTATTTGCAAAGGTACCAAGGATAAAACTCCCAGATCCAAATCCAGGGTACTCTCCCTTCTTGGAAGAACACCTCTCTGATTGACCATGTAAAGTTCATTATGTCTACATATGTGCAAATAATCTTGGGGATGTTATGAATCCATCTCTTCAACCCTTCAGCTACAGGTTAAATAGCAGAGTTGAAATAAGAGAATATAAATATGCTTTTTTTTTCTTTTTTTTTTTTTTGCCAGAGGGTCCTGACTTTGATGGTGGTTTGATATTAAGAAAAGGATGCACTGTGGAGCATGTGGTAGGTTATCTTTTTTATTCTTCTGTCTTTAACCTAATCTTATGTGCTACCAAGTATGATAAATTCTCTTTTATACCATTAGCCTATTGGGAAGATTTCTACATGTTATGTTTCATGCCATTGGCTAGTTGTATTATTACAATTCTGTTGCAGAATTTTTTTTTTAATCATATCGCCCTGAACAAGGCGGTAACGCCACTGATGTGCAGGGGGCTACATAAGAGTAAAAAGATTAAAGGAGAGTGAAGAGAAGGACGAACCAGTTAGAAAGGAGCAAGAGTAGGATGGGAATACAGGTGTGATAACAATTGTGAAGGTGGAGAGAAAAGAAAGGATCTACAGGACAGTGTGGAAAGAACTAGGGTCAAGTAGTTAAGAGATGAGTATTGACCTTGCATTTAAATTCCTGGAGGTTGTAGACATCAGGAAAGCAAAAATAAGGAAGCGAGTTCCACAGGCGGGAAGTGCGAGGAAAGAAGCTGCAGGAGTAGAATTGTCGTTTGCATTTGGTTGATCTAACTGTGAATGGGTGAGACCCAGTTGCCAGTCTGGTTGCACAAGTAAACACCTGTTGCGGAGGCACCAGTGACTTAAGTTTGTTGGAGCAGAAGCTATGAAAGTATTTATAGAACAGACAAAGGGAAGCCACTTCTTGTCGGTGGGAAAATAGCTATTATTATTATTATTATTATATGATTTTGGCAAAATTTAGCAAGCATATCCACCAAAAAAAAAAAAAAAGAGTGTGTCAAAAGGAGTTTTTTCTTGATACTCCTATAACTGTCTACTACATTGGCAATTTTTATTGTTTTGAAAAGATGTTTAATAAAAGCCAAACATATGAAACTGGTAGGATGAAAGCCAAGAAAAAAAAAAGAAAGGCATGGAAATGCATTTTCTTGGCTTGTAAACAATTTTGAATTTTTAGTCAAGGCTAAAAAATGAGGATTTAGTAACTCCATCTCAGATATGATTGCAGTCTGCCATTTCTTCTTTTATTATCTAATCTGACTCTTGTAAAGATAAAGCAGAACAGAAGGAGTCAGATACCAGAGCAGGTCATTTTTTTCAATATCTTTATCAACAAATTGTGTACATAAATTTCACTTAAAATTTGCAGTGAATTTGAGATACAATAGATGTTCAAATTGTGGACATTCATTAAGAATGCAACAATAGATCAGACTGGAGAAAACTGTCTTAAGAATGATAATGAAATGATACCTGCTTTATTTTCAGGTGTTGAATATAAAAAGTCAGTTTTTTGCCCCACTGATCTGTTAAAGACAGATTGGAAGATGTAAGGCTTGGATCACCTTGTGTTTTGATTTTTCTTATCCAATGAATGTTAAGTCAGTCATTTAAGTGCCATGGATACACACTTGGGCAATCATGTCTAGAAAGAGACATGATTGACTGGGCAGAAGATTATCCTGCAGTAGGTTGTCATTACTTTTTGCAGTAGACTGGTTGCCAGCCAAGGCTATAGAACCCAATCTGTCCTATTATTTAACCCATAACTGGAGGGAAGAGACGGATTAATACTTTTCCCAAGGGTATTTGTGCATAAATGAATGCAAGGAATTCAACTTGCATTTATTTACGCACAGATGTGCATTGTGGTGTAGTGGATAATCGACTCGGAATAACAAATCAAGGAGCTGAGTTCAAATTCCAGTTGAATTCATTGCATTCACTTATGCACAAATACTCTTGGGAAAGGTATTAATCCATCACTTCCCTTTAGTTGTGGGTTAAATAATAGGACATGATTGGTTTCTATAGCCTTGGCTGGCAACCAGTCTTCTGCAGAAAGCAATGGCAACCTACTGCAAGATAATCTTCTGCCCAGTCAGTCATGTTTCTTTCGAGACATGATCGCTCAAAGCATGTATCACGTATGGCACTTAACTGACCCTTTATATATTATGTCTTAAATTTATTTATAATTTACAAATTATATATGCATTATTTAATTCTTTCTTCACTGCATTTCTTTTCTACAATATAAATATTTTATTTTTTTCAGTGTCATACAATCCATCGTACTTTAGTCAGTGCTTTTAAATATGCCTTAGTTTGGGTAAGTATAATTACCATGTAATTAAAATGTAAATCATCTGTACAACCAACATCAAACATTGCCTGATGAATAGAATTTATCGTGAAACAGAAATTTCCATGTCACAATGTACAATTAATTCATAACTATATAATTATACTGTAAACTGCAAACACATTAAAGAACTAACCTTACAATCATGCTAAAATTACAAAAGCTAAAGTTAGGATCTCTAGAAACGATAAACCTTTATAGTGTTAACATTAGTACCATGATATTCACTTTTAACTGTATGATCCCCCACCTTTTTATATATATATACTTTTTACCTCTAATTTTATCTTTATTTCATACTAGAAATTGTGATCTAATTTATATAAAAAAGAGGTTTTCTAAATTTTGAATTCATGTTAAACATAAAATATATTTAATATAAAAACTATATTTAAATACAAAAATATTTGTAGCTGTATACTTCATGAATGCAGATATGTTTACCAAATAGCAATTCTTATCCCTTTTTTAGTCCATCCTCTCCTACTCACTCCCACTCTATATACATTTCCTTACTGTTTTTTCTCTTTTTTCTTTTTTTCTCTTTGTTAAACCCAAAGAACTAGCCATAAAGGCTTGTAAAGAACCATATCTTATACTGTTAAATCTGTCTATAAAATTTTCAACATGTCCATTAATCACCTCTCTTCTCTTCCCCTTTCTTCCTTTTGTTCAAATTCTTACTTCTAACTCTGATTTCTCATTTTCTACCCCACTTACCTCTCACACATAATTCGCCAATATAAGGTAAAGAATTTGCATTTATTTTCACACTACCTGATGAGACATTGTCCTTAAAATGTCGAAATGTACATTTTGTATTAGATGATAATTTGTACATGTTCTAAACTATAATTTATAATAAATACTTTAATTGGAGTAGATAGACTAAACTATCGCCCGGTTCACACTCCACCCACATCTATTGAACAGGTGAAGAGGCTCATCCCTTGTTTCCTGTTTAGGATGCGGTTTCCAGTTTTCTCTTTTCCAATCTTTTCACTCTTTTCCTTTATTATTTTTTTTTTTTCAATTGGAGTAGATAGACTAAACTATCGCCCGGTTCACACTCCACCCACATCTATTGAACAGGTGAAGAGGCTCATCCCTTGTTTCCTGTTTAGGATGTGGTTTCCGGCTTTCTCTTTTCCATTCTTTTTACCCTTCCTTATGTAGCCCCCTGCGCATCAGTGGCGTTACTGCCTTGCTTGGGGTGATATGATTAAAAAAAAAATTATATATAATTATAACTATCCTTATGATTATATATGATAATAAGCAGTGATTACTTTTTTCTTTTTTTCTCTTTGTTAAACTGAAATAACTGGCCATAAAGGCTTGTAAAGAACCATATCTTATACTGTTAAATCTGTCTATAAAATTTTCAACATGTCCATTAATCACCTCCCTCCTCTTCCCCTTTCTTCCTTTTGTTCAAATTCTTACTTCTAACTCTGATTTCCCATTTTCTACCCCACTTACCTCTCACACATAATTCGCCAATATAAGTTAAAGAATTTTTCGTCTACTTTCACACTACCTAATGAGACATTGTCTTTTAAATGTTGAAACAATATATACACTTTGTAATAGATGATAATTTGTACATGTTCTAAACTATAATTTATAATAAATATATAATTATATATAATTATAACTATCCTTATGATTATATATGATAATAAGCAGTGATTACTTTTTTCCTATCCATAAATTTAGTCATATTAAATCAAAGCTGATAAAATTAACGAGGGAATCATTCTCTCAGGCCTCCAGACTAACTTTTCTCACCAATCTTTTTCAGATTTTCTCAAAAAGCTACTTTAATTATCCCCCCCTCCCAATTTAAAACCATCTTGAAACCAAAGTATTGATTTTTTTTAACTTCCTTGTTTATAGTTATTAGTAACAGAATATAAACACTGTTAATCAATCTAGAAAATAAGTGTCTGTTTTGATCCAATCAATCTTTCAGCATTTATTTGTTTTTAATGAAAATAGTACAGGTAGAAACAAAAATTTTATACAGTACTTCATATTTAAAATTGTTAATAACATTATTAATTACTAGCGGAACCTGTGGAATTTCCACAAAAGGATAATTATGATTTCCTGAAAAAATTTTTCTTTGTCATACTACAAATGATAGTAACATCTTCAAACAAAGATACTGGATAATAAAATAACGATAACACAGAGTGTAATCTTATTAAAATATCTATAAAAGTAATGTCCATAGAAGCTACTTTACTGTAATTTTATATTACATTAGGTGGTGTATGCACAAACCATAACCAAAATACTGTATGCTATTTTGTGAGAGATTTTGAAAGAAAAAATGTTTTTTTATTATTACTGAAAAATCATGGCTCCTATGCCCATTGTAAACAGAAAAGACCAACTGAGTAATGGCCAAGGGTGTAGAGGCCAGAAATTTTATTAGGTTGCAGAATATGACAAAAAACCTACCTATTTTTACTATATTGTACAGTACACACACATATGCACACAATTACTGCTACAGCCACCAGCTTAAGCTATGCTATAAGTTCTCTCCTCCTGCTCTCTCACTCTTTACTACCCTTTCATTTAGCAAAGGTGAGAAAAAGGTTGAGGAGAGTAGCGTTTATAAAAAGATAGAGGGAAAGGAAAAGCTCACATAGAGAGTAAATGGCATAACAGACAGGAACTAAGTAACTAACAAGCAGAATTATTACATAATTGGTAGATTCTTATAAAACATGTTTTATTTTGAATGGTATAATGGTATATTCTACTTTTTGCACATTTTCTTCCAATCTGGCTGTTGAAGGACAAACTCTTTTGTATGTATCTATCACAGATCTCGTACTTATCAGCTTGGAACGACAATTTCTGATAGTTTTAGCTTCTACTGAACCACAAGGTCTATGAACAATGCACCACCATCTCTACACTCCTCCCACATTGTGCCATTCTGGACTACACTGATCATTCTGAAATAAAAACAGAAACTAGCAATTCTACCATTTTAGGGATCACAATATATTTAGTTTCATGCAAATGTTGTGATATTAAGAAAAGTTATTTTCAATAGGGAGTTTCTTTCCACCCACCCTATAGTTTTGAAAATGAATCAGTACAAAACCAAATTACTTAAATTTTACTGTAAGTTTTATAAAAATCACAACTTTATTTAACCATTTCAGTTGAATCACTTTCAATAATTTTACAGGTAATTTTTATGCTCAAAGATAACTTTTATCAGACATTTAAGAATTACTAGCAGTATAGCCTGGTGTTGCTCAAGTGTAAAGAAAGCTTTAAAACTAATCCATGGTCCTGGAGCTCAGACTCTTTGGACATTGACACGAAAGACTAAAAAGCAATAATTTTTTCCAGTTAAAGCGAAACTGTAGACTGAAAGAAAAATGAATGGATGTAAGTCAAATTTTGATTTCCTGGCATCGATATCAAATAAGTTTTTTTTTTCGTCGTAAACTGAATTTTGAAGGTTAAATAAGTCCTCTGAGTAAATGGTATCATGGCTGAGACTAAGAACTACAATTATACCTACTTAGAGCCAAACCCGAAGCAAAAATTAAAATAAAAGGGCTGAAAAAAATACAGATATACAGGCAGATAAATAGACACACACACACAAACATCTTGCCTTTTATATATATATATATATATATATATATATATATATATATATTATCGATTTTCTGCACTATTGTAAGAACTGCAACCTTGAAACTTCTGAATATCATTTCTTATGTCTTTGTCTATGAGTGTATCAAATTTGATTAAAATTGGACCACTCCTTCTATAACCTGTGTAAATTTTCAAGAAAACTGGTTCAGCCATTTCGGAGTCTGTAGGTAACGGGGACACACACATACACAGAGTTCCATTTATAAATAAGTTTAGATTATATATATATATATATATATATATACATACACACACACAAATAAATACACAACAATCTTTGTTATAACAGCGAGGATTATTTCATTGTTACTTTTAGTGGTTACCAATATTTGAGTAGATATTCCGTTTATTTATTAAACAGTATATTTATTTATTTTTGTTCATTGGCCTTGAATATTCAAGAAATCCTATTAAAGAAGAATAAGTGGCAAAATCCGAACCTGTTCATCCTTGGCAGGAGAAACTGTCATTAGATCTGGCATTCTTTTTGATCGCCTCAGTAATCATTTTTTTAGAAATTGCTTTGTTTATGTTAGGATATAAAACTGAGCAGAATGTTTTGAGGAACTGGAAAAGATTTGCGTTTATAAGCCACCATTCAAATTTGCCTTATCATCATTGCACTTCATGACTTTGGAAGTACTTCTAACAAGTGGAAGAAAAGATTTAACAACCACATGTTGTCTTTAAACAACAGTAAATACAACAAAAGTACTGCTTTATTCATACATTATTGGAAATTAAAAAATAGCAATAAGAACTCAATTATTACCTGGAATATCGTAGCTAAACCCAAACATTACAGTGGAAAAGGAGATAAATGAAAAGGGAAAAACTTGTCATCTTAAACTATACCAAGAATCCAAATTTACTTACTAAGAAAAGTGATTTAATGACTACGTGCTGACAAAGAAAAAAAAATACTTAAATTCTTAGACCCAGATTTATATAGATCACTCTTTTTATGTTTGCCTCTTTCTTTCTTTCTTTCTTTCTTCCAAAATATTACTTTTAGCAATTATGAATTAAATCCCTTTTATTTTTGATCCTTACATTTTTAGTTCTTAATTCTAAATTTTACCTCTTAAGTTTCTCGTCATTTTTCTTTTATTTAAATTTTTATTTTAATTTTCCCAATTTTTTGATCTAAAATACTTTGGTGTTTTATGATTTTGGTATAATCGATAAACTTCCTATTTTCTAACAATTTGATTGAGCATTCCAGTGTAGATAATACAGATCAAGTTGTTGTATAAGAATAAGTAATATATTAATCCTTATTGGTAAATTTTCATTTTAAATCCCATCGCTTTTCCCCTTCAAATTTATCCAAAATAGCATTATCTCTTTGCAAATGTATATGCTGAACTCAAATCAAGTGTTAGTTATTGAATAAACTTACCTTTTTTTTATCTAAATGTCCATAAAAAAACGAACTATATCTTGCACTTTTTCTCTCCCGTAACTCTCAGGAAGTCATGTAATTAACTGCAGAATGACGGACTGCGTAATGCAATGAATTTTGGCACATTTTTGCTCGATTTTTCTTCATTTACTGATACTTCCAACGATGTACTTCCGGGAATTAAAGTAATGTGCTATTGTTTTTCTACGCTTATTGCTCTCAAAACAGGAAGTACATTGTCAGAAGTTTCAGTAAAGGACGAAATTCGACCAAAATTGCTGCCTACGTAGAACATCATTCTGCAGTTAATTACATGACTTCGTGAGAGTTACGGGAGAGAAAAAGTGCGAGATATAGTTAATTTTTTTATGGACTTTCAAAGCAAAAAAGGTAAGTTTCTTCAATAGCTAATTGTTGATTTGAGTTCAGCATATGCATTTGCACAGAAATAATGCTATTTTGGATAAATTTGAAGAGGGAAAAGCCGTCGGCACCAAAAACGATATTTACCTCCTTATTAAAAACCAAAACATAAAATAAAACTTAAATGTATATGTCAACAATTTATGAAAGAAATGTGAACGAAACAAAAACACAAACAGAGTTTGAGCGTGTAAGAACCTATGACGCACAAAGTTTTTCATTTTTGTTTAAACAAATTGATTCTTGACGTCAGTTAATAAATCCACAGAAAATGAAGTATTTCTAGGTCAGAAAATAGAAACTGGAACTGCTGAAAATACACTTAGGCGGTTACTAAGATGCTTTTCCTTGTATAATAAGTTACTTGAACCTAAAATATAATATTTCATGTGTTTTACTTGCATTACTATATCCTGACACTTCACAGTGAAATTATACATTTTGGACTATTTTGAGCAAAAAAGGTATCATTTGTACAGAGAAAACCTGATGTGATAAGACAAAACAGACTTTATTTTTAGAATCAGTGTGTTGTGGTGCATTGGATATCGGCTCAGAACTAGAAATCTGGGAGCCGAGTTTGAATTCCAGCTGAATTCATTGCATTCACTTGTGTACAAATACTCTTGGGAAAGGTATTAATCCGTCTCTTCCCTCCGGTTATGGATTAAATAACAGGACAGATTGGGTTCTATAGCCTTGGTCGGCAACCAGTCTACCGCAGAAAGTAATGGCAACCTACTGCGGGATAATCTTCTGCCCAGTCAGTCATGTCTCTTTCGAGACCTGATCACCCAAGCGTGTATCGTGTATGGCACTTAACTGTAATTTAAAAGTAGCCCAGAAACATGTACACATTGCCCAACAATATTTAGGTAAAAAAAAAATGTCAGCAGGTGTAATTAGCAAAAACAAGGTAAATATATTGGCATATTTATCAGTTGTATGTTTTGTTTTTGTGTGTTGTAATTTAATAACTACATTAACAGTAAATATTTTGTGAATTCACGAACGTTTGGTATGTCTTTTGCAGGGTACCAGTGTGAAGTATAGTCCACAAAGAGTAGGAATCCAGCATCAAATGCACCACGATGATGTCATCCAAATTGTGAAAAAATAAAAAAAAACGGCAGAAAAAAGAAATTGCAATAAATTCATCCAGATTCTAAAGAAGTCCACTTGAGTTATTACCTTTACAAACTGTATCATGATCATTTTCTAATATCAACTGAAGAAGATCCAAACTTGGTTATTGTTGATCATGCGTTAGAATTTTAAAAGTGACATCTTCTTTAACAATATGGCTGAGCTGACTATGAAACATTGGAATTATACAAAGTGCAGACATTTTTTATTTTGTGTTGGGAATTACTTTAATAAATTGGCTGCATAACCGTGTACATTTTTTTTTTGCTCTTTTTTTCACTGCCTTTGCCAAGTGTCTTACTATGCTCTACTTTTGAGTGTTGAATGTTGATTGAAAGGTTATGTTTTTGTTATGCTTCATGACAATCTATATTTTTCTTTAACCCATTGAGGGCAAAATTTAAGAAACATATTCTCAGAAAAACGGCATATCAAAAGAACATTTTTTTCTCTTGACACTGCAATTACTGTAGACTCTGTCTACAGTTTCATTGTTTTAAAAAGCTATTTTTATAATCTATACTATAATAAGAGTTGTGTCCATCCGTCTGTTCGTATAAAGATTGATGGGTCTTACTAGTTATAATAAAACCCAGAACAAATGAAATTGTATTTATACATGTTTTTCTAAATAATTAACAGCAAAAAACAAACAAAATTAGATTATTTGCAAGAAACACTTTATATTTATAAAATTATAAAAATATGTGAAACAACTGCAATGCAGTATTTTTTATTTACCTTATTACAAAAAAATAACTATGAAAAGAAATTATTTCGTAAAAAATATATCTTTGAAAAAAAGAACAAAGGCTTTTCAAATAAATACATAAATATGAATAACTAATTATAAATTTTGAAAAAATGCATTTTCCATACATTTCTTTCATTTAGTCTTGCGACGTAAATTCACTAAAATAGTTGGATAACATCTGAATTTACACATTGACAAGAAAAAATTTTAAACACTATTAGATTATTTATGTACAAAAATAATTTGGTAAATTTTAACAAACGACACAAAATGAGGGTATGTATGGTAACAGTGGTATCAAGAGAAAAATTGTCTTTTGACACACTTTCATTTTTTTAATTTGTTTTGCAGGCATGTTTGTTAAACTTTGCCCCATTAAACCTATTATACCATTAAATCTATTATAATGTACAACAATTTGGTATTTTAATACTGATGAACCAGTTAGCATGTTTTTCAGTTCTAGAGTGTGTAAAATAGCTCAAAGGATAATATTCAGTATGATACTGCCTGTACCCTTAGGAATAGGATAAAACTGTTAACTGGACTCATCGTTTATATATTACTTCTGTATATATATATATATATATATATATATATATATATATTATAAATTATAGTTTAGAACATGTACAAATTTTTTTTAAAATTTGTACATGTTCTAAACTATAAGTTATAATAAATATTCACAGCTCTATATTATATATCAAGTACTGTTTTAAATTGTTTTGAACGTTGTAAATTTTCTTTGTTCTTTATTCACTCAGATATATATATATATATATAAGGAAAGATTGAGATGCCAATCAAGTTCTGTCAGAAATTGATATTGTCACTATTACTTTTCTGTAAAACAAAGAAAGAGATCTACTTGCTGCCACGAGTGACAAGCCAAAAACAATGATGCAACCCAACCTACATAAAAGCAGAATAAAGCTATTTTCCTGAACAATTTTTCACTCATCCTTTGCTGCTCTTCTCTGTTCCGTTGCACAGTAGGGCAGATTGATTTTGTAACCCTGCTATTGCACTCAGTTTGAAAGTTGGGGTTTGATGTGACGTCACAAAATATTTTTTCCAAGTTGTTACTGTTTTTAAAGAAACCAATTTGAAGATTAAGTTTAGGTTCAAGCAAAACAAAATCGTAGTATTGCAATTTAATTCTGGTGATCAGTGAAAGCTTGATAGCACAGTTTTATAAAATTTAGAATTTACTGAAGCTTTACAAATTGTGTATGGACAAGATGCATGTCACAAGCACATTATTACTAAATCATTGGGCCATCAAATAAGACCTTCATTTTCATTCAAAGGGAAATTATATGAAACAATTTCGCTATATTATGATGTAATATGATGATAAAGTGCTGTAGTTTTATCATCATTTTCAATAAACAATGCAAATTGAAAACATTTTTGTCATTATTGTCTTATTTGTGTTTAGCAGTATTATGGCATTATATACACTTTTTTTTTCTATTGTTTTATTTTTTGTTTTTATTAATTACAATCTAACAAATGATCTGATAACTGATTTATTGAATAGACTTTTTTTGTTTGTAAATCTTTTACAATTTTTAAACATTTTTTTTTTTACTTATCAAATACAGTAAAAATGTTGCATATTTTGCTCGTGGTGATTCTTTATTAGAATTCTGGTTGAAATATATTTTCCATTCAATATTTTTCCATACTTTATTTGAATTTTTTCTTGAAACAGTGAAATTTTGAAGTTAGTTTGTAAGCAAAAACCTACGAAAATTAGATATTTCTGTACATTTTTCAGATGATCTTTAAAACTAAATGCTCAAAAATTTTTGAAAGCTATGAATCTTATTTTTAGTTTCAGTATTTATCACATTAAATCCCACCTTTTACACCAAGTGCAATGTTGATTTTCTAAAAAGAGCAAAAAAATCAACCTTTATCCTATTGCATATGTAGTTGTGAAATTTGTCCAAACTGCTTATCAACAAATGGTCAGGTTTCAGGATTCAGCAAGTGAATTTTAATGTTGTTTTATTTTGATCAGTGAGAACAAATTTAGTTTAGTTGGTAAGGAAGTAGAAAACAGAAATGATTGTGTTCAAGATACTTCTGTTCAGATCAATTGGATATTGCAAATGCAAAATACTGACATGAAAACTGAAGTCATATTATTACATAGCCTCATCTACATATTCATATAGGTGTCATGCATGGCCTTCAATGCGTACAAAGATTTTTGCCAGGATTTTTAGGATGAGAGGTTATCATTATTTACATTCAGACTAATATACTCGTCTTTGTTATTGTTATCACATGTTCAGCTGTCTGAATTTCTGGGATGAGCAATTATTTACATTCAAAATAATAGCATGATCTTTGTTCTTGTTATCACCTGATCAGCTGTCTGAATTTCTGAGTTGAGGAGTTATTATTTACATTGAGACTAATATCCTCATCTTTGTTGTTTTTATCACATGATCACTTTCTGAATAACTGGGATGAGTAGTTACCATTATTTAAATCCAGACTAATATCTTCATTTTTGTTGTTATTAACTGATCACCTGTTTGAATTTATGTTAGAGGGTATTATCATTAACTAGTCAAATTAATATCCTGAGCTTTGTTGTTGGCATTCAGTCAGTTAAATGTCATACGTGATACACACTTGGGCGATCATGTCTCGAAAGAAACATGACTGACTGGGCAGAAGATTATCCCGCAGTAGGTTGCCATTGCTTTCTGCGGTAGACTGGTTGCCGACCAAGGCTATAGAACCCAATCTGTCCTATTATTTAACCCATAACTGGAAGGAAGAGATGGATTAATACCTTTCCCAGGGGTATTTGCGCATAAGTGAATGCAATGAATTCAGCTGGAATTTGATCTTGGCTCCCCGATTTCTTGTTCCGAGTCGATATCCAATGCACCACAACGCATATCCTGTGGTTATCACCTGATCACCCTCTGAATTTGTGATGAGGAGTTATTAACTTCAGTCAGACTAATATCCTCATCTTTGTTATTGTTATCATCTGATCTCCAGTCTGAATTGTTTGGATGAGGAGCTATCATCACCTGTCAAATCATTGTTAACTCCAGTCAGACTAATATCTTCATCTTTGTTGTTGTTATCACCTGATCACCAGTTTGATAATTTTTGTCGTCATTATCACCTGATCTTCAGTCTGAATTTCTGGGATGAGGAATTATTATTATTGACTACAGTCAGACTAATATTCTCAACTTTGTTGTGATCAATTGTTTAAATTTTTGTGATGAGGAATTATCATTAACTTCTCTTAGACTAATATACTCAACTTTGCTTGTGTTATCATCTGATCACCTGTCTGAATATCTGGTTTGAAGAGTTTTCATTATTTTCATTTAGTTTAATATCCTCATCTTTGTTGGTTTCTATCTGTAAGCTGACTTTGTTAATTGCTGATTACAGAATTATTTAATTCTTCTCTATTAAAAAAGATCTAGAATAAATTTAAACAATAAAAACTAAATCCTGAACACATTTGTCCTATTGCTGCTTCAAAACAATTCAAAAGAAAACCTTTTTTTCTTGAAAAACTACTTCTTTTTCATTTAAGTACAGAAAAATGAAATTTAAAATATTTATAAAAATATTGAAGATGTACATTTTGTGGTACAGTGGATATCGTCTCAAAATGAGAAACTGGAGAGCTGAGTTTGAATTCCAGTTGAGTTCATTGCATTCACTTACGTGCAAATACCCTTGGGAAAGGTATTAATCTATCAGCTATGGGTTAAATAGCAGGACAAATTGAGTTCAATAGCCTTAGTTGGCAACTAATCTAATGCATAAAGTAATGGCAACCTGCTGCGGAAAAATCTTCTACCCAGTCATTTATGTCTCTTTCAAAACATGATCGTCCAAGCGTGTATCATGTAGGGCACTTAACTGATTGAAATATTCAATTTTTACAGGTAAACATAAGTTAACTGATGTGTGGAGGATGAAGAATTTGTTCAGATATGAACTCACACACATGTTGATATTGATCTGAGTAGACATTCCTTCAAGTCAAATGACTTCCTCTTCTCATCTATTCAAATTTGTTCAGATATGAACTCACACACATTTTGATATTGATCTGAATAGACATTCCTTCAAGTCAAATGACTTCCTCTTCTCATCTATTCAAATTTGTTCAGATATGAACTCGCACACATTTTGATATTGATCTGAGTAGACATTCCTTCAAGTCAAATGACTTCCTCTTCTCATCTATTCAAATTTGTTCAGATATGAACTCACACACATGTTGATATTGATCTGAGTAGACATTCCTTCAAGTCAAATGACTTCCTCTTCTCATCTATTCAAATTTGTTCAGATATGAACTCACACACATGTTGATATTGATCTGAGTAGACATTCCTTCAAGTCAAATGACTTCCTCTTCTCATCTATTCAAATTTGTTCAGATATGAACTCACACACATGTTGATATTGATCTGAGTAGACATTCCTTCAAGTCAAATGACTTCCTCTTCTCATCTATTCAAATTTGTTCAGATATGAACTCGCACACATTTTGATATTGATCTGAGTAGACATTCCTTCAAGTCAAATGACTTCCTCTTCTCATCTATTCAAATTTGTTCAGATATGAACTCACACACATGTTGATATTGATCTGAATAGACATTCCTTCAAGTCAAATGACTTCCTCTTCTCATCTATTCAAATTTGTTCAGATATGAACTCACACACATTTTGATATTGATCTGAATAGACATTCCTTCAAGTCAAATGACTTCCTCTTCTCATCTATTCAAATTTGTTCAGATATGAACTCGCACACATTTTGATATTGATCTGAATAGACATTCCTTCAAGTCAAATGACTTCCTCTTCTCATCTATTCAAATTTGTTCAGATATGAACTCGCACACATTTTGATATTGATCTGAATAGACATTCCTTCAAGTCAAATGACTTCCTCTTCTCATCTATTCAAATTTGTTCAGATATGAACTCGCACACATTTTGATATTGATCTGAATAGACATTCCTTCAAGTTAAATGACTTCCTCTTCTCATCTATTCAAATTTGTTCAGATATGAACTCCCACATTTTTTGATATTGATCTGAATAGACATTCCTTCAAGTCAAATGACTTCCTCTTCTCATCTATTCAAATTTGTTCAGAGAGAACTCGATGCACATTGATATTGATCTGAGTAGACATTCCTTCAAGTCAAATGACTTCCCTTCATCTATTCAAATTTGTTCAGATATGAACTCACACACATGTTGATATTGATCTGAATAGACATTCCTTCAGTCAAAATGACTTTCTCATCATTCAATTTTTGTCTAGATATAACTCTGCCACACATTTTGATATTGATCTGAGTAGAGATCTTTCCATTTAAATGACTTCCTTCTTCTCATCTATTCAAATTTGTTCAGATATGAACCACACATTTTGATATTGATCTGAGTAGACATTCCTTCAAGTCAAATGACTTCTCTCATCTATTCTAAATCTGTCTAGATATAACTCACACAGTATTTTGATATTGACTCATAGACATTCTTCTAAGCCTAAACAGACTTCCTCTTCTCATCTATTCACTTGTTCAGATATGAACTCACACATTTTGATATTGATCTGAGTAGACATTCCTTCAAGTCAAATGACTTCCTCTTCTCTATCATTCAATTATTCATATGAACTCACACACATGTTGATATTGATCTGAGTAGACATTCCTTCAAGTCAAATGACTTCCTCTTCTCATCTATTCAAATTTGTTCAGATATGAACTCACACACATTTTGATATTGATCTGAGTAGACATTCTAAGTCAAATGACTTCCTCTTTCTCATCTATTCAAATTTGTTCAGATATGAACTCACACACATGTTGATATTGATCTGAGTAGACATTCCTTCAAGTCAAATGACTTCCTCTTCTCATCTATTCAAATTTGTTCAGATATGAACTCACACACATTTTGATATTGATCTGAATAGACATTCCTTCAAGTCAAATGACTTCCTCTTCTCATCTATTCAAATTTGTTCAGATATGAACTCGCATTATTTGATATTGATCTGAATAGATATTCTTCAAGTCAAATGACTTCCTTCTCATCTATTCAAATTTGTTCAGATATGAACTCGCACACATTTTGATATTGATCTAAGGACATTCTTCAAGTCAAATGACTTCCTCTTCATCTATTCAAATTTGTTCAGATATGAAATCACACACATTTTGATATTTTTGATCTTGATAGACATTCCTTCAAGTCAAATGACTTCCTCTTCTCATCTATTCAAATTTGTTCAGATATGAACTGACACACATTTTGATATTTATCTGAGTAGACATTCCTTCAAGTCAAATGACTTCCTCTTCTCATCTATTCAAATTTGTTCAGATATGAACTCACACACATTTTGATATTGATCTGAGTAGACATTCCTTCAAGTCAAATGACTTCCTCTTCATCTATTCAAATTTGTTCAGATATGAACTCACACACATTTGATATTGATCTGAGTAGACATTCCTTCAAGTCAAACACTCTTCTCATCTATTCAAATTTGTTCAGATATGAACTCACACACATGTTGATACTGATCTGTGGTATTCCTTCAAGTCAAATGACTTCCTCTTCTCATCTATTCAAATTTGTTCAGATATGAACTCACACATTTTGATGATCTGAGTAGACATTTCTTCAAGTCAAATGACCTCTTCTCATCTATTCAAATTTGTTCAGATATGAACTCACACACATGTTGATATTGATCTGGTAGACATTCCTTCAAGTCAAATGACTTCCTCTTCTCATCCTATTCAAATTTGTTCAGATATGAACTCACACACATTTTGATATTGATCTGAGTAGACATTCCTTCAAGTCAAATGACTTCCTCTTCTCAGCTATTCAAATTTGTTCAGATATGAACTCACACACATTTTTTGATATTGATCTGAGTAGACATTCCTTCAAGTCAAATGACTTCCTCTTTATCTATTCAAATTTGTTCAGATATGAACTCACACACATGTTGATATTGATCTGAAATAGACATTCCTTCAGGATCAAATGACTTCCTCTTCTCATCTATTCTTTTTGTTCAGATATGAACTCACACATGTTGATATTGATCTGAATAGACATTCCTTCAAGTCAAATGACTTCCTCTTCTCATCTATTCAAATTTGTTCAGATATAGACCTAGCACACATTTTGATATTGATCTGAATAGACATTCCTTCAAGTCAAATGACTTCCTCTTCTCATCTATTCAAATTTGTTCAGATATGAACTATTTTACATTTTGATATTGATCTGAATAGACATTCCTTCACAGTCAAATGACTTCCTCTTCTCATCTATTCAAATTTGTTCAGATATGAACTCACACATGTTGATATTGAATAGACATTCCTTCAAGTCAAATGACTTCCTCTTCTCATCTATTCAAATTTGTTCAGATATGAACTCACACACATGTTGATATTGATCTGAGTAGACATTCCTTCAAGTCAAATGGCCTTTATTTTCTCATCTATTCAAATTTGTTCAGATATAACAGACTCACACACATTTTGATATTGATCTGAGTAGACATTCCTTCAAGTCAAATGACTTCCTCTTCTCATCTATTCAAATTTGTTCAGATATGAACTCACACACATGTGATATTGATCTGAGTAGACATTCCTTCAAGTCAAATGGCTTCCTCTTCTCATCTATTCAGTTGTTCAGATATGAACTCACACACATTTTGATATTGATCTGAATGAACATTCCTTCAGTCAATGACTTCCTCTTCTCATCTATTCAAATTTGTTCAGATATGAACTGCCACACATTTTGATATTGATCTGAATAGACATTCCCTTCAGAGTCAAATGACTTCCTCTTCTCATCTATTCAAATTTGTTCAGATATGAACTCACACACACATTTTGATATTGATCTGAGTAGACATTCCTTCAAGTCTGCAATATTTTCCTCTTCTCATCTATTCAAGTTGTTCAGATATGAACTCACACACATTTTATTGTCTTATCTGAGTAGACATTCCTTCAAGTCAAATGACTTCACTGCTATCATCTATTCAAATTTGTTCAGACATGAACTCACATTCTTTGATATTGATCTGAGTAGACATTCCTTCAAGATCAAATGACTTCCTCTTCTATCATTCAAATTTGTTCAGATATGAACTCACACACATGTTGATATTGATCTGAGTAGACATTCCTTCAAGTCAAATGACTTCCTCTTCTCATCTATTCAAATTTGTTCAGATATGAACTCACACACATTTAGATATTGATCTGAGTAGACATTCCTTCAAGTCAAATGACTTCCTTCTCATCTATTCAAATTTGTTCAGATATGAACTCACACACATGTTGATATTGATCTGAGTAGACATTCCTTCAAGTCAAATGACTTCCTCTTCTCATCTATTCAAATTTGTTCAGATATGAACTCACACACATTTTGATATTGATCTGAGTAGACATTCCTTCAAGTCAAATGACTTCCTCTTCTCATCTATTCAAATTTGTTCAGATATGAACTCACACACATTTTGATATTGATCTGAGTAGACATTCCTTCAAGTCAAATGACTTCCTCATCTATTCAGATTTGTTCAGATATGAACTCACACACATGTTGATATTGATCTGAATAGACATTCCTTCAAGTCAAAATGACTTCCTCTTTTCATCTATTCAACTTTGTTCAGATATGAACTCACACATGTTGATATTGATCTGAATAGACATTCCTTCAAGTCAAATGACTTCCTCTTCTCATCTATTCAAATTTGTTCAGATATGAACTCGCACACATTTTGATATTGATCTTGAATAGACATTCCTTCAAGTCAAATGACTTCCTCTTCTCATCTATTCAAATTTGTTCAGATATGAACTCGCACACATTTTGATATTGATCTGAATAGACATTCCTTCAAGTCAAATGACTTCCTCTTCTCATCTATTCAAATTTGTTCAGATATGAACTCACACATGTTGATATTGATCTGAATAGACATTCCTTCAAGTCAAATGACTTCCCTTCATCTATTCAAATTTGTTCAGATATGAACTCACACACATGTTGATATTGATCTGAGTAGACATTCCTTCAAGTCAAATGACTTCCTTTTCTCATCTATTCAAATTTGTTCAGATATGGAACTCACACACATTTTGATATTGATCTGAGTAGACATTCCTTCAAGTCAAATGACTTCTTCTCATCTATTCAAATTTGTTCAGATATGAACTCACACACATGTTGATATTGATCTGAGTAGACATTCCTTCAAGTCAAATGACTTCCTCTTCTCATCTATTCAAATTTGTTCAGATATGAACTCACACACATTTTGATATTGATCTGAATAGACATTCTTCCAAGTCAAATGACTTCCTCTTCTCATCTATTCAAATTTGTTCAGATATGAACTCGCACCATTTTGATATTGATCTGAATAGACATTCCTTCAAGTCAAATGACTTCTCTTCTCATCTATTCAAATTTGTTCAGATATGAACTCACACACATTTTGATATTGATCTGAGTAGACATTCCTTCAAGTCAAATGACTTCCTCTTCTCATCTATTCAAATTTGTTCAGATATGAACTCACACATTTTGGATATTTATCTGAGTAGACATTCCTTCAAGTCAAATGACTTCCTCTTCTCATCTATTCAAAATTTGTTCTAGATATGAACTCACACACATTTTGATATTGATCTGAGTAGACATTCCTTCAAGTCAAATGGACTTCTCTTCTCATCTATTCAAAATTTGTTCAGATATGAACTCACACACATGTTGATATTGATCTGAATAGACATTCCTTCAAGTCAAATGACTTCCTCTTCTATCTATTCAAATTTGTTCAGATATGAACTCACACACATGTTGATATTGATCTGAGTAGACATTCCTTCAAGTCAAATGACTTCCTCTTCTCATCTATTCAAATTTGTTCAGATATGAACTCACACACATTTTGATATTGATCTGAGTAGACATTCCTTCAAGTCAAATGACTTCCTCTTCATCTATTCAAATTTGTTCAGATATGAACTCACACACATTTTGATATTGATCTGAGTAGACATTCCTTCAAGTCAAATGACTTCCTCTTCTCTATCTATTCAAATTTGTTCAGATATGAACTCACACACATGTTGATATTGATCTGAGTAGACATTCCTTCAAGTCAAATGACTTCCTCTTCTCATCTATTCAAATTTGTTCAGATATGAACTCACACACATTTTGATATTGATCTGAGTAGACATTCCTTCAAGTCAAATGACTTCTCTTCTCATCTATTCAAATTTGTTCAGATATGAACTCACACATGTTGATATTGATCTGAGTAGACATTCCTTCAAGTCAAATGACTTTCTCATCTATTCAAATTTGTTCAGATATGAACTCACACACATTTTGATATTGATCTGAGTAGACATTCCTTCAAGTCAAATGACTTCCCCTTCTCATCTATTCAAATTTGTTCAGATATGAACTCACACACATTTTGCATATTGATCTGAGTAGACATTCCTTCAAGTCAAATGACTTCCTCTTCTCATCTATTCAAATTTGTTCAGATATGAACTCACACACATGTTGATATTGATCTGAATAGACATTCCTTCAAGTCAAATGACTTCCTCTTCATCTATTCAACTTTATTCAGATATGAACTCACACACATGTTGATATTGATCTGAATAGACATTCCTTCAAGTCAAATGACTTCCTCTTCTCATCTATTCAAATTTGTTCAGATATGAACTCGCACACATTTTGATATTGATCTGAATAGACATTCCTTCAAGTCAAATGACTTCCTTTCATCTATTCAAATTGTCTGCATATGAACTCGCACACATTTTGATATTGATCTGAATAGACATTCCTTCAAGTCAAATGACTTCCTCTTCTCATCTATTCAAATTTGTTCAGATATGAACTCACACACATGTTGATATTGATCTGAATAGACATTCCTTCAAGTCAAATGACTTCCTCTTCTCATCTATTCAAATTTGTTCAGATATGAACTCACACACATGTTGATATTGGATCTGAGTAGACATTCCTTCAAGTCAAATGACTTCCTTTTCTCATCTATTCAAATTTGTTCTCAGATATGAACTCACACACATTTTGATATTGATCTGAGTAGACATTCTAAGTCAAATGACTTCCTCTTCTCATCTATTCAAATTTGTTCAGATATGAACTCACACACATGTTGATATTGATCTGAGTAGACATTCCTTCAAGTCAAATGACTTCCTCTTCTCATCTATTCAAATTTGTCTAGATATGAACTGCAGACACATTTTGATATTGGATCTTGAATAGACATTCCTTCAAGTCAAATGATCTCCTCTTTCTCATCTATTCAAATTTGTTCAGATATGAACTCGCACACATTTTGATATTGATCTGAATAGATATTCCTTCAAGTCAAATGACTTCCTCTTCTCATCTATTCAAATTTGTTCAGATATGAACTCGCACACATTTTGATATTGATCTGAATAGACATTCCTTCAAGTCAAATGACTTTCCTCATCTATTCAAATTTGTTCAGATATGAACTCACACACATTTTGATATTGATCTGAGTAGACATTCCTTCAAGTCAAATGACTTCCTCTTCTCATCTATTCAAATTTGTTCAGATATGGAATCACACACATTTTGATATTGATCTGAGTAGACATTCCTTCAAGTCAAATGACTTCCTCTTCTCATCTATTCAAATTTGTTCAGATATGAACTCACACACATGTTGATATTGACTCTGAGTAGACATTCCTTCAAGTCAAATGACTTCCTCTTCTCATCTATCTCCAAATTTGTTCAGATATGAACTCACACACATTTTGATATTGATCTGAATAGACATTCCTTCAAGTCAAATGACTTCCTCTTCTCATCTATTCAAATTTGTTCAGATATGAACTCGCACACATTTTGATATTGATCTGAATAGACATTCCTTCAAGTCAAATGACTTCCTCTTCTCATCTATTCAAATTTGTTCAGATATGAACTCACACACATTTTGATATTGATCTGAGTAGACATTCCTTCAAGTCAAATGACTTCCTCTTCTCATCTATTCAAATTTGCTCAGATATGAACTCACACACATTTTGATATTTTATCTTTGTTGTATATTCCTTCAAGTCAAATGACTTCCTCTTCTCATCTATTCAAATTTGTTCAGATATGAACTCACACACACATTTTGATATTGATCTGAGTAGACATTCCTTCAAGTCAAATGACTTTCTTCTCATCTATTCAAATTTGTTCAGGATATGAACTCACACACATTTTGATATTGATCTGAGTAGACATTCCTTCAAGTCAAATGACTTCCTCTTCTTCATCTATTCAAATTTGTTCGTATGAACTCACACACATGTTGATATTGATCTGAGTAGACATTCCTTCAAGTCAAATGACTTCCCTTCTCATCTATTCAAATTTGTTCAGATATGAACTCACACACATTTAGATATTGATCTGAGTAGACATTCCTTCAAGTCAAAATGACTTCCTTCTCATCTATTCAAATTTGTTCAGATATGAACTCACACACATGTTGATATTGATCTGAGTAGACATTCCTTCAAGTCAAATGACTTCCTCTTCTCATCTATTCAAATTTGTTCAGATATGAACTCACACACATTTTGATATTGATCTGAGTAGACATTCCTTCAAGTCAAATGACTTCCTTTCTCATCTATTCAAATTTGTTCAGATATGAACTCACACACATTTTGATATTGATCTGAGTAGACATTCCTTCAAGTCAAATGACTTCTTCATCTATTCAGATTTGTTCAGATATGAACTCACACACATGTTGATATTGATCTGAATAGACATTCCTTCAAGTCAAATGACTTCCTCTTCTCATCTATTCAACTTTGTTCAGATATGAACTCACACACATGTTGATATTGATCTGAATAGACATTCCTTCAAGTCAAATGACTTCCTCTTCTCATCTATTCAAATTTGTTCAGATATGAACTCGCACACATTTTGATATTGATCTGAATAGACATTCCTTCAAATCAAATGACTTCCTCTTCTCATCTATTCAAATTTGTTCAGATATGAACTCGCACACATTTTGATATTGATCTGAATAGACATTCCTTCAAGTCAAATGACTTCCTCTTCTCATCTATTCAAATTTGTTCAGATATGAACTCACACACATGTTGATATTGATCTGAATAGACATTCCTTCAAGTCAAATGACTTCCTCTTCTCATCTATTCAAATTTGTTCAGATATGAACTCACACACATGTTGATATTGATCTGAGTAGACATTCCTTCAAGTCAAATGACTTCCTTTTCTCATCTATTCAAATTTGTTCAGATATGAACTCACACACTTTTGATATTGATCTGAGTAGACATTCCTTCAAGTCAAATGACTTCCTCTTCTCATCTATTCAAATTTGTTCAGATATGAACTCACACACATGTTGATATTGATCTGAGTAGACATTCCTTCAAGTCAAATGACTTCCTCTTCTCATCTATTCAAATTTGTTCAGATATGAACTCACACACATTTTGATATTGATCTGAATAGACATTCCTTCAAGTCAAATGACTTCCTCTTCTCATCTATTCAAATTTGTTCAGATATGAACTCGCACCCATTTTGATATTGATCTGAATAGACATTCCTTCAAGTCAAATGACTTCCTCTTCTCATCTATTCAAATTTGTTCAGATATGAACTCACACACATTTTGATATTGATCTGAGTAGACATTCCTTCAAGTCAAATGACTTCCTCTTCTCATCTATTCAAATTTGTTCAGATATGAACTCACACACATTTTGATATTTATCTGAGTAGACATTCCTTCAAGTCAAACTTGACTTCCTCTTCTCATCATTCAAATTTGTTCAGATATGAACTCACACATTTTGATGTTGATCTGAGTAGACATTCCTTCAAGTCAAATGACTTCCTCTTCTCATCTATTCAAGTTGTTCAAAGATATGAACTTTCACACATGTTGATATTGATCTGAATGAGCCATTCCTTTGATCCAAATGACTTCCTCTTCTCATCTATTCAAGTTTGTTCAGATATGAACTCACACATATTGATAAGCCAGTCTGAGTAGACATTCCTTCAAGTCAAATGACTTCTCCTTTCCTTCTATTCAAGTTTGTTCAGATATGAACTCACACATTTTGATATTGATCTGAATGAACATTCCTTCAAGTCAAGCAGCTTCCTCTTCTCATCATCCAATTTGTTCAGATAACGACTCACACATTTGATGTTGATCTGAAGTAGAGACATTCCATTGAAGTCAAATGACTTCCTCTTCTCATCTATTCAAATTTGTTCAGATGTGAACTCACACATATTGATATTGATCTGAGTGAGCAATTATGGTCCAGAGCAGCTTCCTCTTCTCATCTGTTTAAATTTATTTCAGATATGAACTCACACACATTTTGATATTGATCTGGTGGAGCATTCCTTCAAGTCAAATGACTTCCTCTTCTCATCTATTCAAATTTGTTCACGAATATGAACTCACACGTATTGATATTGATCTGGTGGAGCATTTATTTAGGTCAAATGACTTCCTCTTCTCACATCAGCTGAGTTTGTTCGAATGTAAACTCACACACATTGATATTGATCTGAGTAGACATTCCTTCAAGTCAAATATTCCTCTTCTCACATCTATTCAGTTACAGGCTAAGATATGAACTCACACATTGATATTGATCTGAGTAGACATTCACTTCAAGTCAAATGGCTTCCTCTTCTCATCTATTCAAATTTGTTCAGATATGAACTCACACACATGTTGATATTGATCTGAATAGACATTCCTTCAAGTCAAATGACTTCCTCTTCTCATCTATTCAACTTTGTTCAGATGTGAACTCACACACGTATTGATATTGATCTGAATGAACATTCCTTCAAGTCAAATGACTTCCTCTTCTCATCTATTCAAATTTGTTCAGATATGAACTGGCACACATTTGATATTGATCTGAATAGACATTTTCTTAGAGTCAGTGACTTCATATTTCTCATCTATTCAAATTTGTTCAGATATGAACTGCTTTTTTTATTTTGATATTGATCTGAATAGACATTCCTTCAAGTCAAACAGAATGACTTCCTCTTCTCATCTATTCAAATTTGTTCAGATGTGAACTCACACATGTTGATATTGATCTGAATAGACATTCCTTCAAGTCAAATGACTTCCTCTTCTCATCTATTCAAATTTGTTCAGATGTAGTCACACACATGTTGACCATTGATCTGAGTAGACATTCCTTGGAGTCAAATGACTTCCTTTTCTCATCTATTCTCAAATTTGTTCAGATATGAACTCACACACACATTTTGATCGCTGATCTGGTGAGGCATTTATTGAGTCAAATGACTTCCTCTTCTCATCTATTGAATTGCATTCAGTTATGAACTCACACACATGTTGATATTGATCTGGGTAGACATTCCTTCAAGTCAAACAGCTTCCTCTTCTCATCTCGGCAAATTTGTTCAGATATGAACTCACACATTTTGATAGCCGTCTTTGAATGAACGTTTATTGGGTCAAATGACTTCCTCTTCTCGTCAGCTCGGAGTTGTTCAGATGTGAACTACTTTTCATTTGATATTGATCTGAATAGACATTCACGCTGATGGGTAACCTCTTCTGTCTGTTCAAATTTGTTCAGATGTGAACTCGCACACATTTTGATATTGGTCTGAATGAACATTCATGCAGATCAAATGACTTCCTCTTCTCATCTGTTAAATTTGTTCAGATATGAACTCACACATTTTGATATTGATCTGAGTAGACATTTCCTTCAAGTCAAATGACTTCCTCCTTGTCTATTCAAGTTGTTCAGATAACGAACTCTTTTACATTTTGATATTGATCTGAGTAGACATTCCTTCAGTCAAAATGACTTCCTCTTCTCATCTATTCAGAATTTGTTTGAATGTGAACTCACACACATTGCTGATATTGATCTGAGTAGACATTCCTTCAAGTCAAGTGACTTCCTCTTCTCATCTATTCAAATTTGTTCAGATATGAACTCACACACATATTGATATTGATCTGAGTGAACATTCCTTCAATCAAATGACTTCCTCTTCTCATCTATTCCGATTTGTTCCAAGATGCTGAACTCACACATTTGATATTGATCTGAGTAGACATTCCTTCAAGTCAAATGACTTCCTCTTCTCATCTATTCAAATTTGGCTGAATATGAACTCACACATTTTGATAATGATCTGATAGACATTCCTTCGTCAAATGACTTCCTCTTCTCATCTATTCAAATTTGTTCAGATATGGAAACTCACACACATATTGATATTAGCTGATCTGAGCTAGACATTCCTTCAAGTCAAATGACTTCCTCTTCTCATCTATTTAAATTTGACCTTGAATGTGAACTCACACATTTGATATTGATCTGATGAGCATTCCTTCAAGTCAAATGACTTCCTCTTCTCATCTATTCCGTTTGTTCAGATATGAACTCTTTTACATGTTGATAATGATCTGAGTAGACATTCCTTCAAGTCAAATGACTTCCTCTTCTCATCTATTCAAATTTGTTCAGATATGAACTCACACACATTTTGATATTGATCTGGGTAGACATTCCTTCAAATCGGCTAAACTTCTCTTCTCATCTATTTCAAATTTGTTCAGATATGGAACTCTTTTTGTTGATATTGATCTGAGGTAGACATTCCTTCAAGTCAAATGACTTCCTCTTCTCATCTATTCAAATTTGTTCAGGTATGAACTCACACATGTTGATATTGGTCTGAATAGACATTCCTTCAAGTCAAATGACTTACTCTTCTCATCTGGTAACTTTGTTCAGATATGAACTCACACACATATTGATATTGATCTGAATAGACATTCCTTCAAAGTCAAATGACTTCCTCTTCTGTATTGAATTTTGTTGAGGAGTAGACCTTTGTGATGTTAGTCTGAATAGACTTCCTTCAGTCAGTGACTTCTCTTCTCATTCATTCAGAGTTTGTTCAGATATGAACTGCTTTTTTTGTCTAATCTGAATAGACATTCCTTCAAGTCAAATGACTTCCTCTTCTCATCTATTCCAGAATTTGTTCAGATATGAACTCACACACATGTTGATAGTGATCTGAATAGACATTCCTTCAAGTCAAATGACTTCCTCTTCTCATCTATTCAAATTTGTTCAGATATGAACTCACACACATGTTGATATTGATCTAGATAGACATTCCTTCAAGTCAAATGACTTCCTTTCTCCATCTATTCAAATTTGTTCAGATGTGAGCTCACACATTTTGATATTGATCTGAGTAGACATTCCTTGAGTCAAATGACTTCCTCTTCTCATCTATTCAAGTTTGTTCAGATATGAACTCACACACATGTTGATATTGATCTGAGTAGACATTCCTTCAAGTCAAATGACCTCTTCTCATCTATTCAATTTGTTTGAATATGAACTCTTGCACATTTAGTAGCTTGATCTGAATAGACATTCCTTCAGGTCAAATGACTTCCTCTTCTCATCTATTCGATTTGTTCAGATATGAACTACTTTTGTTGATATTGATCTGAATAGACATTCCTTCAAGTCAAATGACTTCCTCTTCTCATCTGTTAGAGTTTGCATTTCCGAATGTGAACTCGCACATTTTGATATTGATCTGAATAGACATTCCTTCAAGTCAAATGACTTCTTCTCATCTATTCAAATTTGTTCAGATATGAACTCACACACATTTTGATGTTGATCTCAGAGTAGACATTCTTCAGTCAAATGACTTCCTCTTCTACATCTGTTCAAATTTGCATTCGAATGTGTTCTGCATTTTGATATTGATCTGAGTAAGGCATTCCTTCAAGTCAAATGACTTCCTCTTCTCATCTATTCAAATTTGTTCAGATATGAACTCACACACATTCACCCAGTATTAGTCTGAGTAGACATTCCTTCTGGAGTGGGAAGGCACAGCCCTCTTCTCATCTATTCAAATTTGTTCAGATATGAACTCACACACATGTTGATATTGATCTGATGAACATTCCTTCAAGTCAAATGACTTCCTCTTCTCATCTGTTGAATTTGTTCAGGTATGACTCACACACATTTTGATATTGATCTGAATAGACATTCCTTAGGTCAGGTGACTTCCTCTTCTGTCTATTTTAGAATTTGTTCAGATGTAGACTGCTTTGCATTTTGATATTGATCTGAATAGACATTCCTTCAAGTCAAATGACTTCCTCTTCTCATCTAACTAATTTGTTCTGATATTGAACTCGCACATTTTGATATTGATCTGAATAGACATTCTTTTAAGTCAAATATTGCTCTTCTCATCTACTTCAAATTTGTTCAGATATGAACTCACACACATTTTGATATTGATCTGAGTAGACATTCCTTCAGTCAAATGACTTCCTCTTCATCTGTTCAAATTTGTTCAGATGTGGAACTCACACACATTTTGATATTGATCTGAGTACATTCCTTCAAGTCAAATGACTTCCTCTTCTCATCTATTCAAATTTATTCAGATATGAACTCACACATTTTGATATTGATCTGAGTAGACATTCCTTCAAGTCAAATGACTTCCTCTTCTCATCTATTCAAATTTGTTCAGATATGGAACTCACACACATGTTGATATTGATCTGAATAGACATTCCTTCAAGTCAAATGACTTCCTCTTCTCATCTATTCAATTTCTTCAGATATGAACTCTTTTTATGTTGATATTGATCTGAGTAGACATTCCTTCAAGTCAAATGACTTCCTCTTCTCCTATTCAAATTTCACACATTTTGATATTGATCTGAGTAGACATTCCTTCAGATGGGCATGGGCCCTCTTCTCATCTATTCAAATTTGTTCAGATATGAACTCACACACATTTTGATATTAGTCTGAGTGAACATTCCTTCAAGTCAAATGACTTCCTCTTCTCATCTATTCAAATTTGTTCAGATATGAACTCACACACATGTTGATATTGATCTGGATAGACATTCCTTCAGTCAAAATGTTCCCTCTTCTCATCTATTCAAATTTAACTGAATGTAACTCACACACATTTTGATATTGATCTGAAGTGACATTCCTTCAAGTCAAATGACTTCCTCTTCTCATCTATTCAAATTTGTTCAGATATGAACTCACACACATGTTGATATTGATCTGAGTAGACATTCCTTCAAGTCAAATGACCTCTTCTCATCTATTCAAATTTGTTCAGATGCCTGAACTCACACACATTTTGATATTGATCTGAGTAGACATTCCTTCAAGTCAAATGACTTCCTCTTCTCATCTATTCAAATTTGTTCAGATATGAACTCACACATTTTGATATTTGATCTGAGCATTCCTTCAAGTCAAATGACTTCCTCTTCTCATCTAAACTAAATTTGTTCAGATATGAACTCACACACATGTTGATATTGATCTGAATAGACATTCCTTCAAGTCAAATGACTTCCTCTTCTCATCTATTCAAATTTGTTCAGATATGAACTCACACACATGTTGATATTGATCTGAATAGACATTCCTTCAAGTCAAATGACTTCCTCTTCTCATCTATTCAAATTTGTTCAGATATGAACTCGCACACATTTTGATATTGATCTGAATAGACATTCCTTCAAGTCAAATGACTTACTCTTCTCCATCTATTCAAATTTGATTATTTCAGATATGAACTACAGCACACATTTGATATTAGTCTGAATAGACATTCCTTCAAGTCAAATGACTTCCTCTTCTCATCTATTCAAATTTGTTCAGATATGAACTCTTTTTATGTTGATATTAGTCTGAATAGATGTTCCTTCAAATCAAATGACTTCCTCTTCTCATCCTTCAAATTTGTTCAGATGCTCTGAATACATATTTGATATTGATCTGAGTAGACATTCCTTCAAGTCAAATGACTTCTTTTCTCATCTGTTCAAATTTGTTCAGATATGAACTCACACATTTTATTTTGATATTGATCTGAGTAGACATTCCTTCAAGTCAAATGACTTCCTCTTCTCATCTATTCAAATTTGTTCAGATATGAACTCGCACACATTTTGATATTGATCTGAATAGACATTCCTTCAAGTCAATGACTTCCTTCTCATCTATTCAAATTTGTTCAGATATGAACTCACACACATGTTGATATTGATCTTAACAGACATTCCTTCAAGTCAAATGACTTTCTCATCTATTCAAATTTGTCTAGATATGAACTCACACACATGTTGATATTGATCTGAATAGACATTCCTTCAAGTCAAATGACTTCCTCTTCTCATCTATTCAAATTTGTTCAGATATGAACTCACACACATGTTGATATTGATCTGAGTAGACATTCCTTCAAGTCAAATGACTTCCCTTTCCTATCTATTCAAATTTGTTCAGATATGAACTCGCACACATTTTGATATTGATCTGAATAGACATTCCTTCAAGTCAAATGACTTCCTTTCATCTATTCAAATTTGTTCAGATATGAACTCACACACATGTTGATATTGATCTGAATAGACATTCCTTCAAGTCAAATGACTTCCCTTCTCTTTCTCATCTATTCAAATTTGTTCAGATATGAACTCACACACATGTTGATATTGATCTGAATAGACATTCCTTCAAGTCAAATGACTTCCTCTTCTCATCTATTCAAATTTGTTCAGATATGAACTCACACACATGTTGATATTGATCTGAGTAGACATTCCTTCAAGTCAAATGACTTCCTCTTTCTCATCTACTCAAATTTGTCTAGATATGAACTCGCTGTCAGATACTTTGATATTGATCTGAGTAGACATTCTTCCAAGTCAAATGACTTCTTCTCATCTATTCAAATTTGTTCAGACATGAACTCACACACATTTTGATATTGATCTGAGTAGACATTCCTTCAAGTCAAATGACTTCTTCTCATCTATTCAAATTTGTTCAGATATGAACTCACACACATGTTGATATTGATCTGAGAAAGACATTCCTTCAAGTCAAATGACTTCTCTTCTCATCTATTCAAATTTTGTTCAGATATGAACTCACACAATATTTTGATATTGATCTGAGTAGACATTCCTTCAAGTCAAATGACTTCCCCTCTTCTCATCTATTCAAATTTGTTCAGATATGAACTCACACACATGTTGATATTGATCTGAGTAGACATTCCTTCAAGTCAAATGACTTTCTCATCTATTCAAATTTGTTCAGATATGAACTCACACACATTTTGATATTGATCTGAGAGACATTCCTTCAAGTCAAATGACTTCTCTCATCTATTCAAATTTGTTCAGATATGAACTCACACACATTTTGATATTGATCTGAGAGATATTCCTTCTAAGTCAAATGACTTCCTTCTCATCTATTCAAATTTGTTCAGATATGAACTCACACACATGTTGATATTGATCTGAATAGACATTCCTTCAAGTCAAATGACTCTCTTCTCATCTATTCAACTTTGTTCAGATATGAACTCACACACATGTTGATATTGATCTGCTGACACATTCCTTCAAGTCAAATGACTTCCTCTTCTCATCTATTCAAATTTGTTCAGATATGAACTCGCACACATTTTGATATTGATTTCAATAGACATTCCTTCAAGTCAAATGACTTCCTCTTCTCATCTATTCAAATTTGTTCAGATATGAACTCGCACAAACATTTTGATATTGATCTGAATAGACATTCCTTCAAGTCAAATGACTTCTCTTCTCATCTATTCAAATTTGTTCAGATATGATCTCACACACATGTTGATATTGATCTGAATAGATATTCTTCAAATCAAATGACTTCTCTTCATCTATTCAAATTTGTTCAGATACAACTTCATTACTGATTTTTGATATTGATCTGAGTGAGATTCTTCAAGCTCTGTAATGACTTCTCATCTATTCAAATTGTTCATAGAACTGCACACAGGAAAGATATTGATCTGAATATATTCTTTCAAGTTTAAAATATCTTCCTCTTCACTTCATTCAAATTTGTCTGACAGAACTCACACAGTACACATATTGATTCTAATAGATATCTTCTCAAGTCACTGACTTCTTTCACTGGTTCAAATTTCTTGTTCAGATATGAATCCACACACATGTTGATATTGATCTGAGTAGACATTCTTTCAAGTCAAATGACTTCCTCTTCATCTATCAAATTTATCAGATATGAATCCTGACACATTTTGATACATGGATCTGAAGATATTCCTTCAAGTCAAATGACTTCCTTCTCATCTATTCAAATTTGTTCAGATATGAACTTCACACACACATGTTGATATTGATCGAATAGATATTCTTCCAAGTCAATGACTTCTTTCTGACATCTATTCAAATTTATTCAGATATAACTACCATGTTGATATTGATCTGAATAGACATTCCTTTCAAGCTTCAAATGACTTCTTTCATCTATTCAAATTTGTTCAGATATGAACTCACACACATGTTGATATTGATCTGAGTAGACATTCCTTCAAGTCAAATGACTTCCTCTTCTCATCTATTCAAATTTGTTCAGATATAACCTGCAAATACACATTTTGATATTGACTGAGTAGATATTCCTTCAAGTCAAAATGACTTCCTCTTCATCTAGATTCAAATTTGCTCAGATATGAACCACACACATTTTATATTGATCTATAGATATATTCTCTCAGTCAATGACTTCTCCTCTTTCATCTATTCAAATTTGTCTATGATGAGAACTCACACATGCTGATATTGATCTGAGACAGATTCTCTCAAGTCAAATGACTTCTTCTCATCTATTCAAATTTGTTCAGATATAACCACAACATACTCTTGATATTGATCTGAGTAGACATTCCTTCAAATAAACACTTCTCCTTTTCTCACTTATCAAATTTGTTCAGATATGAACTCACACACATGTTGATATTGATCTGAGTAGACATTCCTTCAAGTCAAATGACTTCTCTTTCATCTATTCACTTGTTCATATGAACTCACACACATTTGATATTATCTGAGTAGACATTCTCCAGCCAAATGACTTCCTCTTCTCATCTATTCAAATTTGTTCAGATATGAACCACAATAATATATTTGGATATTGATCTGAGTAGACATTCCTTCGTTTAAATGACTTCCTCTTCTCATTCTATTCAAATTGTTCAGATATGAACTCACACATGTTGATATTGATCTGAATAGACATTCCTTCAAGTCAAATGACTTCCTTTCTCATCTATTCAACTTTGTTCAGATATGAACTCACACACATGTTTATATTGATCTGAATAGACATTCCTCAGCCGAATGGATTCTCTCTTTCAATTATTCAGAAACTTGTCTTAGATATGAAACTGCACATTTGATATTGATCTCATTGTATATTCTTCATTTAAATGACTTCCTTCTCATCTATTCAAATTTGTTCAGATATGAACTCGCACATTTTGATATTGATCTGAATAGACATTCCTTCAAGTCAGAATGACTTCTCTTTCATCTATTCAAATTTGTTCAGATATGAACTCACACACATGTTGATATTGATCTGAATAGATATTCCTTCAAATCAAATGACTTCCTCTTCTCATCTATTCAAATTATTCAGATATGAACTACACACATTTATATTGACTTTATATATTCCTTCAGTCAATGACTTCTTTCATCTATTCAAATCTGTTCAGATATGAACTCACACACATGTTGATATTGATCTGAATAGATATTCCTTCAACCTAAATAATTTCTCTTCTCATCTATTCAAATTTGTTCAGATATGAACTCACACACATTTTGATATTGATCTGAGTAGACATTCCTTCAAGTCAAATGACTTCCTCTTCTTGCCCATTCAAATGTTCAGATATGAACTCGCACACATTTTGATATTGATCTGAATAGACATTCTTCTGTTTCAAATGACTTTCCCTTTCATCTATTCCACTTGTTCAGATACAACTCGCACACATTTTGATATTGATCTGAATAGACATTCCTTCTGTTTAAATGACTCTCTCTTCTCATCTATTCAAATTTGTTCAGATATGAAATCCCATGATGTTGATATTGATCTGAATAGACATTCTTCAATAAACACTTTCAATTAGTCAAATTTGTTCAGATAGTAACTTCAATATATTGTTGATATTGATCTTGAGACATTCTCAACAATGACTTCTCATCTATTCAAATTTGTTCAGATATGAACCGCTACTATATGATATTGATCTGAGTAGATATTCTTTCAAGTCAAATGATTTCTCTTCATCTTGTCTCCAAATTTATTCAGATATGAACTCGCACACATTTTGATATTGATCTGAATAGACATTCTCAAGTCAACACTCTCTTCTATCTATTCAAATTTATTCATATGAACTCACACACATGTTGAGGATGATCGTAATTATATTCCTTCAAGTCAAAATGACTTTCCTTCTCATCTATTCAAATTTGTTCAGATATGAACTCGCACATTTTGATATTGATCTGAATAGACATTCCTTCAAGTCAAATGACTTCCTCTTCTCATCTATTCAAATTTGTTCAGATATGAACTCGCACACATTTTGATATTGATCTGAATAGACATTCCTTCAAGTCAAATGACTTCCTCTTCTCATCTATTCAAATTTGTTCAGATATGAACTCACACACATGTTGATATTGATCTGAATAGATATTCCTTCAACTAAATACCTCTTCTCTTCACTTATTCAATTCTGCATTCAGATATGAACTCACACACATGTTGATATTGATCTGAGTAGATATTCTTCAAGTCAAATGATTTTCTTTCATCTATTCAATTTGTCTGGACAGAACTCACACACATTTATTATTGATCTGAGTAGACATTCTTTCAAGTCAAATGACTTCCTCTTCTCATCTATTCAAATTTGTTCAGATATGAACTCGCACAACATTTGGATATTGATCTAATAGACATTCCTTCAAGTCAAATGACTTCCTCTTCTCATCTATTCAAATTTGTTCAGATATGAACTCACACACATGTTGATATTGACCTGAATAGACATTCCTTCAAGTCAAATGACTTCCTCTTCTCATCTATTCAAATTTGTTCAGAGGGATAACTACGCACAGATGTTGATATTGATCTGAAAAGAGATATCTTCAAGTCAAATGACTTCCTCTTCTCATCTGTCTTGGAATACCCACAGAACTCACACATGATGTTGAAGTTGACTCTGAGTAGATATCTCTTCAAGTCAAATGACTTCTTTCATTCTATTCAATTTGTTCATATTGAACTCGCACACATTTTGACATTGATTCAATATATCTCTTCCAAGTCAAATGACTTCCTCTTCATCTATTCAAATTTGTTCAGATATGAACCACATTGGACAGTGTTTATATTGATCTGAATAGACATCTTCAAGTCAAATGACTTCTTCTATTCATTCTAAATTTGTCTAGATGAGAATCATACACATATGGATATTGACTTATAGATATCTTTCAAATAAATGACTCTTCTTCATCTATTCAAATTTGTTCAGAGAGAACTGACACATTTTGAGATGATCTGAGTATATTCCTTTCAACAATGACCTTCTTCATCTATTTAATTCACTTAAATGCCAAGGAATTTATTTTTCTTCCATGTTTTTTGCGGGAATTATTTAAAAACAATTCAAAGCTCTATGGATAGTGAGCTGCTTGAATAAAGAATAATGAAAATGTGCAAGCTTACATATTTATGTCTAACCTATTGTTAATAACAAACTTCCTATTTACCCACATTCCCATGGTGGCTGGATGTGATTCAAGGTTAGTTTAATGTGGGTGCCACACATACAAGCCAAGCACAGAAACTACCTCAGTCCTAGAAAATCACAATACTTTTGGGTCTGACATCAACCAGACCTCTCTCTTTCGTGCAGTGAGGAAGGTGGTTGACTAAAGGCCTTCTTAACAGAATATTAATGGCTTGCAGGAATGGATCCAACATTTTCAATTTGACCAGGAGGGTGTTCCTCAGAAAAAATCTCAATTTAAAATTTTGTGATCATATGTATTAGGTTATAGAAATGAGTAGAGAGTGCTTATTTATTGTTATATATATAAATTTAAATTTACTTCTTTTATTTATTTGATATGTAAAACTTTAAATTCAAAATTTCAAATTAAAACCACTTTTGTAGACCATTTTGCATTAATGCAGGTGTCCCCCCCCCCCCGAACTCTATCCTTGGATTTACATTGTTTCTGATTTTTATCAATGACCTTTCTGATGTCATCAGTTCTCAATTTGGTGTCTGTGCTGATGACCCAACCATTTATTCCTGTCTTAATAGTAAATCTGAGCAGTTCAATAAAGTCGAATTGATGGCTAATCTAAAAAAATGTTCTACATTTTGCTTTTGACTGGGGCAAGGAATAGTTTGTTAATTTTACAACCTCCAAAACAAAACTGCTCAGTTTTAATTGTCTGAGAGAACCCTTTTTATTTTCTATCATCATGGCTGATGCTAAACTCCAGGACAGTTACTCATTGCGTCTTCTCAGACGAATATTTTCCACTGACATGAAGTGGAAAGATTATATTGAATCAGTTGCGAAGTCTACTGCAAAGAAAATTGGTTTCTTGTGTCAATTTTTCTTGTCATAATCTCTCTTATGTATTTATAAGTCTACCATTCATCTTTGCTTTGAATATTGCTGCCACATTTGGTTTGGTGCTCCTGCTATATATTTAGAGATTCTTGATTAAATCCAAAGACTCTGCATTGTTATTGGTCCTGATCTGACATCTTGACTTCAGTTACTTTCCCACTGCCATAATTTCACTTCCCCGTGCCTTTTCAATAAATATTTTCACGGTAATTGTGCTGATAAAGTTTTTTCTTTGTTACCTAGACTTTATGAATTTAAGCATAGTACTAGATTGGCTATTTAAGCATAGTACTAGGATGTGCATTGTGGTGCAGTGGATATCAACTTGGAACAACAACTCGGGTAGCCGAGTTTGAATTCTAGTTGAATTCCTTGCATTCACTTACGCACAAATACCCTTGGGAAAGGTATTAATTCGTCTCTTCCCTCCAGTTATGGGTTAAATAATAGGACAGATTGGGTTCTATAGCCTTGGCTGGCAACCAGTCTGCCGCAGAAAGCAATGGCAACCTACTGCGGGATAATTCTTCTGCTCAGTCAGTCATATCTCTTTCAAGACATGATTGCCCAAAGCGTGTATCACGTATGGCACTTAACTGACTGACTGACTGACTAGATTGGCGGCAAGGTCACATCATTTTACAAATAAAATGGCTAGATGTAACCGTAAGTTCTATGCTAACAGTTTCTTCTCTTGGCTTGATTCACTTTCCCATTGCCATAATGTTGCATCTTAGTTCTTTTTCTATGAATATTTTCATGGTATTTGTGCTGATGAACTTTTCTCTTTGGTACCTACACTTTATGAATTTAAGCGTTCTACTAGATTAGACTGGCAGCAAAGTTGCATCATTTTACAATCAAAATGGCTAGATGTAACCGTAAGTTCTATGCTAATAGTTTCTTCTCTTGGCTTCATTCATTTTTCCACTGCTTCCTTGGACCTTTTCTGTAAATATTTTTATGGTAATTGTTCTGTTAAACTTTCCTTTTTGGCACCTAGACTTTATGAATTTAAATGCAGTACTAGATTGGCAGCAAGGTCTCATGAGTTTACAATTGAAATGGCTAGATGTAACCATAAGTTTGCTGCTAACAGTTTCTTCCATGACACTTCTAGCTTGTGGAACTCTCTTCCAGCTTATTGCTTCCCATTTAACTTTAATCTTTCAAGGCAATGTCAATTGTTCTGTTTTTGTAATTCTTGTTCTTTTATTGTTCTCTCTCTCTTATGTAGGAAAAAAGTGTTGATACTGATACATATGGTCAAACACTGATCTCCAGGCAAAAAAGTACCCGTTGAATGAATTGTGCTACTGGGATCACATGACCATAAATATTTAGTATATAAAACACTCAGACAGAATATATAAAACACTCAGACAGAAGTCTGGGTGTGTTCTGTATTGTGCATCCTTCCGGTGTTGTGCATCATTGAAGAGAGTTACTTGAATCACTGAAGTTAAGCAATGTGAGCCTGGTCAGTACTTAGATGGGTGACCGCTTGGGGAAGTCCAGGCGCTGTAAGTGTTTAGTGACGGATGTCTGTTGTGGTGCAGTGGATGTTGGCTTGGAAAGAGAAATCGGTGAGCTGAGTTCGAATTCCATTTCAGTACCCTGCATTCACTTAAGCACTGGTAACCTTGGGAAAGGTATTAATCCCCCACTTCCCTCCAGTTATGGGTTAAATAACAGGATCGGGCCTGGAGGCAACTTATCCAGTGTTGGTGTCACAATAAAAACACCCTTGGCAGCCCTGGCGAAGCATCAAGTATTCAGCTATTTGACAAGATTATGAATTTCACTATAAACTGCACCAGGGTTCCAAATGCTCAGGGAATACTGGAAGGGTGTAGTGAGTTCTATCTCGGTCAAGGCTGCAGGATGACGACGACTTGAGAGAATTATTCCAAAAGCATTATTGTGTATTATTCCAAGGATTTGTTTAAAACATTGACTTTACAGGAAGATACCAAATATTATAACTTGCTAATAGCAAGTTACCAAAAGTACCCTTCAGAATAATGTTACAAAAACTAATGTCATAAAACTTTCCTAAACAGTGTTTTTTTCTCATATGTGTAGTACATTGCAACTTAGTGACTTTATTACCTTGCTTGGGGTGTAATGATTAAAAAAAGAAAATGTGTCAGGTTATAAAAATCGATTTGTATATGTGCAGAGGAATACAGACAGAAAAGGAATTCCGTGATTTCACATTCCAGTCGCATACCAGAGAGCTTGACTGAATTTTAGCAGATATTTAACCTCCTAACAAATCAAGGATGAATTAATGAGGGGTACCGATTATCAACTAAATTCCTTCACTGAATTTTGACCAGAATTCTTCTAAACAAGGCCATCTGGTTTAGTTCAGCTATCATTTTTCTTTTCTAGCCATGAGTGGGGGTAAGAGGTAAGTGCTTTTCCATTTTACCCAATCGTAATAGCTTAAAATATTTAAAACCCTGTTAAGTCATGAGTTCAAACTCAGGTTTTTCTGGCTATTGATTTAATTTATTGTAATTAAATGTTTTTTGTAATAAATTCTTTTAACAAGCATCCATATAAACCATAGTTCAATACAAGTTACCTTCTCTGTTTTAATTCTATACTGTCACAGGTACCAATCTTCTTCTATATGCCATGTCCCTTCAGGACTTAGGCAATCATGGCCCTCCAGAATTTTCTATCCTTTGTAACTTTTGGTAAGTTTTGTCGACAATCTTAGATCTTTTTGCATGCAAGAAATGGGGTGTCAAATGGAAGTTTGTTTTTTTTCCATTGACACCACTATTGTTTTAACTGACTTCATTTCTTAGCGTTCTGTTGTATTGTGGAGGAATGACAATGCACAGATATATCAGATATATAAGTACGTAATATGTTTATTCTCGGTAGATACAGTAGTACACATCCGTGTAGGGTGGCAACATCTAGTGGGCTGAGTAGACAACGACTGTGCTAGACGTCAACTGCCGATTCCACTCTCGCTACTCAATCATCAATCATCATCATCATTTATCCATCACACCCAGATGGTGCATAGGGCAGCAACTTTTTGTTGCTGTTTCTGTAACAAACTGTGTTTTACAGGGCAGGGTTGTTAGCCCTGTACCCAACCCCCAAACCTGGAGGACCGGCGGACCATTCTTGGTCCTTACGTTTACAGCACCTGGTATTTCCAAATGGTCACCCATTTAAGTACTGACCAGGCTCAATGTTGCTTAACTTCGGTGATCAGACGGGAACTGGTGTATTCAGCACGATATAGCTGTAGACCTCGCTACTCAATATTAGTCCTTTATATATTATTGTTATGGTGAAACACACCTACTCCTCAGATAATGGACTCTCCCTCCTATATTAATAAGAGTTAACAGGAAGTTAACTCGAGAAGTTCTTGAGAAGTTCATTAGAGTTCTATTGGAGTTCAGTAGAACTACTAGACAGTTGATATTATTCAGCAGTTAGCTGAATATAAAGGAGTCAGCTTTTCAGTGGAAGATTACTAAGTTTTTAACATTTAGGGTGCATTTAAGTTGATTAGCAACCGACATAGCATGATTATAACTTTCAGTGCGAAAACTACTCCACAACAATTATGAGCCGCATGTCACATATTCAAGCTACGTCACAACACATTTTTTATTGTTTTAAAAACTGATAATTAAAATTGTCATAAAACCTAAACATTAAAGTGAATTTAAACATTTTCTTCTATAAATTCCTTTTCATATGTTTGTCTCTTATTATGATTATACTCACCCTTTTTTAAAACAATAAACATTGCCAATTAGCAAAGACAGTTAAAATAATAGCAGTGTGAATAACAAAAGTACTGTTTTGCCATTTCTTTGTATGCATGATGGTCCAAGTTAAGTTCCTAGTTACACTTGTTTTCTTTGCATGGTATTCCCAGGATTTTTTCAATCTCAAAGTGTTATGTTGTGTGTAACAGAAATAGTTGAGTAAATATCACAAACAACAGAAATAAAGTAAATGAAATATATTACCGGAAAATAGTATGTACAACAGAGTTGTTAGTAGAGTACAGGAACAATGGTTTAGTAAAGTAATAAGACGTAGAGTCTGTGTATAGCACACTTCCGGTTCGCTACCGGAAATACTCGACTGACTTGGTATCGAGCTGAACAGTCAATGCTAACGCAATGCTCAACACGACGCAACGCAACCTCAAGGTCTTTCCTCTACTACTTTATGTAGTGATAGGAAGAGTCCATTATTAGAACAAAGGTGGAGAGTGCCCTAACACAAAGGAGAGACCAATAGTTGCTTTTGCTGTAGTACTGGTTATTAGACATAATCGTCACAACCTTAGCTGTTGTGTCCACACAACCCCATATCTCTACAAGAACACCTACATTTGTGACATGTAGTTGTGACTAGGGAATTGACACTCACCATGGAGATACTTTTAAAGCAAATCTTGAAACAAGAAATCCCAAGTAGGATGATTTTCAAACAATTAGTAAGAATAACTTTATGAATACACAAAAAAAAAATATTATTTTGATTCCATAGCTGTCTCCCTTACATTTCAACTTTTGTAATCTTTACACTTTAGAACAATCACATTAATAATAACCAAAAGAGCCACTCAAAGTAGAGAGTTATTGAATGAGGTTGTTGAGCGTAGATAACAGTTAACACAAGACTTGAAGAGTTTGAGATTTAAGTGATCGGGAAGCATCCTCTTAGAAGTTTGTTCCACAAAATAGAGTTCTTGGGAAGATTCTGTATTTAGTGTGAAAAGTCGACCCACTCGTAAAAAGGAAGGAAATCCAGAATGTGGTCAGGTACTGCATCAGCTATCAATCGAATGTCTCTGCCCTAAATGTAAATGATCCTAGTAATTCTTGAACATTTTATCCAACAAACAAATATTTAAGTTAAACTGTATTACTTAAATCCATTTTACTACATATTCTTCCACCATTCACTTGGACTCAAAACTTCTAAATACATAATAATCATTTCAAAAAAATTGTTTATATATATTTGTATTTTTTGTATAGAAAATTTATTATTGTTAAACAACATCATTGAATTATTGAATATTGACCTTGTGTGATGAACAAAATTTAAATGTTTGCAGAGTTTTCCCAGGTAACCTTTTTATTGCCACCATTTTGCAGGGGGTTACATAGAAGAAAAGTTATGAAAAAGAGTGACAGGTTATAGGGGGTGTCAGGAAGAGGGTAAGAGAAGGATGAGAATACTGATGAGAGTGGAGTGGATGGAGAAAGGAGCATGAGAGAGAGGACGTAAGTTAGTGAGACAGGAGATGACTATTGACTTTACATTTAAATTCTTGGAGATTATAGCTGTCGGGAAAGCAAGGAAATGGAAGGGAATTCCACAGGCGGGAAGTGTGAGAAAAAAAAACTGCTGAAGTAAATTTACGTTTACAATTTATTGGTTTCACAGTAAAAAGGTGGGACCTAGTTGCTAATCTTATGGCTCGAGTAAATTTATATACGGGGGCATCAGTGAGCTAAGTTCATCGAAGCAGAAGCCGTGAAAGTATTTGTAGAAGAGACACAGGGAAGTCACATTGTGATAGTGAGAAAGTGACTGTATCTGAGCTGCCAAGTCGGGATCTATCACATTACAGATTCTCTGTTGGATTTTGTCAAGGACACCTCGGTGGATAGCAGGAGCACCTGACCAGATATGGCAGCAGTATTCAATGCACGGGCAGATGGTAGAGTTATATGTGCAGGATTGTTTCAGGCGGTACAAACTTCCTGGCTCTACACAGAGAACTGACTTTCTTAGCAATGGATTTAGCTATGGATTCTATATAGAAAATTCCACATGAGATCTGTTGTGAGAGTTAAGCCAAGAAGGACAACAAATCTTAAATTTTAAATAAATTTTTTTCTTTCTTTATCCCCACTCCCCACTTCTTTCCTTTTCAACTTCCTGCATATGGATATGTTTTTGGGATCCCTCCAGTATGTGTATTTTTGTACCATATTTGAATTAATAAATTTTTGTTTTTGATTGTTGCTGATGAAGTGAGAATTTTCTCGCTGAAATAGCTGTTTAACAGAATGTAAATTTTGGAATTTTTATATATATATATATATTAATCGTATCACCCCGAGCAAGGCGGTAATGCCACTGCCTCAACAAATAAATTCCTTCTGATGTTTAAATATTGTTTAATGTTTATTGACCCCCCCCACAAACTCTGCAACAGACGAGATGAGATTAAATGTTGACAAACTTAGACAATAAGGTTTATTGCAGAATTTGAGTGTCAATAAATAACTCTTTGGTTTATTTTTATTTTATTTTATTGGTTTAAGATGGTTTATATATTTCCACATAGATATCCTATACAATATCAATATTTTAGTTTATTTTTTATCATTTTGGATCACAGTACTAAATAATTCAAAGAGAGGTCTTTTGTTTAGCAAAAACTTAGGAATAGTATTGAATATAGAATAATGGATTTTGTAATGAATTAAAAAAATGGTAACACATTAGGTTGAAATACCATTTAAAAATGAATTAGAATATAAAGTGCATATAAACTTTATTTATTTATTTATTTATAATCATTTCACCCCAAACAAGGCAGTACTGCCACTGATGCACAGGGGATTACAGTGAGAGAAAAGAAGAATAAGGTACAGGGAATGTCAAAACAAGGATAAGAGGAAAATGGCAATCAAGGAGATAGAAGATAGCAACTGACATTGCATTTGTAATGAATTCAATACTCCCACAGATATAGCTCTTAGGATGATTACATATGCAAAACTCACCATCACAGCAAGGAAAATATAGGGGTCTTACAGATTGATTTTATTGGGGCATTTCATATGTAATTAGGAGAAAAGAGCATTTCATGTATCCTGCCCAAAGATATTGGGCAATACACACAAAAAAGGGAGGTATTTTTATATGAAATACATTATGAATAAATCTCCATATCTTTTTTTTCCATACCTCTTTCTCACCATCTTTCTTTTCCATCTTTGTCTCTCCTTTTCTTCTTCCTTCTCCTCAGTTGCAAGTTTTGTTGATTAATACCAGCTTTACAGATCATCCGGCTTTCTTTTCTCTCTTCGGTTAGGCCCAGTGTGTTGTCTCAATTTGGGTTTTCAAAATTTTTACAATATTGTATTGTTTTTCATCTTTTTCTCAACCATTCAACATAATCTCCTCTAAATTTTAATAATTATTATCCAATTAATAGTCCCTCCATAACATCCTGTAATTTCATGCAATTTAACAATTAAGTGGGATCTGTGCCCTGTTACATGAAAAAGCATTAAATTGAATTAGCAGATAAACTTTTTAGGTTTTAATTGATAAATTTTAACTAGTTTAAGCTATTAGGATTGGATGAAATAAGTACTACATACCACACATCTCCACTCACCACCAGAAAAATGACTACCCTCCTCCATTTCACAATTTGTGTTCATGATGACATTCAAGGTAGAATAGTGTAATGGCTTGCTAGTTCCATTTATATATATGTGGTCACTACCCTCCTCCATTTCACAATTGTGTTTCATGGTGACATTCAAGGCAGAATAGTGTAATGGCTTGCCAGTTCCTTTTATATCTATGTGGTCACTACTCTCCTCCATCTCACAATTGTGTTTCATGGTGACATTCAAGGCAGAATAGTGTAATGGCTTGCTAGTTCCTTTTATATCTATGTGGTCACTACTCTCCTCCATCTCACAATTGTTGTTCATGGTGACATTCAAGGCAGAATAGTGCAATGGCTTGCCAGTTCCTTTTATATCTATGTGGTCACTACCCTCCTCCATTTCACAATTGTGGTTCATGGTGACATTCAAGGCAGAATAATTGGGGTTCATGATGATATTCAAGTCAGTATAGTGCAATGGCTTGCCAGTTCCTCTTACATTGCTGTGGCCACTACTCTCCTCCATCTCACAATTGGGGTTCATGGTGATATTCAAGGCACAATAGTGCAATGGCTTGCCGGTTCCTTTTTGAACGGAGAAAAATAAGGCTAGTATGCTAATTCTTTCAGACTTTGAAAAGGTAACATCTACAAGGAAGCTAGTGGTTTAAATTCAGAGTTTATTTTTCTCCTAGATGGCGACAATATATGGTGGCTGTGTTCCGCAGAAACTGCCTCTTCTCCCTCTCGTTCATGCTGATAAGATCCAAAGAAATACAGGGCATTACATTTGGTGCTAGCTTGGCTGCAAGACTTGTTGGAATGTTGTCAGTGTTGATAGTCAATTGTCGTTAGGGCTCCCTCCTTGGTTTTCTGTTTGAATTTACTTCCAAATTCTTTTCTTTGTTTTGGATATGACTGCAAGGCAACAAGTTTTAAAATCCATGTTACCTAGACTTTATGAATTTAAGTGCAGTAGAAGGATGCCGTCAAGGTTTCATCAGTTGACTTTTGAAATAGCTCGATGTAACATAAACCTTTTTTTCTGTCACACTTCTCGCTTGTAATACTCTCTTTCAGCTTCTTGCTTTCTGTCACACTTCTCGCTTGTAATACTCTCTTTCAGCTTCTTGCTTTCTGTCACACTTTTCGCTTGTAATACTCTCTTTCAGCTTCTTGCTTTCTGTCACACTTTTCGCTTGTAATACTCTCTTTCAGCTTCTTGCTTTCTGTCACACTTCTCGCTTGTAATACTCTCTTTCAGCTTCTTGCTTTCTGTCACACTTCTCGCTTGTAATACTCTCTTTCAGCTTCTTGCTTTCTGTCACACTTCTCGCTTGTAATACTCTCTTTCAGCTTCTTGCTTTCTGTCACACTTCTTGCTTGTAATACTCTCTTTCAGCTTCTTGCTTTCTGGTCAACAGAAAAATAAATGTACATACAATGTCAATTGTCATCTTTTGTCTTCTAGCTTCTTATTCGTTTACTTTCCTCTCTCCTTAATAGTGTGTTTTTCATTATCTCGAATACTCAGTAACCTCTTGAGTCCTAGTGGCTTTATTACCTTGCTTGCAGTGAAATGATTAAAAAAAGTGCTTTGCTTCTTTTGAATTGACTGTCTTCCAGGGCTATTGAGCTTAATTTACCAAAAAGCTACTCGTTATTAGGCGCTAGTTTTCTGCTTTCTTCCATTCTCTGGCTTGAAGCTGGGTGTAGTTGACATAGGTTATTGAAGACGCATGCCATGGAAGCATTCTATAGAAAGTGGAAGTTTGTCCTCACTATCACCGCCAGCTAAGACAACCATTGCAATATAATGAGCATTTTGGGTTACTTAAAATCGAACCATGTTTTGAATTGTAAGATTTTTTGATAGTGTATATTGTGCTAACAATTTTTTTAGATTCAAATCCTACTACTTAACCCTTGGATGGTGGAGAAGAGATAGATTCATAACTTTGCCAAGGATATTTGTGCATAAACGAATCTGAAGATCAAATCACTTCAATACTCACAATGTAGGTGAGTAGATCTATAGTTGAATTCCTCGTAATTCCCTGTTGTTTTATACAGAAATGCTAAATCTAATTCCAATGTCAATCGTGGGGGGCAATAGAATAGGTTTTAACAATAATTTAGATTGGAAAGTTTTCATGAAATTGTAGCCAAACTTTATTTGATCATTAAATTTTCAAATAAGTATCTAACGCAGGTAGAATACACTTGGACAGAGAGTGGTGACCCATTTTCAGTGTAGGGTTTTAGTTACATCAACATTTTTTATAGTTGTCATGGGATTCTGAAGATGTCCAAGTTTACTTAATGTAGTTTATTTGATCCAGATATTAGTCCATAAACTTAAAAAAACTGAAGCTGGTTATTCTTCTTGGACGTGAATTGAGGGGAGCAATGGTTGTGAATTACTGGTGTGGCAATTTAAAAAGTAGAATTACAGTGTTTGATACCAACTGTAGTCATTAAAACAATTTTAATAGACTACATTCAAATCTCTAGAAAATAGTGCAGTAAAATTGGGAAATGCAATCGAAGTAACTCTAGTTAAGATAGAGCTGGCCTCCTCACTTATCAAGAAACTAGTAGTATAGCCCGGCGTTGCTCGGGTGTAATGAAAGCTTTAAAACTAATCCATGGTCCTGGAGCTTAGATTCTTTGGATGTTGGCACAAAAGACTAAAAAGCAATAGTTGTTTCCGGTTAAAGCGAAACTGTAGACTGAAAGAAAAATGAATGGATGTAAGTCAAATTTTGATTTCCTGGTGTCGATATCAAATAAGTTTTTTTCGTCGTAAACTGAATTTTGAAGGCTAAATAAGTCCTCTGAGTAAATGGTATCATAGCTGAGACTAATAACTACAATTATACCTACTTAGAGCCAAACCCGAAGCAAAAACTAAAATAAAAGGGCTGAAAGAAATACAGACATACAGGCAGATAAACAGACGCACACACAAACATCTTGCCTTTTATATATATATATATATATATATTTATTATCAATTTTCTGCACTATTGTAAGAACTGCAACCTTGAAACTTCTGAATATCATTTCTTATGTCTTTGTCTATGAGTATATCAAATTTGATTAAAATCGGACCATTCCTTCTATAACCCAATTTTTTCGATTATCGATTTTTGATATTTATCGGGGGTACCTCAACACAAAACCTAGCTAAGAACACTCGCAGACGCTTATAGTACAACTGTGTGAATTTTCAATAAAATCGGTTCAGCCGTTTCAGAGTCTATAGGTAACGGACACACACACACACACAGACAAAGTTCCATTTATAAATAAGTTTAGATTTAGATATCAATCTTTGGTTGTGTAGTATGTCCATTATCTCAGGTCATACAGAATAATCTTTGCGCTTAATGTGGCTTTTGAGAAGTCAGGTGCAGAGTTCACCTGAGCTGACTCCTTAGCTGCCAGATGCAAAACCCACATAAACTGCTCAGCTGCACCTAGTTTTGTAAGTGTGAGAATGAATGACAGGGAAAGATAAACATCCACTCCTGGGCTAGGAGAGTTTGCCGTACGTGTCAGCACTCCCACATCTTTTAAAAACAACTGAAAGAAAAAGTTCAACCAGTGTTGTTGTAATACTGATCCAGGAAGTAGTTCTTGCCATAATCATCTTCAGCTTGTCACCAGCCGTTGCTCCAGCCATCTCCAGTAGACATCTTTGCCAGCAGCAATGATATGCCATAAAGAATCTCCAGCAACCACAAAACTCCTTTTCAGGACAAAGCTTTTCAGCGACCACAAAACTCTTTTTCAGAAGAACGCTCTCCAGCGAGTACTAAGACTGTCCTTTTCAGGGCAATACTTCTCAGCAACCGCAAAACTGTCCTTTTCAGGACAAAGCACTTCAGCGACCATGAAACTGTCTTTTTCAGAAGAACGCTCTCCAGTGAGTACTAAGACTGCCCTTTTCAGGGCAACGCTCCTCAGCAACCACAAAACTGTTCTTTTCAGGACAAAGCTCTTCAGCGACTACGAAACAGTCTTTTTCAGAAGAACGCTCTCCAGCAACTACTAAGACTGCCTTTTTAAGGGCAACACTCCTCAGCAACTACAAAACTGACTTTTCAGGACAAAGCACTTCAGCAACCATGAAACTGTCTTTTTCAGAAGAATGCTCTCCAGTAACTGTAAGACTGCCCTTTTCAGCACAACGCTCCTCAGCAACCACAAAACTGTCATTTTTAGGACAAAGCTCTTCAGCGACCACGAAACTGTCTTTTTAAGGACAACATTTTCCAGCGACTACTAAGTCTGCCCTTCTCAGGACAATGCTATTCTAACCCCCTACATAAGCTTTCAGAGTTATCTTTTTCCTAGTCAGTGAAGTGCCATACGTGGTACATGCTTGGGCGATCATGTCTCTTTCGAGACAAGACTGACTGGGCAGAAGATTATTCTGCAGCAGGTTGCCATTGTTTTCTATGGTAGAGTGGTTGCCAACCATATCTATAGAACCCAGTCTGTCTTGTTATTTAACCCATAACTGGAGGGAAGAGACGGATTAATACCTTTCCTAAGGGTATTTGTGCGTAAGTGAATGCAAGAAATTCAACTGGAATTCGAACTCGGCTCACCGACTTCTAGTTCTGAGCCGATATCTATTGCACAACAGCACACATCCTAGTACACTAACATTATTTTTAAACTTGATAATATATTTTCTTTTTTACTCACGTATTCATTTTGTTTATTGTTGTCTTACAATATCCACTGCACAACAACCTACGTCCGGCGGGTCAATATAGTAGGAGTTAAAGTGAGATTTAAAAAAAAATGTCTGTCAAGGTATCAATCATGACAGCAGAATTGTATGCAGAAGAGATCTGGAAAGTTACAAATTGACATATATCTGCTTTCACATCGCCGAATGAACGATATTTGACTACAAACTTTGGCATCTACGGAGAATTTCGTGACTATTACCAGAAACTTTTCACGAGAGAGTTGCGTCTAAGCTTTGCTGATTTCCGCCTCTGCTTAGATGATTTTCCTCGCCCCCAAGCAACAGAGTCAGCTCAGTGTGAGTGAGGATTTTCTAAGCGTAGCTTAGATGTGGCATAAAACCAAATATATAGGGCACCCAGTGAGGATTGAACTCACTACTCAGTCGTAATTGATCTATCGAGACAGGCTTACTCACCATTACTGCGCGTTGAAGTACTCCTGCTCAGCAAAAGTGTCCTATAATCGAGAATGAAATTTGGGAAATGAAGAAGGTTTGGACTGGCTGAATTTCTGGATTAATGGTCTATCTTACGAACTGAATTTGAAAATGTCACATGTATTTGTCCCCTTACTGATACTGATTTTCAAGAGCTAGACCAACGTTTCTTCACCGGTGCGCCCTGGTATACTAATGCGTTCTGAAAGGTAGCCAGGTTTGCCCGGGAACACTAATGCACCCTGAAAGGTAGCTAGGTGTGACCAGGAACACTAATGCACCCTGAAAGGTAACGAGATGTGCTCGGAAACACTAATGCACCTTGAAAGGTAGCCAGGTGTGCCTGGGAACACTAATGCATCCTGAAAGGTAGCCAGGTGTGCCCGAGAACACTAATGCGCCCTGAAAGGTAGCCAGGTGTGCCCAGGAACACTAATGCGCCCTGAAAGGTAAGGAGGTGTGCCCGGAAACACTAATGCACCCTGAAAGGTAGCCAGGTGCGCCCAGGAATATTAATGCAACCTGAAAGTTAGCCAGGTGTGCCTGGTAACGCTAATGCACCCTGAAAAATACGTCAAGTACGTCCGGGAACAATAATGCACCCTAACAGGTACCCAGGTGTGCCCTAAGTTAACAGAAGAGTAATTTATGAATTATTTTTATATAAAAAAAAGAACCTTTATTTTTTAAAAGCTACAGACACCAAGCAAATGACTTTTATGTCTAAGTCAAGTGATTTGATATTTTAAACTGGATGCTAAATTTCCTAATCTTTAGAGAGTGGATAATCATTTTACTTTTGCTTTCCTAAACGGGTTTCAATAAGTCTTTATCAGCTTTTATAAAAAAGAAAAAAACAATTTGTCCATAACTCTTTTAAATATAAACTGTATCGTTAATCTTCTTTGGAAATGCTAAACCAAAAATGGCAACCATTAAAGTTAATTTTTTTTCCCGAAACATATCAAGCACAGATTTTACAAAAGGATACTTAGATATACACTGTAATGACTGTTTATATTTCTGAGAAGAGGGATTGTAACTATTTACATTGTTTGGACTGTTGTCCTTATCTTTATTGTCATATTCATGACATTTTGGTCGTTTTATGCTGTGGCCTTCTTCAGGTTCGAAATTTCAATGTATATTACTTAAAGGCGGCCGGAGTGTAAAACAGCCGAAATGCCGTGAATATCGCAGTAAAGATGAGGACAACAGTCTGAATAATGTATATAGTGTAAACAATGTAATGTCTTAATAAACAAATGCTTATTTTAAGAGGCTTCTTTATTTTATTTATTTATTTATTTTTTTAATCATGTCACCCCAAGCAAGGCATCCCACTGCCACTATAGCGCAGGGGGGTTACACAGAGAGGGCGATAGACGAGTTAGGATGTACATAGGGGGAGAGTTGGAGAGAATGGGAGGGTTAGTGAGTTAGGAGGTGTCTATTGACCTTACATTTAAACTCCTGGAGGTTATAGCAGTCGGGGAAGCAAGCATGTGGAAGGGAATTCCACAGGCGGGAAGTGCGAGAAAAGAAGCTGTTGGAGTAGAAATTGCGGTTAAATTTCATCGGTTTCACTGTAAAAGGGTGGGACCTAGTTGCCAATCTAGTATCTCGTGCGAACTCACACCTAGGAGGCACCAGTAATTTAAGTTCATCAGAGCAGAAGCCATGAAAGTATTTGTAGAAGAGGCACAGGGAAGCCACATCACGCCGGTGAGAGAGTGACTGCAGGCGATCAGCTAAGTCGGTATCAATCACATTACAGATTCTTCGCTGTATTTTGTCAAGAAACCCGAGGAGAATAGCAGGGGCACCCGACCAGATGTGGCAACAGTATTCAAAACACGGGCGGATGGTAGATTTGTATAAGTGAAGGATAGTTTCAGGCGGAAAAAATTTCCAGGCCCTGCACAGAGAGCCAACTTTCATGGCAGCGGATTTAGCAATGGATTCGACGTAGTCATTCCACTTGAGGTCCGCTGAGAGTGTCAGGCCAAGCAGGCGTAGTGTTTTACTCTCTGGGAGGCATGCCTGTTCCATGCTAATGGGAGGGAGGTGCGGTCGTCTGTGGTGGTTAATTGACAGCAGCTTCATTTTGGAAGAATTGAATTTTACGAGCCATTTCCTACCCCAATCCACCACGGATTGGAGGTCCTTTTCAAGCTCAACCGCGAGGTTCGCCTTATCGTCAACATCAGATTTTTGATCGAGGCGAGCGTATACTGTGGTATCGTCGGCGTACATGCCTACTTGTGATCTTATGGTATCGGGGAGATCATTGATGTAGATTATAAAGAGCGTAGGACCTAGGATAGAGCCTTGGGGGACACCCGCGTTTGTAGGATAGTTTTGGGAGGCATGTCCATTTAAAACCACCTTCAGTGTGCGGTTGGAGAGGAATGACTGGATTAAGTCCAACAAAATTCCAGTTATGCCGTAGCTTCGCAGTTTCCGTAGAAGGCCGTCATGCCATACTCTGTCGAATGCTTTGGAGATATCTAGGGCGACAGTTCGGGCTTCACCATTCTTGTCGAGAGCCTGGTATATATACTCGGTGATGGTCGTTAGCATATCAGCAGTAGACCTGGTGAAGCGGAAGCCATACTGTTTGTCCGATAGGAGCCCGTGGGCCGTGAGCTGCTGAACGACCTCGGCATTGATAATGGCTTCGAACACTTTGCCGAAGATCGGAAGAAGGCTGATAGGACGGTAATTTGCGGGGTCCGATGGTTCCTCAGTGTTCTTGAATATTGGAACCACAGAAGAAGACTTCCAACAGGCAAGAAAGCAGGAGGAAGATAGGCAGAGGTTGTAGAGCTTAGAAAGGACAGAAGAGAGTTCAGGGGCACATTTCTTCAAGACTATGATTGGGATTCCGTCCCCACCACTCGCTTTGTGAGGGTCAAGTTTTGATATTATGCTAGAAATCAGCGAGGGCGTGATGTGGACGTCATTCAATTGGGCCTTAGTTTTAGATGGGAAATCGGGTGTCTGGACTCCAGACGAATCCAGGCACGAATTGATCGAGAATCTACGGGCAAAGCATTCAGCCTTGTCCGCTGAGGAGGTGAGAACCTCAAACTCGTTGATTAGTGGAGGTATTGAGGACTTACTCTTGTTGAGCACGCTTTTACAGAAGCGCCAGTAGTCTTTGGCTCCGAACTCAGAGGATGCTATGCGCTGCTTCATTCTGGCAGCAAACAGCATCTTAGCTTCGTTAAGTATCTTTTTACACTTATTACGAGCTGAGGTGAAAAGGCGCCTGTTTTGGTCCGACGCGTGGCTACGGTTTCCTGTTTTTAAAATTTATGACTAATTTTTCCTTATTAAAATTTAAAGTGCGTTTTAGAGTTTTAGACGTCCTGGGTATGATGATAAACTACATCTGGCAGCAAGGCCTCTGATCAGGAGATTTTGACCAGCGTGGAACAACCTCTTAATTGCTGTTGTTCCCAGGTCCGTCCTGACTCGTAGTTGCAATACCTGTTAGTGTCCTATCTATGGATAAATTCTTAACCCCCAAACTGGAATCAAAACACTATGAAAGTATAGACTTTTATAGAAATATATACATAAAAATAGACTTTTATAGAAATAAATACATTTGTGAAAGAAAAAAAATTACCAGCAGTACATTTTTAATACAAAACTAGAAGACATCTTCAATTTTCTAAAATAAAAAAAAATAATAAATTTTCCATCAATGTATGACTAAATCAACCTTCTCACTGTAACCGAACATTAAAAAAATACCTTAAAAATACCCATTTTGGCATTAAATAACCCACAGAGGTTGATATGCCGTTAAACAAAACGCAAACCAGCAATACATTTTTGGAAAAAGAAAAAAAAAAGAAGAAAAAAAAATAACAGCAATACATTTGGCTCTCAACAAAACGCTCTTTACAAAAATAAGCCAATGAAACCTGATCTACAAAGGGATTTCTTACAAAGTATACATATTCTGTTCATACGAACCTAAAAGTGTTGTCGGCATTAAATAACACTTTAGCTTGATATGCGTAAAATGAAATAAACCCAAACCAGAGTTTTAATTCTTCTATATGTACATGTGATCGACTCGGAACGACAAATCGGGGTGCTGAGTTCAAATTCCAGTCGAATTCCTTGCATTCATTTACGAACAAATACCCTTGGGAAAGGTATTAACCTGTCTCTTCCTTCCAGTTATGGGTTAAATAATGAGACAGACTGGGTTCTATAGACTTGGCTGGCAACCAGTTTACCGTAGAAAGCAATGGCAACCTACTGCGGGATAATCTTCTGCCCAGTCAGTCATGTCTCTTTCGAGATATGATCGCTCAAACTGTGTATCATGTATAGCACTTAACTGACTGACTGATATGTACATTGTGAAGTAAAACAAACGGTTGAGGAGCACTGATCTAAATGAACCCCAGATGTCGTGAAATCGCTATGGACAAACAAAGATCGTGTAGATAAAATTTGTAACTTTCAGCTTTAAATTATATTAAATACAGACTTTAAGATTTAGGCTAAAATTTTAATCCTATTTAAAAAAAAAAGTCGTTTTATAAATCTTATCCGCTACTAAGCACTAACAATTCGGTCAATGAATGTTGAATGTTCCCAGTATGAAAATGGCTAACTTTAGCATTACAATTACAATTACTATTCGCAAACCGATTACTGTCTGTGTTGGGTCATAATAACCTCTTACGAACTGACCCTCTTATTCACTTTTAGGGGGTCGGGGTTAGAGATGTGCGTTGTGGTGTAGTGAATATAGACTCGGAATGAGAAATCATAGAGCCGAGTTCAAATTCTAATTGAATTCGTTGCATTCACTTATTCACAAATACCCTTGGGAAAGATATCTCTTTTCCCACCAGCTATGGGTTGAATAACAGGATAGATTGAGTTTTATAGCCTTGGTTGGCAACTGATCTAGCGCAGACAGTAATGGCAACCTACTGTGGCAAAATCTTCTACCTAGTCAGTCATGTCTTCAAAGCGTGTATCTTCTTCTATGTGCCATGTTCCTTCAGGTCATAGGCGATCATGGCTTTTCACGTCTCCCTATCCATGGTGGCTTTTAGCACACTTTCTCCTGTTACCCCACCCAAACCCCGCTCTCCCATCCACCTTCTCAGGCCCTTCAAATATGTTATTTGCTGCTTTCCCCTGTTTCTTTTTCCTTCTATCTGACTTGTGAGTATAAGATTTTCCAAGCCTTCCTGCCTTATTACATGTCCCAAGAACTTCAGCTGTCTCTTCCTGATACTCAGTATTAATTTCCTTTTCATTTTCATTCTTTCTAAAATCTCATCATTGCTCACATGCTCGATCCATGATATTCTGTAGAACCACATTTCAGTTACTTCAAGTTTTTCTTTACATATGGTAATTAACTTACTGGTTAGCAGAAAGGCATGAAAAAAAGAGAAACAATATGACGACTTGTGTTAAATGTAATTTATTCTGTTTTAACAAAAGTGAGTTGCTTTTGCCTTACGCTAGCCAACTTTGTCAAGGCGATGACCGCAATAAATGAGCACGGTGGCAAATTTTGGTCAAATTTTTATTTATTTTGTGGTGATACCGACCGAACAAAAGCGATGGACCGGATATTTGCTCTCTCACAACAAAAAGGCAAATGATCAAAAGTCGTCGTTACGCATCCGGGTTCGCGCAGATGTTCCGGTTGAAAAAATAATCAAATATCAAATTTCCATTTCGCGAGCCTACGCGAATTTTATTTACCATTTCAAGTGTGAAATCCCAAACGAGCTGCTTTTGATCCAAAAAGCAGATATAAAAAGCCGAGACATAAAGCACCCAGAGACAGACCGACGCAGAGACCCAGAGAGACGAATGTAATTAGTATCTCCCTTGACCGAAGTCAAGTGGCTACTATGTTCGCCTCCCTTCATCTCTCCTTACTTTCTTCCCTGTCTCAAAACTACTTACTGACCTAAGGAGCGAATACATCAAAGACATTCTTCATTTTACACGCTCACACATTCCTAAGCCTAAATCTCTTTCAGCATTTTATTCGCCATGAACATTTTAACCTCCGTTGGACCTATATTCATGTATTACTTTATTTGTAAAAACATTAATTGATATGTGTATATATAAATGTTATTTTCAACTCAAATTGCTTTTCTTGATTTTATAATCATTTTATCACTTATAGTGGGCTATCTACCACAAGGCCAAATTCCGTTAGCCTGCAACAGTATACAATTACCCTTCACTAGAACGGAATCCCACTACGACTACAAATGGGAAAACAATAGATAACCCGCTATAACTTCTCAAAGTCAAAAAACTGAAACAACAGAAGAATTACTATTCTATATATATATATCTGCATCTCTTTCACTAGCATACGTGGCATCCGCACCTTCCCCAGCGTAGATTCTTTCCTCCATAATAACTCACCTGATATAACCCTATGTGAAACTAATCTTAACCCTTCTATCCCCTCATCTGAGTTCTACGTTCCTGGCTACCTTCCCCTCTTCAGGAAGGACTCCAATGTTCATATGCATGGGCTTGGTGTCTATGTCAGCGAACACCTTCCCTTAGCTAGGGTGTCATCTTTTGAATCCCCAGATCATTCTTTCATGTGCTTCCGCCTCTCACTTCTCAGTTCGATTAGCTATCTCTTCTTTCTCTACCGCTCTCCTTCCTCCCCTGACTGTTCGTTACTTGACATCATTTCTGACAATATTGACAAAGCCATTTCTTCCCATCCCTCTGCCTATGTATTCGTGTTTGGTGACTTTAACGCCCACCACACCAAGTGGCTGAAGAACGCTGTCACTGACCCTGCTGGTGTCCATACCATGAACTTTTCAATCACCCAATCCCTTACGCAAGTAGTGGACTTCCCCACGCGTTTCTCCGACAACCCTAACGGAAGGGACTCACTTCTAGACCTCTGCTTCACTTCCATCCCAGACTCTTGCACTACCAGACAACTCTGCCCACTCGGAAACTCTGACCACACTGTAGTGTCCGTCAATATTTCACTCCACTCCCGCCCGACCCATGAAACCCAGACAAGTAGAATATCCTACTGCTATCAAAGAGCAGACTGGGATTCGTTCCGAGACTTCCTCTGTGACATCCCTTGGAACAACGTCTTTAGTCTTCCCATCGAAGAATGTGCATCCGAGGTTTCCTCCTGGGTTAAGGCTGGCATCGATGCCTTCATCCCTGCTAGGAAATTCCAGCTTAAATCTCATTCGTCTCCATGGTTCTCACCCGCTTGCTCGGCTGCCATTGCCCATCGGAATCATTTCTTCCGACTCTATCGTAACTACGCGTCGGACCAAAACAGGCGCCTTTTCACTTCAGCTCGTAATAAGTGTAAAAGGATACTTAACGAAGCTAAGATGTTGTTTGCTGCCAGAATGAAGTAACGCATAGCATGCTCTAAATTTGGCTCTAAAGACTACTGGCGACTCTGTAAAAGAGTACTTAACAAGAGCAAGTCCACAATACCCCCGCTAATCAACAAATTTGAGGTCCTCACCTCCCCAGCAGATAAGGCTGAATGCTTTGCCCGCAGATTCTCGAACAATTCGAGTCTGGACTCGTCTGGAGTTTTGACACCCGACTTCTCACCTAGAACCGAGGCACAACTGAATGATGTCCACATTACACCTTCGCTTGTCTCTAAGATAATCTTAAAATCTTAAAACTTGACCCTCACAAAGCGAGCGGTGGTGACGGAATCCCAACCATAGTCTTAAAGAAATGTGCCCCTGAACTCTCCTCTGTCCTTTCTAAGCTCTACAATCACTGCCTATCTGCTTCCTGCTTTCCTGCCTGTTGGAAATCTTCCTCTGTAGTTCCTATATTTAAAAACACTGGCGAACTCTCTGACCCTGCAAATTACCGCCCTATCAGCCTTCTTCCGATCTTTGGCAAAGTGTTCGAAGCCATTATCAACGCCGAGGTGGTTCAGCATCTCACAGCACACAGGCTCCTCTCGGACAAGCAATATGGTTTCTGCTTCACCAAGTCTACTGCTGATATGCTAACGACCATCACCGAGTACATATACCAGGCACTCGACAGGAATGGCGAAGCCCGAACCGTTGCATTGGATATATCTAAGGCGTTCGACAGAGTTTGGCATGCTGGCCTTCTATGTAAACTGCGGAGCTATGGTATAACTGGACATTTGTTTGAACTAATCCAGTCATTCCTCTCTAACCGCACAATGAAGGTGGTATTAAACGGACATGCCTCTCAGAACTACCATACAAACGCAGGTGTCCCCCAAGGCTCCATCTTAGGTCCTACACTCTTCCTGATATACATTAATGATCTCCCTGATTCCATAAGAGCCCAAATAGGTTTGTACGCCGATGACATCACAGTTTATTCTCGCCTCCAACAAAAATCTGGTGTAGGCGTCAAAGCTAACCTCGCAGTCGAGATTGAAAAAGACCTCCAATCCATATTGGACTGGGGTAAGAAATGGTTAGTAAATTTTAATGCTTCTAAAACGAAGCTACTCTCAATTAACCATCATCGACAATCTCACCTACCTCCCATTAGCGTGGACCAGGCTTGCCTCCCAGAGAGTAAAACACTGCGCCTCTTTGGTCTCACACTTTCAGCGGACCTCAAATGGAAGGACTATATCGAATCCATTGCTAAATCCGTTGCTATGAAAGTCGGTTCTCTGTGTAGGACCCGGAAGTTTTTCCGTCTAAATATATCCTGCACATTTATAAATCTACCATCCGCCCGTGCATTGAATACTGCTGCCATATCTGGTCGGGTGTCCCTGCTGTTCTCCTCGGGCTTCTCGATAAGGTTCAGAGGAGGGTCTGCAGTCTCTCTCCCACCGGCGCAACGTGGCTTCCCTGTGTCTCTTCTATAAATACTTTCACGGCTTCTGATCCGATGAACTTAGATCACTAGTGCCCCCTAAATACGTATTTGAACGAGATACTAGATTAGCAACTAGATCCCACCCTTTTACAGTGAAACCGATAAAATGCAGCCGTAACTTCTATTCCAACAGTTTCTTTCCTCGCACTTCCCGACTGTGGAATTCTCTTCCAAACGATTGCTTCCCCGACGGCTACAATCTCCAGGAGTTTAAATGTAAGGTCAATAGACACCTCCTAACACACTAACCTGCTCCCATTCTATCAAACACTCTTCCCATCTGCCCAACCCTCATCCTTGGTATCCTTACTCATCTGTCACCTTCCTCCTGACATTCCCTATGTCTAACCACTCCTTCTCTTTACCTTCCCCTATGTAGCCCCATGCGCAATAGTGGCAGTGGAATGCCTTGCTTGGGGTGAAATGATAAAAACAAAACAAAAAAAAAACGCAACTGTTGAGGAGGCGAAAATTGGTAACCTGAAAGGCAGAACGTTGTTGTTCCTGTTGTGGAAATTAATTCCTTTTCCACCTCGGCAAACATAAGTCTAAGCGTCAAACAAAAGAGGATATCGAGTATATATATCGTATTTCACGGCATATAAGGCGCACTTTTTTTACTCCTACTTGAACTTCACTGGAACTTCCGACTGCTACTCATTTTGGTCCCTCAGAACCCTGTATTTATGCCCATGCCATGGGGTGGGGCCGACGGTCGCTGGGTGTCTAACCCCTCATCTTCGCGACCAATAGAATGCCGGGGTTAGCTGCTACTCGTTGTTGCCTCTGGTTTACCCAATGGGGGTTAGTCTCCTTTCCATGACGTCAATTGTTGGTCGTCTCCCCCTTTCGGCGCTTGTTTACAGGACCAATGGAATTCCTCTCAGTCTTATGACGCCATCTTCCCATACCCCTTTTCTGAGCTGGACTTAACCGGCAAATTTTTTCTCTCAAAATTTTCTTTCTCACAAAACAGTTTCAGGGATTTTTTCTTAAACAATCGCTATTAACCTTTCTGAACTGGCTTCGACCAAAACAAGTTGACAAGGGTCCATTGACATTGTTACTTAGATAAGATTTTTTTTTCTCCTGTGTTTTTAATATCCATTTCTGAGTTATCGATATTTTCAAGCGACGGAAAATATTTTCGTTATCTGGTCTCACCCTGATGTCAAGTGAAAATGTCTCTTCTCTGAGTTACTTCAACTCGGTACCAGGTATTTGTTATCTTTTCACAATTCACACTAGCAGGACAATTGTATACAATAACAAAAGTGAAACTTCTTTTTTGGCTATTACAAATGTCCAGCGAAAAAATAACAATTGAATTTATCTCTTTCTTTTAGGTTTAGAATGACAATTGTTAGCCTTCATAGGTGGACTGAAATTAACATCTATTATTTCTGGCATTAAAACAAATCTAAGTATTTTCTTTCTTCCTCTTCTTTCTCTCCTTCTTTCTCCGGTTTAAAATAACAACAGAGAAATACTATTTGTTATTTTTTTGTTTTGTTTTGTTTTCCTTCGTTCCTATTCAGATAATAAAGAAAATGACTTTTAGTACGTTTTCCTCTGACTTATAATAGTAATTATAAGATTTTCCATTTATAGTTAATAATTAATTAATAAAATTAATTACCTCCGTTTTTCTTCGCTCATATTCGGAGAATAAGGGAAATTTCTCTTAGTACATTTTCTTCTGATCTATAATAGTAATTAGAAAATTTTCCAGTTATAGTTAATATACCAAAATATTGTTATACAGTCTGCTTTGGGTCGTTTAAAGGTCAACATCCGGTTTGCATAGAAAATATAGGAGTTACGGCATAACTAATATCTGCTTCATTTCCATTGCTAGGATCATTATATTAGATTTTAAGCAGATATCTTTATCAAACTATTTCCGGTCATGTGGAGTCATTTCTCCTTAAATGAGATTAAATAAACTCTGGTTTATTTATCTAAAAGAAAATGTTTATATGAAGAAACCATTTATTCGACTATCAAAAGTGTGTAATATATATATATTGTACGATGAATAAATTGTCGTCTAAATTATGAAAAAATGAAAATGACACTGATATATGTCATGATATATTTGCCAAAATCGCACAAATGTATCTTGAAAATTACCATTGGCTTCTACCACAGCTTTCAGATGACTTCGAAATTTCCTGCAACTCTTCTGGACGGTCTCCTTGTTTCAGTTGGTGAATGCTTCTATAAACCTTGCTTTCAGTTCATCTTTGGTGTTACAACAAGTTTTGTTGATCTCTTGCTCAACTGCGACCCACACATATTAATCAAAGGGGTTACAGGGCGCCAGATGTAAGGGGTGATGTGGTTGCAGAAATTGTCTGACATCTAGAAATGGTTTCTCTTGCTTGTGCGGCATGGTGAAGAGTCCTGTTTCCAGACATAGTCTTCCAACAGACCCAGAACAGCACTACTTCCGCAAGACATTTGATGTAGGCCTTTGTGTTGAGCCTGAGGTTGTAAGGTTTGTCCCGTTTCAAAGAAAAGTTAGCCATAATATTATCTCCAGAACAAAAAAAAAAAAAAAAATTAAATGGAAAATCCGAAGTGATGTCTAGATGCAAACATACAAAAAATATATATTTTAGTATCATACAAACTGAATGAAAATGTTTAAGACCCTTGCTCGGTCGGTATCACCACAAACCCTAAATGAATTATTTGAAATAACTTTTCTCAATAATCTTTTTATGCATTTTCATAAAAGATTGTGTACACTTTGCTTATTGTTTATCTTGTTCTTCTGTCGCCTACCGATCCATTATAAGAAATTTAAGCTACTTCAGCGTGTATCGTCTGCTTTTCTGAGAAGCAGCAGATGCTGCTTTGGACTCTTCTTGCTTAATTTTTGAATTTCAAATATATTTTTGGTACATTTCGATTTTTGAAAAAACACCTCCGTTTGTTTTTCATCCAGAACCAATCAAAAGGTGCCTCTCCAAATTCTGAGAATTCGAGCCTACCTGTAAGCAACAAAAAGGGACCCAGGAGTTCATTCAAGGTGTCGACAAACATCTGCTACTTGATTCCAGGCGCTCTGTCCCAGAAAGAGAAACAACGCAGAAGAAATTTGACAACCACGAGACGTGCATTGAAAGAAACATCAAAGTCGCTTTCGGCTTTCACATCAAAGAAATGTCTTCGGTTGATGTGATTGTTCTAATCTTCGCTGTTACCAAAAACTTTCTTTCTAAAATTGTACCAATTCTTCGAAAACTATTCACGAAAATAATTTCTCTCTTTCTGCATTTTAAGTCGTTGTCTTTTCTAAAGACCTTATGCAGCAGTATAATTTTTATTGTAATAAGGCATATTTCATTTACATTTATAATTTAATATTGACCATCATTTGGCACTCAGTGAACTTAATTTGTGTAATTCATTCATTAGTCAGCGCTGGCGAAGAAACCTGGTGCAAACGAGTGCGAACTACACAGAACTATCAGCTTAATGAGTCACATTACAAAACTGTCAGAATCCTGATGAATAGAGCGAGAAGCAGAATCAGGCCAGAGATAGGGCAGGAACAGTGCGGGTTCATCAAGGACACTGGAACAAGGAACGCCATATTCATGATTAGGATGCTCTCTGAAAGGGCATTACAAATGAAGAAAGACTTGTACCTATGCTTCATTACGCGAAAGCATTCGACAAAATACGACACAAAGAATTGATGGAAATGCTAGGCAACCTCGACATTTTCGGCAAAGACATAAGAATAATCAAGAATCTCCACTGGCAGCAAACGGCCTGCATACGGACAGGTAACGACCTCAGTAGATACACAAAGATAGAAAAAGGCGTAAGACAAGGATGTGTCTTTTCATCGGATTTGTTCAACCTATACAGCGAGAATATTTTGAGGGCCCTAGATGACACACCAGGATTTGTTATTGGAGGCCACAACCTGAACAACATAAGGTATGCGGACGATACAAGACCTCATACAGAAAGTAGCAGTGGAGAGTGACAAGAAGAGACTACAAATAAACTTTAAGAAAACTGAATGCATGGTCATCAGCAAAAGATACAACCCAAAATGCCAAATACAGGTGGGGGATAACAGAATCAAACAAGTCCAAGAATTTAAGTACCTAGGAAGTGTTCTAACAGGGGATGGAAAGTGCGACACGGAGATCCGAAGGCGAATTGGCATGGCAAAGGACGCGTTCCAGAAGATGAGCAAAATACTAACACACAGGAAAATCTCAATAGAAACGAAGAAAAGAGTGCTAGACTGCTACGTGATGTCAGTTCTTCAATACGGCTGTGAATGCTTGACAATATCATCGAAAATGAGGACAAAACTGGAAGCGGCCGAAATGTGGTTCTACAGAAGGATGCTACGGATATCGTGGACTGAGCATACAAGCAACGACGAAGTGTTAGAAAGAATGGCAACAAAAAGGAAATTGATGCTGAGCATCAGGAAGAGACAACTGAAGTTCCTGGGACATGCAATGAGGAAGGAGAGCCTGGAGAACCTGATACTGACTGGACAGATAGAAGGAAGGAGAGACAGAGGAAGGCAGCGGATAACATATTTGCAGGGTCTGATCAGGTGGATGACGGAACGGGGTTTGACAGGAGCAACAGGAGCAAACATACTAAGAGCCACAAGGGATAGGGAGACGTGGAGATCCATGATCGCCTACGTCCTGAAGGGACAGGGCACATAGAAGAAGAAGAAGAAGAAGTCTGTGCGTTAACAATAAATTTATTGTTTCTTCTTAAATTCGGCTCGTGTCATGTCTTTGTTGTGTGCCCATATAAATTAAATGTTACCGCAAACATTTGTTTCAAGTATTTTTTCGAAGGTTTTTTTATCAAACAAAAATTCATTCACCATATTTGATTTACATTTGACTCCCAACCTCACAATTTTATTCAACATTACTGTCTCTCGTGTCTCCAACATCATATAACAGACTTGGCTGTTTTTCTGTCTTGTTGTTTCTCATTTGTACGAGTATAATTATAAATTTTAAATGTTTAGGGGATTTATAGTTATTTAACTACCCAGCTCTGACCGAAAAAAAAAAAAAAAAAAAAAAAAGGGAAGAAAAAATGTGAAATTCCCACTCTACTTTTTTTAAAATCCTCACTTTCACTTGACTCAGTTAAAATCAGTAGCTGACTTTGTTATCGTACTCCGTATAATTGATATTGTTGAACCCGTCTTTCGGTATACAATATATGTTTTTATTTTATTGAAATTTAATGCTTATCTACTTATTTTTTTCCCCCATTTTGTTACGTTTTTCTATAATTGAAATATTTTATTCCTTTTCTCTTTCTTATCCGCTCTGTCCAATATACAAGGGGCAGACATTTCAACTCCAATGTCGGAAGCTTTCTAAATATCCTTGAAATTCTAATGTTGATTCTAGCCACACTAACGTCATTGACAAGACCCCATGCCACCATCCACTCTCTGTAACAATCCCACTACTCTCTCTTTCTCACTCTCTTTCCTTATATATGTATGTGTGTGTGTGCATGAGAGAGAGAGAGAGAGAGAGAGAGAGAGAGAGAGAGAAGACATTTATTTAACTACCCAGCTCTGACCGCCGCAAGAAACTGAAGAAAACAGTGAAATGCCTACTCCGTAAATTTCACTATACTGTCGCTGACCACAGCAGCAGCAGCAGTCACCAGTGAAACCAGCCGCTCTCAATATCGGTTACCGAACCCAGCAGCAGCAGCAGACCAGACCACATTCATATGCGACAGTCCTTCTAAGGACTACCAAGCCACATTCTTATGCGATAGTCCTTTTAAGGACTACCAAGCTGCATCTCTTGCGACCGTCATCCTAAGGACGAACAGGCTACCTTCGCACTGCCCTGCCGGCATCTGGTCTACCACCCTGAACCAAGACGATCCTTTGATTGGCACTCTCCGACTTCACGATCGGTCTATTCCAGACAATATCTGTACATACGTTTGCTAGATTGATAAATAAAATTTGGCTTAGATTTATAAATCCCCGCCTTCGTTATCCTTACTTCGATCGTATTACTCTACGTAATTTTTTTCCTCGCGGGTTAACTGCACCTGCTTTGACAACCCCGCAACAATACTCAGTAGAATCTTTCAAATTTGAAGCTGGATCACATCATGGAAGTGCCTAGTAACTTAATAGTACATTTTCTTCCACCCACCCACTGCCCCACTAATACGCCTTCGTAAATACATACAATATAACTAGTAAAGTCTAATCCCCTTGATTGACACAGGTATGTATAATAATAAAAAAATTGTCGGAACGCCGGCCGGTTAACCAACTGCACTGTCTTGTGAGTGAGGCGGAATGTTAGCAACACGATGTGATCGAAAAACAAGACCTACATAAAGGGCGGAAAAACTCTGAACGAGTCAACAGTCTGCTCACTAGAAGCGGTGTCTCGATAAATCACCGTGAAGAAGGCAACGGGATACCACTCCACTATCATTCCCGATAACACTCATAGCCTTGAAAAATCAACATATGAAACCTAATGGCGTATATGGGGTCACTTCCAAAGGAAGTAGCTACTCGCTCGGTAAGGACCGACAAAGGCAACAGGTGTCACCTGACCGTCATCCTGTGACTGTTAGCACCAACGGCGTAAAGAAGGCACAATTCTTCGGAGTTTATCCCTTGCCTGGAAAGGAACGATATGAGCAACGGGTGTCTCTGGACCGTTACCCCGGGATTGTGCGCAACAAATAAAGAATTACCCTAAGGATGTCAGGACGCACAGCAACTGTGGTCGAGAATATCAAGCAGGAGATGAGAAGATTGAAATCAATATTTTGGGAATATGCGAAACTAGATGGCCTAACAATGAAGATTCAGCCGAGACAACCATAGGATAATATACACAGGAGGCAAAAGTAACGAAAAGTGGGTCGGCTAATACCGGACGAAGAGATGAAGAAATGCATTCTGGAATACTGCAAGCTTTCCGAGAGAGTTCTCTTGGTCAAACTGAGAGGAGGACCCTTCAACATGTCTATTGTAGTAGTCTATGCATCAACAACGCAAAGCACTGTAGAAGAAATAGAATCTTCCTATTCCATACTGGGCAATGCCAAGGCTCAGTATAAAACCCAAGAAATTAGAAACATAATGGGAGACTTGAATGCCAAGGTAGGTAAAGAGAAGGAAGGGAAGACAATAGGTAACTTTGGATTAGAATTCCACAACGACTGAGGCGAAAAATGGGTCCAATGGCGCACAGCAAATGACCAGTTGATAACTAACACCTGGTTTCAAGCAACACACACGACGTCTATGGACATCGAAAAGCCCAGGAGGCGACAAAAAAATCGATTACATAACCATAAACAGGAGATTCTAGAAACTGCAATGGCCAAACTGAATAGAAACACAGCAGCTGGACCAGATGGCATTGTAATAGAGATGCTGACAACCCTAGACAAATTCAGCATAGAGAAAATTACAGAAATAATAAATGAAATTTATAACAGTGGTGTAATACCAGACAACCTAAACAGGTCAATTTTCATAGCACTGCTTAAGAAGCCAGGTGTAAACGAGTGCAAACTCCACCGAGCAATCAGTTTGATGAGCAACATAAAACTCATCATCCGAATCCTGATGAATAGAATGAGAAGCTGAATGAGGCCAGAGATAGGACAAGAACAGTACGGGTTCGTCAAAGACACTGGAACAAAGAACGCGATATTTATTATTAGGATGCTATCAGAAACGAAAAACGTACCTATGTTTTATAGATTATGCAAAGTCAAAGTACGCCACAAAGAATTGATAGAAATGCTCAGCAATATCGATATATTTGGCAACGACATCAGAGTAATCAAGAACCTCTACTGGCAGCAAACCGCCTGCATACGGACAGGAAACGCATTCAGCAGATGTACGAAGATAGAAAGGGGCGTAAGACAAGGATATGTCTTTTCACCCGACCTGTTCATCTCATACAGCGAGACTATTCTGAGGACCCTAGAAGTTATGACAGGATTCGTCATCGGAGGCAATCTGAACAACATAAGGCACGCAGCTGATAGCAGACACGGAAAGGAAACTACAAGACCTCCTACAGGAGGAGGTAGCTGAAGAGAGTAAAAAGAAAGGACTGCAAAAAAAAAAATTGCAAGAAAACCGAATATATGGTCATCAGCAAAACGAACAGCTCAAATGCCAAATACAGGTCGGGGATGCTAAAATCAAGCAGGTACAAAAATTAAATACCTGGAAAGTATTCTAACAGAAGACAGAAAGTGCGACACCGAGATCCGAAGGCGAATTGGCATGGCAATGAGTTATCCAGTGGTTCAGTAGATGTAGACGTTGGTTAGTTCCGGTCACTTAACCCAAAGAGTTGTGAGTTCAATACCAGGCTACAGCAGTGGTAAACAAGTAACTTAGAGAGTCCGGTTAGAAGGAGATAACTCATGACTACCAAAAGAGGCTTCACACAAGGAATGAGAATGATATACCCCAGTGATTGTAATAAAGTGTTCGGTTCTTAATTCCTAGCACTTGAAGAAGGCCGGAGCGTACGATGGCCGAAACGTCGTACAAATTGCAGCAAAGATGAGAACAATAGTCCGAATAACGTAAATAGTGTAAATATTCTCATTTGTTTATGTTTTTAACTAAACAATTTGTTTTAAATTCTTTAAAGGCGAACTTAACAGGAAATATTTATTCGGGCCGCTACTCTGTGGGACCGACTTCCAAGAGTAAAATTCCCCGATTGCTACATTTAGGGTTAATTGTTATCTTCCCAACACATCCGCATAAACTGTGCCTCTTACTCTGAGACAACAACACTTTACCTCGATTAGCTCCCGAGACTTGCACAGGATTAATTTCATTGTAAAAAAAAAAACCTTCAATACTTTCTGTTTCCTACAAAATAAGCCTAAAAATGAACATACCGTATATATATCCATGCACTTTATATGGGAATCCAAATCTATCTATCTATCTATCTATCTATCCAATTCTAATTATCTCTTACTCTTTTTCCTTATCTATCTTGATCTAATTCTAACTATATATATATATATATATATATATATATATATATCACGATGTAATTCTAACTCTCTCTCTTTCCCCGTATCTATCTCGATCTAATTCTCTCTCTCTCTCTCTCTCTCTCTCTCTCTCTCTCTCTCCGTATCTATCTAGATCTAATTCAACGATATATACATTTCCGTATCTTTATCGATATAATTCTAACTATCTCTCTCGATCTAATTCTCTCTCTCTCTTTATCTCCCCGTACCTATTTCGATCTAAATTCTAACTATATCTCTCTCCGTATCTATGGCGATCTAATTCTCTCTCTCTCTCTCTCTTTCTCTCTCTGTATCTACCTTGAGCTACATCTAACTATCTCTCTCACTCCGTGTCAACCGTGTCAATCTAATTATATATATATATATATATATATATATATATATATATATATATATATATGCATTCACTTACGCGCAAATACCCTTGGGAAAGGCATTAATCCGTCTCTACCTTCCAGTTATAGGTTAAATAACAGGACAGATTGGGTTCTCTAGCCTTGGCTGGCAACCAGTCTAATGTAGAAAGCAATGGCAACCTACTGCGGGATAATCTTCTGCCCAGTCAGTCATGTCTCTTTTGCGACATGACCGCCCAAGCGTGTATCACGTATGGCACTTAAATGACTGATTGAATATAATAGCTGGAAACATGATTAAGGCTTCTACTGGACATAAAGTGGGGGATTGGTTTCCTATTGTTTTGAAGTAATAAACTGATCCCCCACTAATTACTACATAATAATATAGTACATCACTTCCCCCATCTAGTTATGAGTCAAATAACAGGACAGATTGGGTTCTATAGCCTTAGTCGTCAACCAATCTACCACAGAAAGCAATGGCAACCTACTGCGGGATAATATCGGATAATCTTCTACCCAGTCAATGATGTCTCTTTCGAGACATGATCGCCCAAGCGTGTATCACGTATGGCACTTAACTGACTAATTCTCTCTCTCTCTCTCTCTCTCCATATCTATCTCGATCTAATTCTCTCTCTCCCTCTCCCTCTCTCTCTCCCTGTGTGTATTTCTCTCGTTGTAATTCTATCTCTCTCCGTATCTATCTCGATCAAATTCTTCTTTCTCTCTATGTATCTATATCGATCTACTTCCAACTATCTCCCTCACGCCGTATCAAACTCGATCTAATTTATGGGATACACATTTCTTTTTATTAAAATAAGCACAGGAAAACACAATAGAACATTCTAGAAAAATTGGATCAAAACAGCAGTAGAATTTAGATTACATTTTTATATTTCTCAACCAATCAGCTAAAAACTTAGAATAAGAACATTCTAGAAAAATAGGCTTGGAAGTAAATTAATACAAAAATATTTAGGCCCCAAAACAAAAATGTAAAATAATAAATCTGATTGGTCAGTAAATGTTTTCACACCCTAATGTTAGGAAGATTAGTTGATCCCCTATTAATGTATATAATACACACAGTTAGAAAAAAAGGTCAGTCACCAAGCAGTAACCAAGCAGGCCATTAAGTCCGCATGACACCGTATACTTTGCCGGCGATGTCATTTCTTCCATGCCAAAAGTTCGTGACCTCGCTTCAAGGACCTTAAAAAGAAAAGCCGACTAATTTTCTTTGAGCAAGGCGACACGTTGTCGCCAACTGAAACAACGCACCAAATGTAAGTAGGAAAGGCTTATTTACAGACTTTGCTAATGCAAACTTATACACGTTTTTGGACAAAAATTAACTTCTTGCCAAGTTTATATTTCTCAAAAAGGCAATTTTAGAATCATGTATTTTGTTGGTTTCTACATACCATTTTATTTTGTCACGTAATAAATTGTTTGTTGTTGAATGTCCGTTGTAAATTATTCCTTCACTTTGCGCGATTGCAAAATTGAGTGTTGTATTTGTGGGGGAAATAATCAACATACAACCCAGCAAATACCAAATCCCCCACAAATTAAAATTATATATATATATCTGTCTGTATCTATCTCGACCTAATTCTAACTATCTATCTCGCTCTCTCCGTATCTATCTCGATAATTCTATTTCTCTCTTTCTCCATATCTATCTCGCTCGATCTTTAAAACTATCTTTCTCTCCGTACCTCTCTCTCTTTCTATGTATCTATCTCGATCTACTTCTTATTCTTTCACTCCGAATCTACCTCGATCTAATTCTGTCTATCTATTTATCTATATCTATCTATTTATCTATATCTATCTATCTATCTATATCTATCTATCTATCTATCTATCTATCTATCTATATCTATCTATCTATCTATCTATCTATCTATCTATCTATCTATCTATCTATCTATATCTATCTATCTATTTCTATCTATCTATATCTATCTATCTATTTATCTATATCTATCTATCTATCTATTTATCTATCTATCTATCTATCTATATTTCTATCTATATCTATCTATCTATCTATCTATCTATCTATCTATCTATCTATCTATCTATCTATCTATTTCTATCTATCTATCTATATCTATATCTATCTATCTATCTATCTATCTATCTATCTATCTATCTATCTATCTATCTATCTATCTATCTATCTATTTATCTATATCTATCTATCTATCTATCTATATCTATCTATCTATCTATCTATATATCTATCTATCTATCTATCTATCTATATCTATCTATCTATCTATCTATATCTATATCTATCTATCTATCTATCTATCTATCTATCTATCTATCTATATCTATATCTATCTATCTATCTATATCTATCTATCTATCTATCTATCTATCTATCTATCTATCTATCTATCTATCTATCTATCTATCTCTATCTATCTATCTCTATCTATCTATTTATATCTATCTATCTATATCTAATTATAATAATTTAGAATTAGATTCTAAATTCTAAGTATCTCTCTCTCCGTGTCTATCTCGATCTAATTCTCTCTCTGTCTCTCTGTATTTATCTCGATTTAATTCTCTCTCTCTCTCTCTCTTTGTATCTCAATCTAAATCTCATTCTCTCTCTCCGTATTTCTCTCTTTCTTTCCGTATCTATCTCGATCTAATTCTCTCTCTCTCTCTTTCTTCGTATCTACCTCTCTATAATTCTAACTATCTCTCTCTTTCCTTATCTATCTCGATCTAATTATAACTCTCTCTCTCTCTCTGTTTATTCAAGAGTGAAGACGAAGAAAGCGAGACAAACAAAAAAAATACTAACACTACTAAAACTTACTACAAAAATAGGAAAGAGAGATAGTGAGTAAGCAATAAAATGAAATTAAAATATATTTTTATGGATAAGAAACAGCATAATTTCCAGGAAAAATTGATTGATTGAAATTTTAAAATCGAAAGTCAGTAAGTGAAATAAATCAATAATGAACGAGTTAAAAAGTTAAAATGAGTTTTTAAGAAGTGAACGCGGACTAATAATTTGAGTAGACTAAAAGATTAATACACCGACTTTTTTGGAACTCCTATTCTTTCTTCAGTAGATTTAATTGTCTTCTTGAGAAATAAAAACGAACCTTTCCATTGCCTGGAGACTAGACAATGCATGTTATTGTTATTGGTAGATCCTAATCGTATTTTCCTTTCCTTCTTTTTTTTTCCCTCAAATAAAAAAAAAAAAAAGAACCAGTCTACTAAAATCTCATGAATTAAGTAAGTGCTAGGTGTGTCATTTGACTGATTTGGTCGCAGGAGGAAAGATCAGAAACAAGTGCTTGTCATAGCAACATTTTAAAAAGAAAAGTAAAATATGGATGGAATAGGTAAAACGACAAGTAATTCCCACAACAGGTAATTATTATTTAAAAGTATTTTGTTTTCTTTATATAATTTCATTGATAATCTTTAGATATTTCTTGATTGTTTATGCAGAAGTGAAAACAAATGCTCAGAAAGAACTTAAATTTTGGCGACTGAATGAAGAAAACGAAAGAAGTTAAAAAATAAAGCTTGTTTTCTCTCTTATTCATTTATTTTTAAAGTGTAAAAAGAAAATTTCTTTAATTTAATTTTGGAGCCTTAATTTCAATTTGACTAGGCAATTAAAGTTATTTTGTCTTTTTTTTTTTTTTTTTTTTGCTTTGGCTAACTCCGGACTTCAAATTGGTTTTATTTTATTTCCAAAGTGTAAAAAGTTAGGAACTAATTACTAATATTTTTCGATTTTGATAAATGTATTGTGCAATGCAAAGGAAAATAATTAAATGCTAATAAAAATTTTAATCTCCAAATTCTCCCCGGTTTTTGTGAAGTTAGTTCCGTTTTTCCTTAGTTTTTCGTTTCTCACATCCAATCATAACAAACACATCAAATCAATCGTTATTCTACGATCGTTTTGAAAAAATAAACTGTGAACATCGTAAATAAAATTAAAAAAATATCCGGTTAAATCCACCAAGAGTTGCGATAGAAATCAGAATCAGTGCAAACAAAAAACTAGGTTTCAACTGCTGCTTCAAAATTTTTAAATCATTTGTCACTTTTTTTTCTTTTTTTTTTTTTTTTTTTTACACTGCATCTTTTCGAATTTTATGAATTCAGGGTGAAATTTGTTTCATCATTGGAAGTTGAGAAGAAGAATTAAATATTGTTGATGTTGACACAACTTTTAACTTAAGTCATCACATCACAAGCAAAAAAACAAAAACAAACGAAAAAACACCTGTATTTTCGTCCCATGAAAACCGTCAATTAACTTTTGTTTTGTTTTACTTTTCTTTTTAATAATTTTTCTTGTATATACTTTGCATTTATTGTTTTTAAATTTATCTGCAGTAGTTAGTACTACAATACGTTGTTTGTCAGTAATACTAAAGAACTAAAATTAATTTACTCAAACTTACTGTTCATTTCTCTGAGTGGTCCGTTCTACACAGTTTTTTTAGTGGGGTGGTATCTGTTGCACCCGAAATGTTTTTCGTACCTAAAATAAATACTGATTTTATTACCTCACTTAACATTAACAATAACATTCTGAAAGCACACCTTAGTTTTTTAATTTCATAAATAAAATTTTGAAATAAATTAAACTTTTACTTTCATAATTAGAGAGAGAAAGAATTTGCGGAAAACCATGATATCATCAGAAATCCTCTTTTAGAATTTATAGATAAAAATCGAAAAGAAATAAACAATGATTCAATGCTATATAGTATTTTCTGGTGCAACCATAGATAAAGGTAAAAATCCTAACATTTAAATTTTAAATTCTGTATTTTTGGTAGTAGTGTGCTCAGAATATGAAGCTAGGTAAAACAATAACAATATGTAATGAATCCAGTGAGCCGTAAACGTTTCGAACCCTAAAAAAAATAAAATTAGAATCTAATTTTATTTTTTTTAGGGTTCGAAATTGGAGTATATCTAATTATTAGATATACTCCAATTTTTGCTACAATTCAGCAATCATTTGCACTAAAAAAAAAATGTCACTGGACGGTAAAACAACAAAGAAAACAAACATTTCTTCGTTTCGATTTAAAAAATATATATATTTAATATTAAAATAAGTTATTGCAATATCAGTCTCTAGTCACTAATTCTGCCAACCATTTTTTTACCCTCTTACATTAATTAATATACCCTGTCAGTGTCAAACTTTCTAAGCACTCTTTTCTTCAGATTTTGGAAAGTACGTTGGATAGAGAATTGTTCAGCACCCGCCTCACATCAGTCACTCATATGAGAAAATAAAAATATTTGTAACATTTTTCTCATTAAAAAAAACATCTGGCACTTAGCTAGGAGAGTGGGAATATCAACGAAGATTGCATTCCCATTGACATTTAAATTTTTCTATCTTTCAGGTACTAAGAAAAGAATGTTGTTAACCACACTTGTCGTTTTGTGTTGTGATCAGAAAAATATGGGAGCATCATAAAAAGTTATGTTCGAAACTATTTTTGAATTAACCTAATTTACTGAACTGAACTTTTTCTTTAAATTTAAAAAAAAAAGTCATTGTTCAGAAATACAATAATTTATTTCAAACATTTTTTTTTCTGAAATTTAATCGCTCTGAATAATTGCTCTGGATTCTCAGGGGAAGGTTGTTTTTTTTGTTTTTTTTTTAGCCGATAACCTTTCAGGAGCAGTGAAAAATATGCCCTCGTTTTAACTTCTGTAAACATTTTATCACAGATTCCTTTACAGCCTGCAGAAGTGATAACATTCTGGTTATGTGCAAATTAAAAGGAAAACTTTTTTTTTATGCCATGTCTCTCCAGGACATAGCCCTTCACAGATTCCTTTTCTTTAACTGGAAATAGCTATAACTTCTTAGGGGGGGGGAAGTGTAGTGGTTTCCTGTTGCATTTACTTCAGATTTCATTCTTGAGTTGTCTTTCTCCCTTCAACATGAAAGTAATAATGGCTCTACACAGATTCCTTTTCTTATCTGGAAATTGCCATGGTTTCTTGGAAAAGATAATGAAGTAATTGCCTTCTCCACAGATTTCACTTCAGAGTTGTTTTCCTTGTCCTAGACTGGCTGCCATTAAAGGCTACTATTCAATGTGTATCTGAAGAGACAAGATGATTCCTGCCTTTCCCAATAGGATAAATTTTAAAATTAAAGGAAAATCTTAAAAAATTATGTCTAACAATTTTTTTTTGTTCTGACATGCCTCTTCAGGGTGTAGGCAATCATGGATCTTCAAACTTTTTTTTTTTTTATTGGAATTACCATGCATTCTTGGGAAATATAGTTCAGTGGTTTCTCATTGCCTTCTCCATAATTTGGTTTTCAGAACTTTCAGAGGGCTCAAGAATTCATTCTGTTACTTAACCCATAGCTTGGGGATGGAGAAAAGACAGATTCACCTCATTCACAAAGATATTAGTGTGAAAGTGAATACAATTGGTTAGGCCGGAATTTTGAACTCTGCTGATTCTAACTGTGCTGGTAATCCTTACTCTACTCAGTCAGTTAAGTGCCATATGTAATACATGCTTAGGCAATCATGTCTCTTTTGATATAGGACTGACTGGGTAGAAGATTATCCTGCAGTAGGTTGCCATTCCTTTCTGCGGTATACTGGTTGCCAACCAAGGCTATATAACCCAATCTGTCCTGTTATTTAACCCATAACTAGAAGGAAGAGATGGATTAATACCTTTCCCAAGGGTATTTGCGTATAAGTGAATGCAGGGAATTCAACTGGAATTTGAACTTGGTTCCCAATTTGTCGTTCCGAGCCAATATCCACTGCACCACAACGCACATCCTTGCTCTACTCACACAGCCAAAATTAAAATTAAAAAAGCCAGAGAAGACCATGTTCTATAGCAACTCCAGACATAAAAAAATAGATACAGCTACAAAACAATTATAAAATTTTGGGTATGGTCAATCAGATGTGCGATGTGGTGCAGTGGATACCGACTCGGAACGAGGACTCAGTAGAGCTGAGTTCGAATTCCAGTTGAAGTCCTTGCATTACATTTACACGCAAATACCATTGGGAAAGGTATTAATCCGTCTCTTCCCTCCAGTTATGAGTTAAATAACAGGAGAGACTGGGTTCTATAGCCTTGGCTGGCAACCAGTTTACTGCAGAAATTAATGGCAACCTACTGCGGGATAATCGTCTGCCCGGTCAGTCATCTCTCTTTCAAGACATGATCGCCTAAGTGTGTATCATGTATGGCACTTAACTGACTGACAGTGATTCAAAGTGGAACACTTTAAAGGAAGTATGGATGACAACAACAAAAGAAAAAAACTATTTGCATTGTAAATTTTTATTGTAATATTCACAACATTTCAGCCATTGCATGCTTCGGTTTTCTTTAGGTGATTTTCATTTTCTCTTAACACAAATATTAAAGCAAGAAGAAACCCAAAATGTAAAATAATCTGAAAAAAAATTTATAACATTTGAAAAAAATCACATGAATTTTCTTGTTCCATACTTTATAAATATTTTTATAAATTTATGAATAAAAATTGTTTTCGTATTTGTAAATAATAAATATTGCATTGTACTTGGCTTACATATTTATAAAATTTTGGGAATAGTCAATGATTTAAAGTGGAACACTTTAAAGGAAGTATGGATGACAACAACAAAAAAAACAAACTATTTGCATTGTAAATTTTTATTGTCATATTCACAATATTTCAGCCATTTCATGCTTTAGTTTTCTTCAGGTTATATACATTGGAATTTCAAATTGAACCTTTTATTTAGTTCACATTTCTCTATGTCCTTGGTGTCACCAAGACAATTTATTATTGATGGGTGTAGTCTTAACATTGGCAAAGTTCAGTATTTCTAACTTTTAAGAAATGGTATGTCAAAAGGACAGTTATTCCCTTACACTACTATTGCTACTATTACTATTACTACTATTACTATTACTATTACTATTACTACTACTATTGCTTTATACTCACTTCCTCAGCAATGTTTAATGTTTTAAAATGGCAAAGATTAAAATTTGAATGAAACCCACACAGATAAAAATAGATTTAAGGCACTTCGGCATTTTGTAATACTTACCAAGCTTGTCTCACTAGAAAAATTACAACTGAGTAGTGAGTTCAATCCTTACTGGGTGCCCCTTATTTTCAGCCTTGAGTCATATCCTAACTATATTTATAAAATCACCATATGAAAATGGATTTATACATTGTCTTTGTTCTTGAGAATTGGGAACAAAAATATTGAATACTACCTATTTATTAGATTGATTGTTGACCAAAATAATTTTATATTTAAAAGATTAAAAAAATGATTGTTGACCAGAATGATTTTAGATTTAAAAGATTAAAAAAATGATTGTTGACCAGAATGATTTTAGATTTAAAAGATTAAAAAAATGATTGTTGACCAGAATGATTTTAGATTTAAAAGATTAAAAAAATGATTGTTGACCAGAATGATTTTAGATTTAAAAGATTAAAAAAATGATTGTTGACCAGAATGATTTTAGATTTAAAAGATTAAAAAAATGATTGTTGACCAGAATGATTTTAGATTTAAAAGATTAAAAAAATGATTGTTGACCAGAATGATTTTAGATTTAAAAGATTAAAAAAATGATTGTTGACCAGAATGATTTTATTATTTAAAAGATTAAAAAAATGATTGTTGACCAGAATGATTTTAGATTTAAAAGATTAAAAAAATGATTGTTGACCAGAATGATTTTAGATTTAAAAGATTAAAAAAATGATTGTTGACCAGAATGATTTTATTATTTAAAAGATTAAAATATTGATTGTTGATTAAAATGATTTTATATTTAAGATTAAAAAAATGATTGTTGACCAGAATGATTTTAGATTTAAGATTAAAAAAATGATTGTTGACCAGAATGATTTTAGATTTAAAAGATTAAAAAAATGATTGTTGACCAGAATGATTTTAGATTTAAAAGATTAAAAAAATGATTGTTGACCAGAATGATTTTATTATTTAAAAGATTAAAAAAATGTTGACCAGAATTGATTTTAGATTTAAAAGATTAAAAAAATGATTGTTACCAGAATGATTTTAGATTTAAAAGATTAAAAAAATGATTGTTGACCAGAATGATTTTATTATTTAAAAGATTAAAATATTGATTGTTGATTAAAATGATTTTATATTTAAGATTAAAAAAATGATTGTTGACCAGAATGATTTTAGATTTAAGATTAAATAAATGATTGTTGACCAGAATGATTTTAGATTTAAGATTAAAAAAATGATTGTTGACCAGAATGATTTTAGATTTAAAAGATTAAAAAAATGATTGTTGACCAGAATGATTTTAGATTTAAAAGATTAAAAAAATGATTGTTGACCAGAATGATTTTATTATTCAAAAGATTAAAATATTGATTGTTGATTAAAATGATTTTAGATTTAAGATTAAAAAAATGATTGTTGACCAGAATGATTTTATTATTTAAAAGATTAAAATATTGATTGTTGATTAAAATGATTTTATATTTAAGATTAAAAAAATGATTGTTGACCAGAATGATTTTAGATTTAAAAGATTATAAAAATATGTGAACCAACTATAATGAAATATTTATTTTCCATTTTATAAAGATTTGTTAATTTGTTTCATAAAGAATTAAATATGAAAAGAAATTTTTATTCATAAATTTATAAAAATATCCTTGACGAGAAAATAAATAAACACAACAATGAGTAACTAATGATATATTTAAAAAAATCATTTTTTCCAGTAATTTCTTCATTTTCTCTTACCACAAATATTAAAGCAAGAAGAAACCTAAGATATAAAATAATCTGAAAAAAAATCACATTAATTTTCTTGTTCCATACTTTATAAAATTTTTTATAAATTTATAAATAAAAATTGTTTTCATATTTAAAATAATGAATATTGCATTGTATTTGGCTTACATATTTTTATAATCTCATAAATATTGTAGAAGGAGTATGCAGTAATAGTAGGGTAAATAGAAAACCCATCCCTTGATACACCTTTTGCAGGTACATAGGTTAATCATTGCCTTAATATCATATGTAACACAAGTGAACAGGAAGTTACCTCCTTAACAACTCAAAACAGGACATATTTATGGCTTTGCACCTAAATTCTGGTCAAAGATTATCTTAAAGAAATATACCTTTATTAACCAATCAGAAGACAGGAAAATATATTTAAAGTTGATCCACTTTTATCCTCCAAAAATGCTTAAATAAACATGGTTTTTGCCTTTATCTCTTCAGAGGGCCTCTGGCCGTCTCCTGAACCCAAGTGCAGGCAACTTGTATTTATTACCCTATTCCTTTTTTTCTCAAGCTCCTTCCTCTCTTTTTTATAATCATTTTACTGCTACTGATATGCATGGGGTTACATAGGAGGAAAGTTATGAGAAAGAGTGACAGGTTATAGGTGGTGTCAGGAAGTGGGTAAGAGAAGGATGAGAATACTGATGAGAGTGGAGTGGATGGAGAAAGGAGCATGAGAGAGAGGATGCAGGTTAGTGAGATAGATGACTATTGACTTTAGATTTTAATTTTTAGAGATTGTAGCTGTCAGGGAAGCAAGTAAACGGAAGGGAATTCCACAGGCAGGAAGTGTGAGAAAAGAAGCTGCTGGAGTAGAATTCTTCAGAGAACATTTTATAAAAACATAAACTAGACTTTACACAGTGAAATGATCATTTACGAGTGAGCGGACACATCAAAGGCATCTTGACTTCAACAATACTCCTGCTCCACACACACACACACACAGACACACACAGACACACACACAGACACACACACACACAGACACACACACACACACATTTCTCATCATTTTCAACCTATTATACATTCTACTTTCTTTGCTTTTTCACAGGACTTATTACACTTAAGTACTTTCACAAACTCTTGTTGACATACCAACCTTGTACTATATGTATGTACATTACTATTATTTTGCATAATACTAAATATAATATCTAAATCTAAACTTATTTATAAATGGAACTTTGTCTCTGTGTGTGTGTGTGTGTGTGTGTGTGTGTGTGTGTGTGTGTGTGTGTCTGTTACCTATAGACTCCAAAACAGCTGAACCGATTTTCTTGAAAATTTACACAGTTGTACTATAAGCATCTGTGAGTGTTCTTAGCTAGGTTTTGTGTCGGGGTACCCCCGATAAATATTGAAAATCAATAATAAAAAAAATCGGGTTATAGAAGGTGTGGTCCGATTTTAATCAAATTTGATACACTCATAGACAAAGACATAAGAAATGATATTCAGAGGTTTCAAGGTTGCAGTTCATACAATAGTGCAGAAAATCGATAATATATATATAAAAGGCAAGATGTCTGTGTGTGCGCCTGTTTATCTGCCTATATATCTGTATTTTTTTCAGCCCTTTTATTTTAGGTTTTGCTTCGGGTTTGGCTCTAAGTAGGTATAATTGTAGTTCTTAGTCTCAGCCATGATACCATTTACTCAGAGGACTTATTTAGCCTTCAAAATTCAGTTTATGATGGAAAAAACTTATTTGATATCGACACCAGGAAATCAAAATTTGACTTAAATCCATTGATTTTGCTTTCAGTCTACAGTTTCGCTTTAACTGGAAAAAACTTGCTTTTTAGTCTTTTGTGCCAATGTCCAAAGAGTCTAAGCTCCAGGACCATGGATTAGTTTTAAAGCTTTCATTACACCTGAGCAACACTGGGCTACACTGCTAGTATTTAATAGTCTATAACATTAATTATTTATATAAATATCTTGATTGTTCTTATTTTAACACATCCCTCATAGTGAACTAAACAAGGTCAAATCATACCCTAACAAACAATCCACTATAAATTGGTGACTGTCCTTCCTATACTGGCGACCCCCCCCCCAAATCCACTATGACACCAATGGTATTGTGTTGATAGCAGATGCAGCAGGAAAGCTGAAATTACTCTAGAAAAATGCATGGTTGTCAGCAAAAGGTGCAGTTGAAATTATAGGCTACATATTAGGGAGGTGAATCTCAAAGAGGTACAGGATTTCAGCTATCTTAGTAATATATTAACTGATCTAGTAAAATGTGGCGCAAATCCAGATTTGGAATAGCAAAAGATCCCTTTCAGAGCAAGGTGTTAAGGGATCAAAAATGTTTTAGTCGCAGAAAGAAGCATGAGACTGAATGAAAGCTATCCAACCTAGACGGAAAAAAGACTTGAAACACTAGAGTTGTTATTCTATCAACAAATAGAATACAACAGACACAGTATTTGAGAATTGAGGAAGTTTAAAGAAAACAAGGAAATACAAGAAACTGCTTGTAATGAAGCTATAGGAAAATGGTTAAGGTTTATTAAATTGGCCTTGTGTCAAACATAACCAAACTTCCTACAACTTACAGCTTTTATCCAGAATTATCAGAATGTTATCAGCAGGTGGATTTGTAGAAGAATAAAAGTATGCCTTTAGTGTATTTAAATAGAAATTTATTAATAGAAAAGAATAACATGAATTGGCAGAAGTTAATGTTCAATGAGAAACAGTTTTGTGAAGTTAAGAGTATCAAAAGTTTATAGTAGTCCTTGCAAGAGTCAGTTTATGTGTACGTAGGCAGGAACATATGTATGAATGTTTATTGTTGAGTAGGATTGTTTTTGAAGTTATCATTCAAGGTGAATGGTAAAAAGGAAGGAGGTGAGAGAGAAAGATAGACAATAATAGCGATCACTTGACATTTATCAAGGGATGTGTTAATTATGCTCATCTCATTTCTCTCTGGCAATGGTGAAACTTGCTCTGTCTTTTATTTTGTTTTCTGGGGCTCCAAACAGGTCGTTTGGGAATTCACTTCTGGATGTGATTCTGGCTTTTCTATTTTGTTTTTAGATGTTTCCTAGTTTTCTATTGGCCGAAAAATATTTCGCATTGAGGTGTGAAATTTCGCGACTTTTGTGTGTGCTAAGCAAAGTTTGTAATTCAAGTAAATTCATTTATTTTTAGCATAATCAATGAGTCAGTGCTTAGCATTTGAATTTTTAAATCTAGAACTTGTTTTGTTCACTACACTAACAATCAGAAAGAAATTTTGCTGAAAATGAATGCTTAGAGCATTTAACACAATGCATGGCATATTAAGGGTGAAAAAAGCATGAGAAAATAGTGAGTAACCTACTTAAGGGTGGGTAAAAGTATAACAGGTCAATAATTAAAACTAATATTTTTTTTCCTTAAAACGTCCTCATTACTCACATGCTTCATTCATGGTATTCTCAGCATTGTTCTCTTGAACCACATTTCTGTTTTTTTTTTTTTGTTTTTTTTTTAATCATATCACCCCAAGCAAGGCGGTAACGCAGGGGGCTACATAGGAATGAAAAGATTGGAAAAGAGAAAGCCGGAAACCACATCCTAAATAAGGAACAAGGGATGAGCTTCTTCACCTGTTCAATAGACGTGGGTGGAGTGTGAATCTGGCAATAGTTTATCATATCTACTCCAACTGTTGTACCAAGTCTCCTGTTCATGTGTGAGAAAATTGTCCAATATCAAGAATGTCAAGTCTTTGGAAAAGTAAATTAATGAAACTGAGACACTTTTTTTCTTTTTTATTTCTAATAATTTCACTCCCAAGCAAGGCAGTACTGCCACTGATGTGCAGGGGGCTACATAAGAGTAAAAGTTTAGATAAGAAGAGAGTGAATAGAAAGATGAACCAGTTACAGGGGGTGTCAGAGAAAGAGCAAGAGAAGGAAGGAAACACAGATGTGAAGACAGTTGCGAAGGTAGAGAGAAAGGAAAAGAACAAGATATACAGGGTGATGTAGAAAGAACTGGAGTCAAGTGGATAAGTGATGGGTATTGACATTGCATTTAAATTCCTGGAGGTTGTAGTCATCAGGAAAGCAAGTATATGGAAGGGAGTTCCACAGGTAGGAAGAGCAAGCAAAGAAACTGCTGGAGTAGAATTGTTGGCTGCATTTGGTTGATCTAACTGTAATTGCCAATCCGGGGGCACCAGTGACTTAAGTTCATTGGAGCAGAAGCCATGAAAATATTTGTAGAATAGACAGAGGGAAGCCATATCTCACTGGTGAGAAAGTGGCTGAAGTTGAGCTGCCAAGTTGGGACCTATCACCTTACAGATTCTCTTTTAGGAAAGAAAGCTCAGAAAAGTTCACACTCACCGAACATTGAAGGCAAGATGAACACAGAAAAGCAGTGTGTAGCCTACCTAATGAGCTTGTGTAAATGGATGGCAGAACTGGGAGTGATAAGAAAAAGACAAATATTGCTTAGAAATAAGCATAGGATAGGAAGTTATGGAGATCCATGATCCTCCTTATTCTGAAAGGACAGAGAACAAAACAACAAGTAATTTACCTAATTAGCTAAATAGATGGTTGAACAAGAAGTGGGAGGGACAGTAAAAAGACAAATTACTGAGTGCTACAAATGGTAGGAAGCTATGGAGAGTCATATTCTTCATTTTGAAGGGACAGAGGGAATTGGCTAGTAACTTACCTAACAAGCTTGTGTAAATGGATGGTAGAACATGAACTGTGAGTGTTCGTAAAAAGACAAACATTACTTAAAACTACAATAGATAGGATGTGATGGAGAGCCATGATCCTCTTTATCAATAAGTAAGCTACCTAACAAGCTTGTGCAAATGTGTAGCAGAACAGGGAGTAGAAGAGAGAATAAAAAGATAAATATTGCTTAGTATGCCAAAGGATAGGATGTGATGGAGAGCCATGATCCTCTTCCTCATTTTGGAGGGACAGTGGAAAACAACAAGTAACCTACTTAATGAGTTTGTGTAAATGGATGACAGAAGAACTGTGAGTGATATTTACAAAGAGAAACATTACTTAATACTACAAACAATAGGAAGTTATGGAGAGCCATGGGCCCCCTCGTCTTGAAGGGATAGAAGGAAACAGTAACTTACCTAATTAGATAAATTGAAGGTAGAACAGGAAGTGGGAAGAATAGTAAAACATTACTTAGAACTACAAAGGATAAGAAGTTGTGGGGAGCTATGACCCCCTTGTCTTGAAGGGATAGAAGGAAACTACAAGTAACCTAAGCTTCTTTAAATGAGTATCAGAACAGAGAGTAAGAAGGAGAAACCTTGCTTAGAGCTACAAAGGATAGGAAGTTGTGGAGAGTCATGATCCCCTTGTCTTGAAGGGATAGAAGAAAACAACAGCTAACATACTTAGAAAGTTTGCGTAAATGAGTAGGTCAGTCCATCAATTAAGTACCATATATGATACACGCTTGGGCGATCATGTCTTGAAAGAGACATGACTAACTGGGTAGATTTTCCTGCAGTAGGTTGCTATTATTTTCTGCTGTAGACTGGTTACTAACCAAGACTATAGAACCTAATTTGTCATGTTATTTGACCCATAGCTGGAGAAGAGAGATGGATTATTACCATTCCCAAGGGTATTTGTGCAAAAGTAAATGCAAGGAATTTAACTGGAATTTGAACTCGGTTCTCTGTTTTCTCATTCCAAGCCGATATCCACTGCACCACAAGAATAATTTCCATATTCACATTAGGTGAAAAGATATATTTTTTTGTCATACAACAAATGAGATTTGAATTGAAATTTATATACAGTTATGCTTGATATAATATGTACATCTGTTGTATATATTGTGAATTATTGTTGGATATTTTGTTTTTGTCCTACTTTCTGGTGTTCAAAACATTTGATTAAACAGTGTTCATGATCCAGCAAAGGAGAGTAAGCAATTGATCAATGACACAAAATAGGACACTCGATAGCATTCCTACTCGAACATTGTGGTAACAAATTAAAGCTATTATATGACTATGATGATACAATTAACTCCATTATTTCTGATTTGAAAAACTATTGCTACAGATATGTTTACGTCACTCAAAGAGTATCAAGTTGTTAAATACAAGCAACAGTTTATTAATAATAGTTATTCACAATAAAAGAAAAGGTATTTGTGAAAAGTCATCTTGATGAGACATGTCTTTAAAACATCTAATTACACTAAATTCAAAACTATGTGGAAGGTAATGGGAAACCACTCTACTATCTTTTCCAAGAAGTCTTCCCTAACTACTTCCTTCGTTCTTGTTTTTCTTTCCTTTTTGTTGAATTGTTTTGACAAAAACTTTAGTAATAATTTATTGACAGTTATTTTCATAATTACAGTTGGCACAAATTTTGTTGAGGTTACACTAGTCAAACAAATTGAAATGAATTAAAGCTGGACCCAGGAGTTTATTAGTTTTTCTTTCTTGTTCATCTTGTCTGGTCTTGTCTGTTTCATTTACTTTCTTTCTTTCTTTGTTCTTTCCTGGTGGTTGAGGGTTTTAAATGTTGGGCTATACGTATACTCCTAAACTCCAGTACAACACTTTAGCTCCTACTTGAGCTAGGCAGGTGGTTGGAGAGGCCTGATCCAATCAACTGGCTGGTCACATCAAGCCCTAAGTCAAACTAAAAAAAAGCAAACAAAATTTGCTTACATTTCCCACATCAAACATTAAACTGACTGAGTAACCAGTGGCTGTAGGTTCAGTCAGACTGGGAACCAAGGAATCTGACATGGCTGTTTCAACCTCTGAGAAACGTTCATACTTGGGTGGATGATCCTGGATATAACAAGTGATTGGAACCTGCCTCATGTTTTGAGTACACCAGTTATGAAACCCTAGAGGAATGAGGTGAATGGGATTTCCCCTCTCTTCATCTCTACCATGTGGGGATATCTGGGGTGGGTGTGCAGCATGGTTAATGAACAATAAAGTCTGAGCACAAAAAAAAAAGCAAGAGGATGTGCATTGATATAGACACAGAAAATCAATCTAAAGAAAAATTTTGGAAATTCATTGTAATAGAACCAATAGAAGACAAACTAATAATGAAATTTTATTTTATGACAGGAAAAAATTTTTTATCAGCACAAATAACTCCAAAAACAATGAGAAAAAATGGAAAATGATACATTACTGATAGAGGTAAAAGGAAACATGATGCTGAAATTCTACTCACGGTGACCAAATTTCAGGATCTGAAAGTAAGGGTTTTACCCACACCAATTTTCAAATTACTCCCGAGGTGTGGCAAGAAGCACTGAACTTTCATTGTGTATACTGGGGGAAATTAGGAACAATAATTCTACCAAAAAACAAAACATTACAAAAAAAGAATATCCATTAAAAAAAAAAGATAGAATTATAATAGCTACCTTCACGCAATTACTGAAAAAACAGCATATCATGATGTTAAAAGGGCTCAAACGTAATAAAAACAGTTTTATCATCAAAGTGTTTATGCTATTATTAAGATTAAAGATCAAATTTTGTTATTATTTTTAAAAATTTTTTTAATCCTTTTTCACATCATTGAAATTTTGGTTAAAATTTTTTTTTTTTTGTCAGCAATTCACCAGATGTTTGCTAGAGGTTACTATTATGGTAAACATAATATTATGCAAGTCATTTTTTTTTACATTGAAAGACTCATTAATTTGGAAATTTTTGCAAAAATCAACTAATTGACTAATTTTAATGAAACTTTCAAGACTTATTCACAAATGAATGAAGTTATTTATGCAATTGTTATTTTTAGAAAATCTTAGAAAATATGTTTTTTTTTGTTGTTTTTTTATTTTTTTTTTTACATGTTACCCCCGTCTCTCTTCACTTCAATTCATTGCATGAAACTTTTAGAAATTCTGCATGGATCCCAATATTTTTTATTAGTTAAATGCAGGACTCCTTGGGGAATGCAGATCATGTAATTTTTTTTTTAAGAGACTATTTATCCGAAAATTTGCTCTGAATAGTAAAATAAAAAAAGCATTAAAACTATGCCATTTTTAATTTAAATAATGTTTTAATTGGTTTTATAAATAATATATATTAAAGATATCATATTCTGAAGGAAAAATAATTGCTGAAGAATGAATTTTTTATAAGAATTGTTTTCAATTTTTCTTTTCTAATTATGATGCATTATAAAGTTTCAAACATCTTTTAAATTTCTTCCAGTAACTGTCTTTTGTTATCAATTTATTAAGTAAAGACTATATTTACAAATTAAAAATTAATACAAATCATTTAGAATTAAGATTTCTTAAATAATTAAAAAATATTTTTTTATGTTAAAATGCACATTGAATATTTTTTTTTTCTATGGAAACTTATATGAGATTCATCATTAAAAGGTCACATGTTTCAAGAGTTGTTTCCCTTATGAAATGTTAACTTGGATTATGTCATTTTTTGGTCACCATACTTCCAGATGTATAAAAATTGATTGATAACAGAGGCTGTCATCACCTACTTGAAAGATCAGCAAGTGAAACCTTTCTGATTAAGAAATACTTTTATTCTAAATTTCATGCCATAAACAAGTAACATTTGTTTCAAATCAGATTAATTTAACTTTAATTTCCAAAAATAATGTGTCACAGATGTATATTAAAATTTGCAAGATTTTTAAAACCGAGAATTAACTTTTGTTTACGAATGTGTCAATCACTCAAAAAATTCTAAAATTCTCAACTTTAGATTCCAATCAGTATAATTTCTGTTTGAAATATACTAGAGTATTTTGCTTACTGGAAGTAGTAAAGTTAATCATTTAGCTTTCAATTAAGCTAAAATTAAATCTTTAAGAAAACTTAGGTATTGAAAATGAGTGGAGGTATCTAAATTATAGATCCCAACACTTCTCTCGTTACTTCTGTTGCACCAGAACCACCACAGGAAATAAAAATTGGATACACAGTTTCTAAAGTAGAAACATATATTCCAGACCCACTAAGATGCTTCAACTGCCAAAGATATGAACACAGTAAAGATAAATGTACAAGGAAGTCACTGTGTGGAAAATCTGGCGACAATGATCCTAACCACACAGAGCTCACATATTCAAATGAAACCAAATGCCCTAATTGTAAACAAAATTATAGGGCAACTTCCAGGGACTGTGAAACCTGAAAAAAAAGAAAAAGCTTTATTAAAGATTAAACACAGCTAAAAAATTTCCTACTCAGAAGCAAGGAAAAAACATTGAAACAAACTCTACTACGCCATTAAATAAAAAAATTACCCAAGCAACATCAAGCCATGCCTATAAAAATACAATATTAAACAAATTACATGAAATATAAGAATTTGGATCATTAACATCATACATTGGAACTGTAGAGGTTTTAAACCAAGCGATGAGGAAATCAAACAACTCCTTACAGATTACAATCTAAATATGGTATAATTGCAGGAGACCTTTCTCAAAGAAACTGACATCTCTTTTAAAGGATATGACACTTACAAAAAATTGAATGTATTTTTTAATTCTTGTGTTTTATGTAAACCTTAAAACCAATTGTAAACTTCCCGGTTCATACTCCACCCACATCTATTGAACAGGTGAAGAGGCTTATCCCTTGTTCCCTGTTTAGGATGTGGTTTCCGGTTTTCTCTTTTCCAATCTTTTCACTCTTTTCTTTTTTCTTTTTTTCAATTGGAATAGATAGACTAAACTATTGCCCGGTTCACACTTCACCCATGTCTATTGAACAGGTGAAGAGGCTCATCCCTTGTTTCCTGTTTAGGATGTGGTTTCCGGCTTTTTCTTTTCCATTCTTTTTACCCTTATGTAGCCCCCTGTGCATCAGTGGCATTATCGCCTTGCTTGGGGTGATATGATTAAAAAAAAAAACAAAAAAAAACGACCAATACCACTGAACCAAAACTATCCACAAACAATGTAAATCCAGCAAAATATTCACTGACAGCAACTGCTCAACAACAAAATATTCAAAACTTCTCAAATAATTGAGAGCAAAAACAAACAATCAAAACTCAATACAAAACAAAATCAAAATCCAAGAAATAGAAGAAACAGAATTAAAACCAAATAAATAGAATGGCAACCCACAAAAAGATAATCAGAAAACAAACAAAATAAGAACCCAAATAATGAAATACATACAAATACTTGGCAAAGGACAAGTTCACAATTTCACAAGTTTGTGTTAAGTGTAACAAAAGAAAAAAAAAATAATTGACCAAAATTCAGAGTTAGATCACATACAAATATTTAATTTACAATAAACGCAAAACGATATATATATACACAATTTACAATTTTTTGCATTCAAAACAGAAACGTAGAGTTTACTACTGGCAGGCAAAGTGTTACGAAGGAGAAGGAAGGGTTAGTATCTTTACCCAGTCAAGTTAGCAAAGTAGCTTAGGTGCTATACTTTTTGGAAATCCTTAAATGTGAATATAAAGAATAATTTCCAGTATGGTCAATGAAAAGGTAAAAAAAAAAATCTATTTACTCTTTTAGTTCCATGAGGTTCTCTTTCAGGTTTTAGTTGGTCGGCAACTTTTCTTAGAGATTCTTTCAGCTGGATATAAATCCTTGAATCAAATCCGGAGTTGATAATGTCAGCAAATCCTGTTAACAACTGACTACTCTCTTTCCAAAACCTATTTTTATAGGGGCTAACATTTAATTTGCATATTCTAGAATCCTTTAGAATTCTCTAGATTTTACTGGAATGTTGTACAATCTTCCAAAATGTTCTATTCCTAATTTTTTTATTTAACAACTACTTCAAGAATTAAAACTTTTTTGTAATAACAAGTACGACTCAATAGAATCCCTGACTATATTATTAATATTATTTTTTATATAAATGCATCTACATAACAACAAACAAAGAAACCAAATAGGACAATAGTATAGAATAAATGAAAATAGATAAGGATGGCTATATTTTTGTTTTTTGCTTAAGATTATTTCACTAAAATAAAATAATCACCACTCAAATGGACAAATGGAACACAAGCATCATAGAGTGGAACTGTAGAGGTTTTAAACTAAACGATGAGGAAATCAAACAACTCCTTACAGATTACAATCTAAATATGGTATAATTGCAGGAGACATTTCTCAAAGAAACTGACATCTCTTTTAAAGGATATGAAACTTATAACAAATTGAATGTATCAACAATAGAGATTAGACCAAGTGGGGTTACTCAAATATAGGTGAAAAAATCAATACCCCATGAAAAACTACAACTAAACACAAAGCTACAGACCATGACAGTAAATGCTTCTATTTGTTGAATACTAAACATATGTTCATTTTATGTTTCTCCAAAACATGGGCTGAAATAGAAAGACTAATTTGCCAACTTTCCAATCCCTTTTTACTTATGTGGGACAAAATGTGGGGCTGTAGGAACCTCAATCACTAGTAAAATTATAGAATCTCTCCTAGAATCATCTGATTGATGTATCCTTAATAACCAAATGCACATTTACTTACACCCAGGGGCTAGATCAACATCAGCTGTTGACCTAACCATATACTCCCCATCAATTTTTCTGGACTTTCAATGGAAAGTTGATGATGACCAATGTGATTTTGACCACTCACCTACTTTTCTAAATATAAGCAAGCCTATGCCAGAAGAAATTAATCCACAATGGCAACTACACAAAGTTAACTGGCTAAAATTTAATGAACTCTGCTAATCCTTAATTAATATGGAAATTCTCAACAAACCAGAACCAATAGTCTCTTTTATAAAACATAATAACACAAATAGCAAGACAAACAATACCTAAATATTCCTTTAAACCACATTCCAAATCAAAACCCTGGTTCATAACAATGCTGAGAAGCAGTTAAAATCAGGAAAAAATGGTAAAGATATTCATACTCAATCAACAACAATCAACCTACAAAACTACAAACAAGTTTGAGCAAAAGCATGCTGTATTATTAAAGAATCCTAAACAATATCTCCCAACTAACCAACAAAACTCCAATGAATAAAACAATAATAAGGAAAATTAATGGAAAAACATCACAAGCTGCAATAGTCCACTTGACCAAAACAAACAGAGATAAATGCACTGGGGGGGGAAAAAAAAAATAAAAAAACAAAAACAAATTGCTAACCTAATAGCAACAGAATTTCAAAGAAATTTCTTAAACCACTACACTCTTAAATTTCAAAAATATAAAAACATGGAACAAGAAAAACTTAAATTCACTTCAAATAATAACGAATACTATTCTCTTTACTATGGCAGAACTAAAAGACTCCATAAACAAATGTAAAAACTCTGCAACTGTTCCAGATAAAATTCATTAACAATTTTTTTAAAACACCCCCCCCCCCCAGTAAATCTCATTTTATATGTTCACTTATATATGGGGGTTCATGTAATGTTTTTTGTGTCAAGCTTATGTAGCTCTATCCAGTCATCCAAGACATCTAGTACTGTAGCTGATTGACGGAGTGATCTCTTTGACTCTGACCTACCTTATCCCACATAGTGATTAGGTTGATTGAAGAAGGCCAAGATTGATTCATCGCAGATGTTCTAATATTGGGCTGGTTCAAGCAGAGCGAAGACGTGCAGTAAAAAAAAAAAACAAAGTAATATTGTAGCAGTCGGGGAAACTAGTAAACTGAAGGGAATTCCACAGGTGGAATGTGAGAGAAAAGAAGCTGCTGGAGTAGAATTTGTGTTTATATTTTATTGGTTTCACAGTAAAAGGGTGAAGCCTACTTGCTAATATTGTGGCTCGAGCAAATTCATGCATAGGGGGAACCAGTGAACTAAGTTCATCGGAGCAGAAGCCATGAAAGTACTTGTAGAAGAGAAACAGAGAAGCCACATTGCACCGGTGAGAAAGTGACTGTATCTGAGCTGCCAGGTTGGGATCAATCACATTACAGATTCTTCGTTGGATTTTGTCAAGGTCCCCTAGGTGGATAGCAGAAACTTGCTCTCTCATGTTCTTTCTCCATCTACTCCACTCTCAGTATCTTAGCCTTTTTCTTACCCACTTCCTGACACGCCCTGTAACCTGTCATTCTTTCTCATAACTTTCCTCCTATGTAACCTCATGCAAAACAGTGGCAGTAAAATGCCTTGCTTGGGACGATATGATTATAAAAAAAAGAATTCTATACACTTATAATGTGAATATAAAGTGGGGGATCAAGTCTACATTACAATCAATATATAAACTGATCCCTCACTTTATGGTCACATTCATCCTTCTCTTACCCACTTCCTGACACCCCCTGTAACCTGTCACTCCTTCTCATAACTTTCCTCCTATGTAACCCCTTGTGCACCATTGGCAGTAGACTGCCTTGCTTGGGGCGAGGTGATTATAAAAAAAATATAAAAAATATACAAAATATATCACTGTTTTTACATCAAGTACTGCATACAATGTTTTGTTAATAGTTGCGCTAGCATTCAGGTGTTTGTTGACCTAATTCATTCCTAAATTGAGCGTGACACTTGGCTAAGCTGGTAAGATTTGGCTTGCAGATATAGTGAAGTTTATATAGCTGATTTGGTAAGTTTGGCCCAAGGCTGATGTTCAAGATTTGCTTTGGCAGTTAGTCATGTGCGTTGTGTTCTCTTGTCTTTGTGCAATTCGCTTTGTGCATTCATATTTATTGGTGCCTGCCAAAATCTGGTGTGGGGGTAGGATGCAGTTGGGAGAATTGGTATTTCCTCCACCTGTCATCTCCATAGCTTTTGGTTCTGAGAAATTAATTATTTCACAATTTGGAAGTTCCCTCCTTTTCTCAGGTGATGGTTATAGGCATTACTTTGCCCACAGCTCCTTACCCCTTCTTGTTGGGTTGTCTGTGCCTGCTCCTCTTCAGTGGGTGCAGGCAGGGCCTCCTGCCTCCTTAATCTCTCTTCTACTTAAAAACCACTATAATTCCAAACACATTTTTTTCTTCTCTCTGGTCTGATAATTGAATAAACAATTGACCTTTCAGCCAATGCCATGGAAGGTGAGATGTCATCCTTTGGCATGACATTATACCAATAAATGGCCTCCAACATAGAACAATCTTTCCTTGCCGCAATGGTCTTAATGCTTCATGGTAAACTGCATCTGGCAGCAAGGCCTCTAATTGGAAGGTTGTGAGGAGCGTGTAACCACCTCCTAATTGCTGTTATTCCCAGGTCCACTCTGACTCAGAGTGGTAGCACCTGTTAGGGTCCCAGTTATAGGCAAATAGTTAATCCCCAAACTGGGGTCAAAACACCATGAAAGTATAAAAATACACTTTTATAGAAATATATGCATTAAAATCAACTTTTATAGAAAATATACATTTTTGAAGGAAAAATATTACCATAACAAATATTTGAAGGAAAAAAAATTATTCTCAGCAAAACATTTTTGAATACAAAACTAGAAGACATTTTCAGTTTTTTAAAATATAGAATAAAAAGAAAATTTTCATTAAAATCTGACTAAATCAACCTTTTCACTATAACCAAACATGATAAAAAATACCTTAAAACCCCACCTTTTAGGCATTAAATAACCCACAGAGGTTGATATGTCGTTAAACAAAACTCAAACTTAATGCTTCTGTAGCTGTGTTCTACAATTCCGTTCCTGGCTGGTGAATATGCACAGTGGGACCTCAACTACATGCCACAGTTTCTTGCAAACTTTTTGAAGTACCTGCAAGTGAAGGCAGGGTCATTGTCAGTTAATATTTCAGTTGGTAGGCCCTGTTCAAAGAAAATCTTGCTGGCGCAATGGCCACCACATTGCAAACCTGGAGGGACTGTAATCGATAAGCGTTAGAAAATGCCCACCATTGTAATGGGTTATGTCCTTTTCTAATCTACTCCAATTGTTCTCCATGCCCAGTTTTTCTTTCTTCCAATGAACTGGTGCTGAATCTATTGACTGGCAGGCTTTGACAACTGATCTTACAATTTCCTTGGATATCTGTGAATTGATAGATCTAGCAAAATACAATGTATGTTTCATGCCTGGATGTCTACTTTGTTGGTGGACATCAACCACCTAACTCTCATTCAGTCGGCTCCCCATTGCAGCATAACTTTTTGGTACCGACTCTCCTCCCTCCTTAATGGCACTCTGGTGAGACATTCTGTGCAATTTTGACAAGATTTTACTAGTGTTAGGTCTATGGTCAATCTGTACTCTTCTGCCAATGCCCGCAGTGTTCCCAAGCACCATCTCACTAGCATTTTACCAGCCACTATTGTGTTCACATGTCTGATATCCACTGATACACGCATGCTGAATCAGTGACCAAATGCAACACATGTGACCTGCCATTGAAGGGCTAGATTGATACCTTTGAGTGCTGCGTTTAGTTCAGCCAGATTGATACGACTGGCATCATTGGTCAGGCAGAACCAACATGCATTCTTAACGATGCTTCCATTTGCTTCTAATGCCACTCTCATGGTCACAGAACTTTCATCTACCCAGACCTTTATTTTGTTGCCATCCATACACCAGTCTCCTCCAACAGGGTCCATTTCACATACTTTGGTCATCATTTCCACCTGCATGTGATGCAGATTAGCATCTCTGACCTCATCACCTGTTTCTCATTCACTCAGTGCTTGATGAATGCAGCTGCCACCCTAAGCCAGCCACACATGGGAAAATACACGTTGATGAGTCACCACGTTGGGAACATTCAGGACCTGGCCACCTCACTTCCATCAGGGGGTGCTGTTCTCTCCCCACACCTGTAGGCTGAGGACCCTAGTTCCGTCTCTTAACCATTTTTGTTTTTTTACAAACAACGCCATAATCTAAAAAGTGCTGTCACACACGTGCTGCAGAAACCAGGCTTTTGTTGAGAAAAATGTCATCAATGTAAGCTGATCTGCATGATTTTGGGATGTTATAGCATTGACTACTGATTTCCTGATGAGTGGCGCTACATTTAGGCTGAAACTCAATCATGTAAGGCAGAACAGTTTGCCCTTGAAAATGACTGTTTGAAATGGCCACAGCTCCTTGTCAAGGTAAATTTGTAGGTAAACATTTAGCAGATCTAAGTGTGACACATCAACTTGTTGCTGCCACTCTCTAAGCTTTTGTGTGCACACTTCAGTGTCAGCAGTGAATGCTTCCACAAATTCATTTAATTCTTAGTAGTCAACCTGTTGCTTGTGCTTTTGCACAACTGCCATCAAGGAAATCGGACCCTTTAGTGTGCCAAGTTCCTCCTTGGAGTATGGCAACAACCATTCGTTATGCCACCATAATAAGAATTCTTTCTTGTACGCATCCTGGGCATGGTACTCTATACACTATTCATCAGTGCTGTGGGTGAGTGACCACTCACCCATTTCCATGGCACAGTCCACACTTTTTGGCTCTGGTTGAATGTCACACTGAAATCAGGCTCATTGATTGGAATGGCTGCACAGCCATTCAAGTCTCCAAAGTGTGCTTCACCCAATTCAGTTAGGTAAATACCTGTTAGTTCTTTGATCGTATTGATCCTAAGAAAATCAAAACCCAACAATCGTCCATCTGCAACTAGAACTTCAACATTCACAGGCAGAACCTGTCTAACTTCCAACTTTATTCTGTTGTACCCCCAGCACTTCAAAGTCCTCTTGTCAACTGTCAGCACTCTCACTTCCTTCTGTCTCTAATGGCGACACACAGCTTTGCTCACCAGCGTCAGTGAGCACCTTGAATCTATTAGAGCTGTGCACTCTTGTCCATCCACGAATACTTTTACAGCGGGTAATTTCTTGGTTTTCACTTGCTCTGGAAGAAGACTGGCACTGACGTTGCCTCCCCATGAGCAATTCCCTGGTGTTCTGATGACACATACTCAAGTTTTTTGCAACTAAAACATTGGGTTTCACGGTGAGACTTGTGCACTTGACTGTCTGACCTCACTTGGCATCCTTGTATACAATCCTTTGCCATAGTTTGTCTGGTGATCGCAAAAGCGTGAAACCCAGGGTTACAAACTAACACCTATCTATATGAATATGTCTGCTCTATCACTGATATTGAGCGCTTTTAAATAAGTACCACATATATATAATATGTAAACAATATAATATATATAACAAATTGCATATATATATATATATATATATATATATATATAAATAATTATATACATACACTTTTCACACACACACACACACACACACACACACACACATATATATATATATATATATATATATATATTGGAAGTCAAAACAGTTACAATTGAATACAAGAACAAGAGAAAAGGTAAAAAACAATTAAGGAGTAGCTGTAAAGTGAAAAAGTGATGAAACCGACAAATAACTATAACATTTTATATATATATATATATATATATATATATATATATATATATAGATGATGAAAACCACAAATGAAAAGTGCATATATAAAAGAAAAATTAAGAAGTATAAACAGTCAATTGGTGATACCCACTGATGAGTGGACAGAGTAAGTTCCAAAGTGTTGTCTACAAAACTCTGGAATTGAGATGCTGGAGGCCATTTAAATCAGTAAAGTGACAAAACTTTTACTTGTATTAATTATAAATATATTAATAGAAATAAGTCTGCTGTGTATGCACACACAGTGGAAAGAAAAATTGCTTCGGGACAGGCCACTTTTTCTTTCCAGTGTTTATTAGGAATAGATTCATTTTATGTGCTTATTAATGGAAAACTCTGTCATTATTTGAGGACCCCTTGTGTTCTATAATTTTGAAATGCTAAGAAATCATTGTAGGTATCTTCAGTATAGACCATATCACAAATGCATAGGCAAGCCTGTTAGAAAGCTTCATAACCACAGTCAAGAAGAGAAAGTTGAAACAGCATGAGCACGTCATAAGAGCCAACAATCTTTGCATTGCCATCCTAGAAGGTGTTATCTTGGAGAAAAGAAGATGAGAAGACAGGTAAAAATGGTCTAATAATGTCAATGAGGGGACTGGAAAATCATTCACAGAGACATGGACATTGGCATGCAATTAAGACATATGGGGGGAGATTGTCAGGTGTTCATCGATGCTTCAACCCTACACCCATATATAGTCATGGGACTGATGATAATTTTTCTAGAACTTTTTGTGGAATTGGCAGTATAAAATTAATTTTCATATTACTAAAATCAAAATTAGAATTTTAATGAAATAATGAATATCTGATAAAAATTTAAATTCAGTTGTCATTAATAAATAAAAAATATGTAAAATAATTCAATTATCATTACATAATACATAGAAATATTTTTAAAAAATTAGAATTTAATTATCACTAAATAAAAAATAATTCATAAAAAATTTAGAATTCAATTATCCTCTCCATTTAATAAAGGCTGATGTTTTGTTTGTGTGTATTTATATATATACACACACACACACCTGTCATGCTCATGGAGAGAGACAATAGCAAGGCAGCATCAGCTCAGTTGATTCTTTTCACTCCCAGTTATGAAAGCTCTTACCACATGTTTGCTTTTTAACAGTGCCTTTTTATTTCATTGTTTTACAATAATTGTCAAGTAGTGAAGAATATATCTATAACCTATCTATTATAATAAAGACCATTGTGTATTATATATATATATTTATTATAAATTATATTTTAGAACATGTACATAATTTTTACCGCAGAAAGCAATGGCAACCTACTGCGGGGTAATCTTCTGCCCAGTCATGATTGCCCAAGTGTGTATCACGTCTGGCACTTAACTGACTGACTGACATAATTTTTCTATATATATCCACGACAAAGGTACGTTTGTTTCAACATTGAAACTTCAGTGTCTCATCAGGCAGTGTGAAAAGTAATGGAAAGCCTCTTTCCTTATTCACAGCTCTATATATTATATATCGAGCACTGTTTTAAAATTAATTATATAGAAAATACAAAGATGTTCAAAATGTAATTTACACACATTCAGCAGCTCTATATAATATATATCATATCATTTTAAAATTACTCACATATATATGAAAATTATGTACATGTTCAAAATATAATTTACAATAGCCATCTACAGCCTACATATTATATATTCAAGAGCACTGCTCTTTAAATTGTTTTATATATAGAAAATTATACATAATTAAAATATATTCCAGCATACATATTCATAGTTTCATATATTATATATCTATAATCAATAAATTTATCTGAGAGGAAAAATTAAAAAAGTGTTCAAAATAATAGTTTCATAATAAATAACTACAGAGTTCTATATTATACATTAAAATTGTTCAAATGAATTATATAAAGAAAAATTATAACACTAAAATACAATTTATGAATAATATTCACAGCTCTATATACTATATATCTGTTAATTCTGTTTTAAATTAATTATATATAGAAAAATTATGTACATGTTCTAAAATATAATTTACAATAATTATTCAGCCTATATATTATATATCGAGCACTGTTTTAAATTAATTATATATAGAAAAATTATGTACATGTTCTAAAATAATAATTTACACAATATTCATTGTTCTATATATTATATATCGAGCACTGTTTTAAATTAATTATATATAGAAAAATTATGTACATGTTCTAAAATATTAATGCTAATAATATTCACAGCTCTATATATTATATATCGAGCACTGTTTTAAATTAATTACATAGAAAAATTATGTACATGTTCTAAAATATAATTTACAATAAATATTCACAGCTCTATATATTATATATCGAGCACTGTTTTAAATTAATTATATATAGAAAAATTATGTACATGTTCTAAAATATATTCTTATAATAATATTCACAAGGCTTCCATATTATATATTTTATAGCACTGCTTTTTCCTTAAATTAATTATATATATAAAATTATGTACATGTTCTAAAATATAATTTATTAAATAATATTCGTCATTTCATATATTATATATCGAGAAAACACTATGCTTTAAATTAATTATATATAGAAAAATTATGTACATGTTCTAAAATATAATTTACAATAATATTCACAGCCTAGCATATTATATCGAGCACTGTTTTAAATTAATTATATATAGAAAATATATACATGTTCTAAAATATAATTTACAATAAATTAATAGCCCATATATTATATATCGAGCACTGTTTTTTTAAATTAATTATATATAGAAAAATTATGTACATGTTCTAAAATATAATTTACATAATAAACATCTCAGTCTATATATTATATGATTGTTAATTATACTTAACAATACATATAGAAAAATTATGTACATGTTCTAAAATATAATTCTATAATAATATTCACAGCTCTATATATTTATATACTGAGACTGTTTTAAATTAATTATATATAGAAAAATTATGTACATGTTCTAAAATAGCACTTATAATAAATATTCATAGCTCTATATATTATACATTTTAAAAATACTGTTTTAAATTAATTATATAGAAAAATTATGTACATGTTCTAAAATATAATTTACACAATATTCAGAAATGTATATATTATATATCGAAAGCACTGTTTTAAATTAATTATATATAGAAAAATTATGTACATGTTCTAAAACATGAATTTATAATAAATATCACACAGCTCTATATATTATATATCGAGCACTGTTTTAAATTAATGTTCTGGACGTTGTAAGAATTCTTTCTTCATTCTGTATTCACTCGGATATAATACACAATGATCTTTCTTATATATATATATATATATATTTATTTTCATGTGTTTTTATAATTTTTTTTTCAGAACTTAGATTATATAAGAATTGTCCAAAGATTTTGTATTTTTGAGCGCTTTTCCCTATACTTTTAGGCATACTTTTAGCCATTATCAAGAACGAATTTCGTTTTTCTTGTAATTAAATGCATAAAAAAAAACACCAACAAAATTCTAGCGGGTGTGCAAGCAAATATTTTATATGTAAATAGGTATATAATTTAAGTCCCTTAAAATGGCCCTCCAGTGTTTTCATATAATACTCATGTAATTCCCCTTTAAAGGCTCTATACATTCTAAGCCGCTTTTAAAAATTGGTTCTATTTTTTAATCATTATTATTAAAAATAATTATTGTTATTATTGTCATTAATAAAAATGATAATAATATTAGTTTTTGATTTAAAATTGTTTTTTTTATTTTTTATCATTAACAGTGTTATTATACTACTATATTTTAAAGAGTAAAGGCTTCCTGGCTGCCTTGTAAAATTTTGCAAAGTAATAACAAAATAATCATTCTATTTTCATTTAGAATTATCCACTTGGCAATAAATACTAAAAATAGTATGAGATATATTATGTTTTTTTAAAAACTGGAGTGGCCTAATAATTATGGCTGGTGGTGTGTGTGTGTATATATATATTAGAACATGGATATGTTATAATATCACTACAAAAGTAGCTATTTTGTTTCGATACTTCTTGTCACGTGATGTGGTTTATTTTAAATTGAATGGTTTTAAAAGGTTAAAAACAAGCAGAACCCCTTTAATCAGGGAGGCATTGTTGTATGTACAATGTGGACCAATCAGAGTAAAGCAACTTCTAATTTGGAGAATATATGGGCAGACTTAAAAATAACCTTGTGGGACATTGGTATTAATATTTGATTAAATTGAGATCAGCATTATTAATTGACTATTAGATCTACTTTATTATTGTTGTGAAATTTAAAAAATATTCTAAGTTTAACAATTTATTAGATTTAGAAAGTTATTCATATATTAAACGAGGAAGAGAAAGAACGCATACACAAATAAACCTACAAACATCCACACATGGAAAAATAGATGACTATATTCACAAATGCTGGCAAACAGACAAATATACAGATTAATATACCCACGCATATATACATACACGAACTACAAAATTTAGCTTTTATTGACGTGTCAATTTATCTGTTAAATTTTAAAGCTCTATTTGTGCACAGACTAAATTGCTACATATTGGATACAGTCAGGGCAAATTTGTAACATGACCAGCCCTGAATGAATGAGGTCAGGACAGACATAATCATATTTAAATGCAAGAACATATAAACAGGATTAGATATATACTTACGCAAATACACAAGCTAAAATTAAATGCATATGCATGTGCAAAATGTCACACATATACATATATATGCTAAGCCCTATATCGTTCATATGAAGTTATGCCTGTGTGAGCCCCAGTTGTCTAGCTTGTGTGTGCATGTGTCTCTGCGCATGTCAATGGTTGTACAAGTGTTAATTTATGTCTGTGTTTGTATAAAAGGCATCACAACAACAAATATTCCTTCCAAAGTTCACCCCACCTTCACAAAAATTCATCAATATACATATCTCTACATATATCCAGTATTTTAAATGAAAAATTAAAACAGTTTGACGATCGAAGAAGTGTGAAACCCAGGACAACAAACTTACACCCATCTATCTATCTATCTGTACATACATAAATACATATACACCTACATATATATATATATATATATATATACACACACATACACATACGTATATATATATATATATAGATATAGATATAGATATAGACATGCATACATGGACATCTGAACATGCATACATACAAGTATGAATATATGCACACATACATATATAAAGACATACATGTAAGACATACACGCACATACAAGTAAATGCATACAAATACATATCAGTAAGTAAAGCAAGTATCAATATGTCTACTAGTACAAAAGAACAGCTGTACACTTATATATACAACTAGCAGTATAGCCCGGCGTTGCTCGGATGTAATGAAAACTTTAAAACTAATCCATGGTCCTGGAGCACAGACTCTTTGGACGTTGGCATGAAAGACTAAAAAGCAATAGATGTTTTCAGTTAAAGTAAAACCGTAGACTGAAAGAAAAATGAATGGATGTAAGTCAAATTTTGATTTCCTGGTATCGATATCAAATTTTCTGCACTATTGTAAGAACTGCAGTCTTGAAATTTCTGAATATCGTTCCTTATGTCTTTGTCTATGAGTGTATCAAATTTGATTAAAATCAGACCACTCCTTCTATAACCTGATTTTTTCGATTATCGATATTGGCGGTACCTCAACACAAAACCTAGCTAAGAATACTCACAGATACTTATAGTACAACTGTGTAAATTTTCAATAAAATCGGTTCAGCTGTTTCGGAGTCTATAGGTAACGGATACACACACACACACACACACACACAGACAAAGTTCCATTTATAAATAAGTTTAGATATTTAGACATTAATTTACCTATATTTGATGGGTGCCTTCATCCGCCTCAGACACTCCAACAAATTCTTCCCCAGGTACACAATCTGGCATGTATCAACACAATAAAACTTGGCAAGCATCAAATCCAACACCAAACACCAACCTAAATAGCCATGAGGCATCTAATCTGACATCGGTTATCACACCAATACACGACAGAGCCCTAACCAGTACAAATCATCTGGCCAAAGCCCAACATGTTTCCCCATAGCACCAACTATCAAAACAACAACTAATAACCATGACACTCAAGGCCCACATCTCACACAGTTTCCTAACTATTTATAAATCCCCTACATCACGAAAACCAATGTCGCGTAGAACACCACATAACCATACAACCCGCCGATCAATATCGGGTTGAACAGCCGGCAAAAAACAGTATAACACATAGCGAACAACGTACCCATTAAAGATCAACTAGAACGTCCAACCTGAATAAAAACATCCATCAAAAAGGCAGTTAAAGATATTTTCCTTAATTTTTCAATATTACAACCTGGATTTTAATGTAAATGCTGAATTATGCTTACAATGAACAGTGAGCTCATTCCTCTGGTTTAACAGTTTAACCTTGTCCCTAAATTTGAGAATTTCTAATTTTTCATTGAAACAGAGGTAGCAAGGTGCACAGAGGGAGTTACAAGTTTGGGCCTTTGTAAGGATTTTCCACTTAACAGTGGGTGTTTTGTCTTTTTCTTTTAAAGACCAATAGTATTTGGATAATGAAATGCTGTATTTATAAGAACTATTATTGAAAGACAATGTGTGTTGATACCAGTGAGTTTTGAACAGGTTTTTAGTAGAACTGATATAAACTTTTATAGTATTAGGATTTTCAATTGTGGAGACAGTACAAAGATAAACTATGGAGCTAACTAGACAGTTATTATGCAAAGGACAATCTTTAGGATTTCTACAATTACACTTGCTGGTATTAGTTCCTTTTTCCCCGGTGCGATCTATTTGAGCATTGTAATTTACCATGCTTTTTGTATCATAATACTTTTTGAGGAATTTATGTTTTTTAATAATTTTTTCTAGATTATCTGTGCAACTGTAGCTTAACATATATATGTATGTATGTATATATATATATATATGTTAAGCTACAGTTTTTTCCTTTATTAGCATATATCTTTTTAATAATTTTTAAATTTATAATTTTCTTTAATTGTTATTTAGTTTGTCTATACCTAAAAACATCTTTAATTAGATAAACTTAATTAAATTTTTTAAAATCTTATTTTTAATTTTATTTTCATTTTCTTTTTTCCCCCTAAATATACTTTTTCAGATAAGTTTCCAAATCTCTAACCCTTTTAAACATTTAAAGTTAAACGTATTTGACACGTATCGAGTGTTTTCTATTTGATATTCTGTCCTTTTTCTTTCTTTCCTTTTTCCACTTCTTTATTTTTTCTCTATACACTCTTTTTATATTCCACCCCTTCCCTTTCTGTTCTGTTTGTTTAACCCAATCCTGACCTCCCATTTCCTTAACTCTTTCAGTCTATTAAGCTAGACATACCAATCTCTCATCTCTTCACTTACAAAGTAAAAACCAAAAATTGACTGACCTTTTTAAAAAAACTTTTTGTGAGGTATATTTCTCAAATCTTAACCGTTATTTATTTTTTTCTCCTTCTTAACCCTGTTTTTCTTCATTTTGATATAGAACTGTGTTGCTGAGGAAACGTGAATTCTCTCTTAGAGATTTCATGTTGAAATGTTCATTCAACATTTTTGAATTTTGAAAATTTACCTTTATATATATATATATATATATATATATATAGTCTCCTGTCACACTCAGTGATGACCTGCTGTTAATTCTCTCAAATGTTTTGCTGTCATTTTTTATACACTTGTCATGAAATAATATTCACTGTAATTGTGCTTTTATTTAAAAAGATAATTGGAATAAAATAATTTTGTATTGTCAAAGTTTAATTTATTTCAAGATCATAAATTCATAAATCAGTTGTTTTTTAAATCTTTTATAAAAATACATTTTTTCTTTAGTTTTGGTTTGTTTTATTTTTTCTTCAGGGCAACGCTCTTACAGAATAAAAATATTTCCTCTCTTGAAGATAACCTTTATCATATTGGAATGGACACACATTCATGTGATTTCCCTAAAGAATTTGGAGATGTCAAAGTAAGTTCAATTTTTCTAAATTTTTTTTAAAAATCATATCACCCCGAGCAAGGCGGTAACGCCACTGATGTGCAGGGGGCTACATAAGTGTGAAAAGATTGGAAAAGAGAAAGCTGGAAACCACATCATAAACAGGGAACAAGGGATGAGCCTCTTCACCTGTTCAATAGACGTGGGTGGAGTATGAACATATACATATGTTTGAGTTATCTATTTGGGTCAGTGTCTCTTTACATTCATGAAATATTTTGTAGCTTTATCTCAAACACTGTAAACTTTTTATAGTTGGAAATTCTCTTACTTTACTATGAGAAGCACTTTTTTAATTATATTTATTTAGTGCATAAATAAAATTGTTATAAAATTGAATACTATTTGTCTGTTTCAACATCGAAACTGGGCTCTATAGAAGCAAGCATGGGTTGTACAATTGAACAGAGACTCATAGTGACATGGTCTATCTCAGCAATTACCAAACTGGGGGAAATTTTCAACTACCAGTGGGGAAATAATTACACTACCTACTAAATAAAAAATCTCAGATGGATTTTCTCATATCTGATTGAGAGAGTGAGCACCTGTTGTAGATGGGCGGCTCCATACCTACCAGTCGGTTCACATTCAAACATGAGCGCTGAAGGGAGGGTGGGGGGTTGGTACGTGAGTACACTCTTTACTAACTACTCTCTATAGCTATGCTTAGTTGTTACTAACTGCTCTCTATCCACTTTACTCTGTAACTATAAGTTTATCAGAATAATTGTACATTTGAAAAATAAATTAGTAAATCATCTCCGTGTGTTTTAACTGCTCTTTCTCTCATAAACATGAAGCGGGAATCTGGACGGTTGAACTGGGTGTTGGGAGAAATGACAGAAAAAAGTTTGGGAACCACTGGTCTGTCTGTTACAAGATTATCAATACTTAGCTCTATAGAAGCAAGAATGAGTTGAACAATTGAGCAAAGACTTCTTGTACTGATATTTTATTTTTTCATCATTTCAACCCAAGCAAGGTGAGACCACCACAAGTACATAGTGGGTTATGATGAGAGAAAGACTGGGTACAGGGGTTATTGTAGAAAGGATAAAAGATGAACAGGATTCAAGAAGATAGAAGATGGCACCTGATCTTGCATCTACATTTTAAAGATTGTAACTATCATGGAAACAAGTAAACAGAAGGGAGTTTACAAGCAGTAAATATTGGATACAGTAAGAGCGAATTCGTATCATGACTAGCCTTGAATGAATGAGGTCATGGCAGACACAATCATATTTCAATGCATGAACATATAAACATAATTAGATATATACTTATGCAAATACACAAGCTAAAAACAAAAACATACACAAATAAAACCTCCATAGATCATAAAAAATATATAACCACATACAAGAAAATACACAAAACCTCTGGCATTAAACTCGGAAGTTACACTATACGCCAATCAAATGCGTATGCATGTACAAAACATCACACATATACATATATATGCTAAGCATCATATTGATCACATGCAGTTATGCCTGTGTGAGCTCCAATGCACAATCAAAGTAAAAGAACAAAATATGCAGAGCCAACAATATGTCACAGAAGGAAATACACATCACTTACTTGCTACCTAGGTTTCGACCATACCAGTCACCTCAGACAAAATGTGTATGTGCATATGTATGTGTGTGTGTATATATATATATATATATATATATAAAAAACCATGTTTGCAACATAAACAGGATTTAATTTGTATTGCCATTTTTAAAAGCATATTTTGATAAATATTTTTTCTTAATTTTAATTCAAACTTTTAAAATTACTATACATAAGCAATGTTTCTGTCAATAAATATTTTGTTTAATTCATTGCATTTGAATAGAAAGAATTTGTATCTTCCGTGTCAAAATTCAGTCAAACATTAGAAAACCTACAATATTTATAATAAGCATTATCGTCTGATATTTCAAAATACGACAAATTAACTGCACTGAACCAAAAATCATTTTATAAAAGTATCTAAATAATCTGTTTAATTAAATTTTCTTAAAATTGTATTAAATTTTTTTAAGCAAGTGAAAAAAATAGTATGTTGAATTAAATTATTCTTAACTAGCAGTATAGCCTGGCGTTGCTCGGGTGTAAACTAGCTTTTTTTAGCTTTAAAACTAATCCATTGTCCAGGAGCTCAAACTCTTTGAACGTTGGCATGAAAGACTAAAAAGCAATAGTTGTTTCCAGTTAAAGCAAAACCGTAGACTGAAAGAAAAATGAATGATTTCCTGGTATCGATATCAAATAAGTTTCTTTTGTCATAAACTGAATTTTGAAGGCTAAATAAGTCCTCTGAGTTAATGGTATCATGGCTGAGACTAAGAACTACAATTATACCTACTTAGAGCCAAACCTGAAGCAAAAAGTAAAATAAAAGGGCTGAAAGAAATACAGACATACAGGCAGATAAACAGACTCACACACCAACATCTTGCCTTTTATATATATATATATATTTTTTTTAATCATTTCACCCCGAGCAAGGCAGAAACGCCACTGATGTGCAGGGGGTTACATAAATGTAGAAAGATTAATTAGAAAAGAGTGAGGAGTACAAGCTAGTTAGAAAGGAATAATAGAAAGCTGAGAAAGCAGGTGCAATGACAGATACATGGGCGGAGAGAACGTGAAGATTATACAGGGGAGGGGAGATAGCTAGAGTCCAGTGGTTAGTAGGTGAGTATTAACTTTGCTTTTAAATTTCTGGAGGTCGTAGCAAGAATACGGCAATGAGTTCCACAGGTTGGAAGTGCGAGAGAGGAAGCTGCAGGAGTAGAATTGTCGTCTGCGTTTGGCTAACCTGACTGTGAATGGGTGGGACCCAGTTGCCAGTCTGGTTGCACGGGTAAACACCTGTTGAGGAGGCATCAGTGACTTAAGCTCATCCGAGCAGAAGCCATGAAAGTATTTATAGAAGAGACAGAGGGAGGCCACATTTCGACGATGGGAAAGTGGCTGCAGACGAGTCGCCAGATCAGTACCTATCACATTACAGACTCTCCTTTGGAGCTTGTCAAGAACACTGAGGAGAACGGCAGGGGCACCTGACCATAAATGGCAGCAGTACTCCATGCACGGACGGATCGATTTTCAGCACTATTGTAAGAACTGCAACCTTGAAACTTCTGAATATCATTTCTTATGTCTTTGTCTATGAGTGTATCAAATGTGATTGAAATCGGACCACTCCTTTTATAACCTGATTCTTTTGATGATCGATTTTCGATGTTTATCGGAGGTACCTCGATACAAACCCTAGCTAAGAACACTCGGAGACGCTTATAGTGCAACTGTGTAAATTTTCAAGAAAATCAGTTCAGCTGTTTTGGAGTCTATAGGTAACGGACACACACACACACACTCACAAAGTTCCATTTATAAATATATATATATATATATATATATATGGCAGCCTATGAGTGTATCAAATTTGATTAAAATCAGACCACTCCTATAACCCGATTTTTCCAATTTTCGATATTTATCGGGGGGTACCTCGACACAAAACCTAGTTAAGAACACTCGCAGACACTTATAGTACAACTGTGTAAATTTTCAAGAAAATCGGTTCAGCCGTTTTGGAGTCTATAGGTAACACACACAGACAAAGTTCCATTTATAAATAAGTTTAGATTTAGATTTAGATAAATTAGATTTAGATTAGATGTAAACATTAGAAAATTATTCAAATATTTCTCTTATGGCCAACTTTGTATAGCTATGTCCATCGTAGGAAATTTGAGTGGACTTAGTAACATGACAAAATGAAATTAAAAAAAATAGATTTCTTACTGAAAATGCTGTTTATTCATGTGAAATGAGAAGCCATGGTTAAATGCAAATTACTGTCTGACAAATAGAATATTTTTTTTATTACTCATTTCACTCCAAGCAAGGCAGTTTTACTACCACTGGTGTGCAGGGGGTTACATAGGAGGAACGTGATGAGAAAGAGGGATAGGTTATAGGGAGTGTCAGGAAATGGGTAAGAGAAGAATGAGATTACTGGTGTGATGAGAGTGGAGCGGATGGAGAAAAAAGCATGATAGCAAGGAAGTGATTCAGTGAGATAGATGACTATTGACCTTACTTTTAAATTCTTGGACATTGTAGCTGACAAGGAAGCAAATATACAGGAAGTGCAAGAAAAGAAGCTGATAGAGTAGAAGTTATGGTTACATTTTCAAGGTTTATAGTAAGCAAAGGAAAAGAAAAGAACTGGACAAAAAATAATATAAAGCAAGCAAACAAAAAAAAAAGCAAGACAAATCAACAGTAATAAAACAAAGCAACAGTAATTCATAAACTAAGAATTGGGGTTGATGCATAAGCAATTTCAGACAAGCAAACAGAAATGAGTGAGTCGGATGAAACCAAGAACCAGTCTATTTTATTAGCGAGGAAAAAATTCCAACCTGCATTTATGTGTTTCTGCCTATAAATTGGGCTGGGAAAATTATTTTGTCATTTTTAATCAGATTGGAACCAACAATACAGAAATCATAGAGAGATAAAAGAGCTTCTAAAATAACTTGCTTTTCTCTGTTTGTAGAATAGGTGTTTGGCTAGTATCTTAAAATATGCATAATGTCAATATTTGTTTCAATTATTATAATGTTTGGAATGAATATTACAGTTGAATAATATGAATAACAATATATCAACGTGTAAGGAAAATTTTTTTATAACAGATTTAAAAAACGTATTGAAGAGATATATTTTATTGTTCATATAGTAATTTTTTCAGTGACTTTATCCCATCTGTCAAAAAGCTTTTTCAATGCCATATGAAATTTTTTAGATTTTGGCCTGCAATAAGACTTAACTCATTTTTTCTCTTCTGTTGAATATAGTCTAAGCAAATGGATTTACAAACTTCCAGACAGATGCTAATTAAATCAATTGCAAAATCTACTGTTAGAAAAGTTGGTTCAGATTCATGTTAGACAATTTTCCTGAACAAAATCAACCTTACATATTTATAAGTCGACTTTTGAATATTGCTGCTATATCTGGTCTGGTGCTTCTATGTATTTAGATGTTCTTGGTAAAATGCAAAGAATCTGCAACTTTATTGGTCCTGATATGACATCTTAGCTTCAGTCATTTTCTCACTGTTTTATGTGCACATGAAATAAGCTTCAAATTAAAAGTTGGTAAGAAATGAAAACACTTTTAACAGACCCTAATAGTCCAAGTAGTGGACACAAGCAAATTTAATAGATTTTGGAATGTTTTTATTTCATTCACTTTGATTGAAAGGCTTAATTACACCCTATTTTCTATTAAATGTGACACTCATGTGTACTAAAACAGTTATTCTCAACCTTTCCTTCATTGTGACCCCTTTTTGGTATAAAAATTTAAAAAATATAGATTTTTGGCCCATATAAATAGAAATAGAAATTTCATGTAACAGGAAATACATTTACAAAAGCAATGGGCTAATGACTAAACTGGTCTGGATTCCTCATGCTAAATAATTTTTCTCATGAAAGAATCTATCTTACATATTTATAAGTCTACCATTAAATATTGCTGCTACATCTGCTTTCTTCTATGTATTTATAGGTTTTTGATAAAATCCAAAAATGAATCTGCAACTTTATCAGTTCTGACATGGCATCTCAGCTTCAGTCACTTTCTCACTGCCATTGATAGTTTTTGTGCACATGAAATAAGCCTTGGATTAAAAGTCGATAATATTTTTAGTAAACCCTAATAGACACAAGCAAATTTAATACATTTTGCAATGTCTTTATTTCATTCACCTTGATTGAAAGGATTAATTACACCATATTTTCTATTAAATGTGACATTCTTGTGTACTAAAACAGTTATTCTCAACCTTTCCTTCATTGTGACCCCTTTTTGGTATAAAAAATTAAAAAAATAGATTTTTGGCCCACATAAATAGAAATAGAAATTTAATGTAACAGGAAATACATTTTATTTAAAAAAAGCAAAATATAGTATGAAATGTAAATCCTGACTAATGACTACACTGCTGCTGGTGTTTATTAGTTTGTCAAGTTTTCAAGCATTGCTTCAGCTTCAGGTGTTAGTTTTCTCTCTTTTCGATCTGCATTAAACTACATTTCATTGTGATGCATTTGCTGTAAAAACTCCCCCTCAACCAACTTCATGTTATTTTAAAAAATTTCTCAGGCCCAGTTGTGAGCCTAAAAGCCCTCATTGAGAAAAACTACTCTAAAGCATATCTTGCTAATGAATTTGTAGTATTTGAGAACTTTAAATCTCTATATAACACATTACTCAATAAATTTCAGGCCTAACTAATAAAACAACAACTTTTAGGCACAATTTAACTTTATCTATCAACATAGCCTCCTTCTAGGGTGATGCACTGATTCCAATGCTTCTCTAACAATTTGATGCCTTTTTGTGGGATGGTTTGTCTTTGGCTTCAAAATACACCTCAGTTTCCAATATCACTTCTTCATTAGAGCCAAATCTCTTTCCTTGGAGCATTCTTTTGAGGTCTGTAAACAGCCAAATCTGGAGAATAGGATGAATGCGTAAGCAATTTGAAGTGCAATTCATGTAGCTTTGCCATTGTTGTAATCGACTTGTGACATGGTGCATTGTCTTGGTGAAAGATCACTTTTTCTTCTTCATTTGTGGCCGTTCTTTGGTGATTTCTTCCAACAAATGTACCAACAATGCCATGTAATATTCGCTATTGATGGTTCTTCCTTTCTCAGGGTAATCAATGAACAAAATACTTTTGTTCACATTCGCATTTCAAAAAAATATGAAGGCCCAAACCTTACCTGCTGATGTTAGCGTTTTTGGTCACTTTGGCTTTTACCTGCTGCTGTCCACTCAGCTGACTGTCGATTTGACTCCAGAAGGAAGTGGTGGATCCATGTTTCGCCCATTGTCACATATTTATGCAAAAACTCCTTGTTGCATTGAAACAGTCTGAATTGTTAATGCATTTTTGTTTTTGATTGACTGTGAGCAAACGTGGCACCCACTTTGAACACATTGAGAAAATGTTCAAGTAAATTGGTGAATACACTGCCGTCTGATATGTTCATCTTCACTGCTATCTCACACAACTTCAATTTATGATTGGCTAAAACAAGTTTGTGGATTTTTTTTTTGGTGTTTTCTGGGACTACTTCCGATTTGGGGCAAACTGAGTGTTCAGCATCATTTGTATCTATACAACTGTGTTTAAAGTCAGTATACTACTTCTTAACCATTATTTTTGATTGAACATAGTCCAAATATCACTTATCAAGCCTTTGCTTTGCTTGACAGTTTTTTTTTTCCATCAGAAAGCAATGCTTTATCAACAGACATAATTTAGATTTTTCCATTGTTTTGAAAATTTGAAACAGTAGCTTCACTTAAATAACTGTAGTTTGCAAACTAATAATCCGATTAGGCCCAAATTTCGTCATGTGCCATTTGAAGGTTAGTTCTTCATAAAAATTATATAGATTTTTAATTAGTGATACCATCTATATGTTAGGCACTGTTTATATTTGGACTAATATTCTCATCTTGTTACCATAATGTTTTGGCTGTTGCACGACCAAAGTGTTTTGATCCTCATAGTTTATCAATATCAACCGTAGTTAGGATCATCAAGTCAGTATAAATGATCCTTTCCTTAGCTGCATGTATATGCTTCATCAGGACTACATACAATTTTTGAATTCAGAATTTTCCTTCTCCTAGATGAGTTGCCACCCAAGGCCAAGATTCCAGTCTGTCCTGCTATTTACCTATAAATGGGAGGAGAAGAGATAGATTCATACCTTTCTAAAGGGCATTAGCACGTAAGTGAATGTAATGAACTCACTTGGAATTCATCAGGTGTATATTGATCTGAGTAACAGGGAATTCTAAACTGAACCCTTTGTTTAATTTATGGGGCTAGACTGTTCTTTTCCACTTCCCACATTTAGGTATATCTTGTCTAGTTCTTATTCTTAGTACTGCTTGTCCTGTTTTCACTGAGTCCAAATGCACACTTCCCAGCCCAGTGATTGAACTCACAATTAATATATAACAAAATTCACATGCTAATGCTTTAATCCACTAAGCTATTATGTTATGTTATTTTTAATACTATTCAGTTATTGTTTAGTATTGCTTGACTGTTTCCACTGAGTCTCTGTGAAGAGATTTTGAACAAAAATTAAAGGCAAAAAGTCGATGTCAGCATATTATATGCAATTCCATGTTTTTAGAAATTTTTACTCAGCTTAAAAAACATCCAGTTAGCACAGTATTTATCAAAGCAATTGCACACCAAGGAGCAAATTAAAAAATTGCACACTTAGCAAGTTTTTTAAAGGATATGCATTTAAATGTTATGAAATAAAACCATAGAATTTTAAAAATTACACACACAAATATGAACTGAATTTATTTTATTTACTTTATTTCAGTGTTTCTATTTATGCAGTTTATTTATTGTGAAACGTGTGAATGTGCGGTAAGGCACGTGTGAATGTGCGGTAAGGCACAAAATTCTTTGGCATTTATGATCATAGTTCTTATGTGAATATTAATCAGCATTCAAAGAGCTTTCTAAAGATATACAACTTGACCATATTGGGATATATGAAAATGTTAACATATTACAGTAAATAGCAAAATCTGTCATTTTTAACTTGGCCCAACTTGTAACTCAAACCACAATTAAAAATCCAGTACAATGCATTGTGGTACAGTGGATATTGACTTGGAATGACAAATTGGGGTACTGAGTTTGAATTCCTTGCATTCACTTACACATAAATACCTTTGGGAAAGGTATTAATCTGTTTCTTCCCTCCAGTTATGGATTAAATAATAGGACAGATTAGGTTCTATAGCCTTGACTAGCAACTGGTCTACCGCAGAAAGCAATGCCAACCTAATCTTCTGCTCAGTCAATCATGTCTCTTTTAAGACATGATTGCCCAAAGCGTGTATCATATATGGCACTTGACTGACTGACTGAATATAATAGTTGGAATTATGATTAAGGCTTCTACTGGTCATAAAGTAGGGAATAAGTTTTCTATTGTTATGAAGTAATAAACTGATCCCCTACAAATTACTACTTAATAATATGTAACATCCCTTCCCCCTCTAGTTATGAGTCAAATAATAGGACAGATTGGGTTCTATAGCCTTGGCTGGCAACTGGTCTACTGCAGAAAGCAATGGTAACCTACTGTGGGATAATCTTCTGCCCAGTCAGTCATGTCTCTTTTAAGACATGATTGCCCAAAGCGTGTAACATGTATGGTACTTTACTGACTGACTGACAAAATTTTGTACATGTCTTATCATAAAGCAGACAAATTTGTTGTCAAATTTTAAACAATTAACAATAAACTTTTAAAGAAATCAAAGATCATAGGTTATGGTTAAGGTTTAATTTTGACCTTAATTTTAACCATTAAACAAAAAAAAAAAAAATAGGTCACCTTTTAGATCTATGCAAGTACTTTAAAATGGTATATAATTTAGCTTTGTGGGTGAAAAACAACTGAGATATTGATTTACGTTATTTACATGGTTTGGAATGTTTTCCTCATCTTCATTGCCATATTCACGCCATTTTGACCATTGTACTCTTCAGCCTTCCTCAGGTGATTGGTCAATTCACTAGATTCAACTAACGCTTTTATCTGGAATCAGTGCATATGCTAGGCCACAAAAATTTGGGCAAACTTAGAAATGTATACAACAGTGGAATGTGGAGCGCTAGAGAAAAACAATAACAAAATTGTAATATGAGCTCTGATAAAAAAAAATAGTACTGAAGCATTAGGTCTATAAGTCCGAAAAATTTATACACTGATGTCTTCAAAGATAAAAGCATTGGTTGAATCCGGTTACTTGATCCACAGTTGGGTATCTAATAACTGGGTATAGCAGAGGTGAACAAAATTTGAGAGTTGAGTTAAAGGGAGATAACTGATACTGAGACATCCGGAAGAGGCATGACTCATGGAACTAGAACAATCTACCTCAGTGAACAAAATAAATGGTTCAGTTCAAAATTCCAATCACCTGAAGAAGGTCGGAGCATACAACAGCTGAAACTTTGAAAATATGTCAACAAAGATGAGAACAATAGTCTGAACAATATAAATAGGCTAAATGATTACAATACCTCATCTCAGAAATATAGACAAACTAGCAGTATAGCCCGGCGTTGCTCGGGTGTAATGAAAGCTTTAAAACTAATCCATGGTCCTGGAGCTCAGACTCTTTGGACGTTGGCACAAAAGACTAAAAAGCAATAGTTGTTTCCAGTTAAAGCAAAACCGTAGACTGAAAGAAACATGAATGGATGTAAATCAAATTTTGATTTCCTGGTATTGATATCAAATTTTCTGCACTATTGTAAGAACTGCAACCTGGAAACTTCTGAATATCGTTTCTTATGTCTTTGTCTATGAGTGTATCAAATTTGATTAAAATCGGACCACTCCTTCTATACCCCTGATTTTTTTTCGATTATTGATTTTCAATATTTATCGAAGGGGGGGGGAGTACCTCGGCACAAAACCTAGCTAAGAACACTTGCAGACGCTTATAGTACAACTGTAAATTTTCAAGAAAATCGGTTTAGCCATTTCGGAGTCTATAGGTAATTAATACACACACACACACAGACAAAGTTCCATTTATAAATAAGTTTAAATTGTTATTTAAATTTTGTGACTATTTTCCAAAAACATCTATTTAGCAAGGCTCATATCTCAGGAACCCTTTGACCTAGAGATCTGAATCTAAACTTATTTATAAATGGAACTTTGTGTGTGTGTGTATCCGTTACCTATAGACTCCGAAACAGCTGAATCGATTTTCTTGAAAATTTACACAGTTGTATTATAAGCACCTGCGAGTGTTCTTAGCTAGGTTTTGTGTTGAGGTACCCCCTGATAAATATTGAAAATTGATAATCAAAAAAATCGGGTTATAGAAGAAGTGGTCCGATTTTAATCCAATTTGATACACTCATAGACAAAGACATAAGAAACCTTATTCAGAAGTTTCAAGGTTGCAGTTTTTACAATAGTGCAGAAAATTGATAATATATATATATAAAAGGTAAGATGTATGTGTGTGTGTCTACTTATCTGTCCATATGTCCTTTATAGAAATCCACAATTTTTATCTGATTCTCACCAAACTTCACACAAATATTCTTTAGGCTGAGTCTGAGCTTCAGGACTATGGATTAGTTTTAAAGCTTTCCTTACACCCGAGCAACGCCGGGCTATACTGCTAGTGTAAAATATGTACCATTCGATTTTTATCATGAAGCTCCGTAAATGTACGAAATTTGAAAAAAATCTTTGTCTGTGATAGTCAGACTATTTTGATTTGATGGAATGACTTGTATGTATTGTTTGCTAAGTATTATTTTATCCTATTCTTTTTCTTCCTTTTCTTATTGTTTGAGAACTTAAACAGTTCTGTTTACTGGGGATTCCTGCCAATTACACTTAATTATTCTGCAGATATACAATAGAATGTGCAAGTGGTATAATGTTTTAGTGGCCAGAAATGAGAAATTATTAAATCAAATTCAAATTTCAGCTGGATTTGTTATAATTACTTTCATGCAAAAAAATGAGAAGAGTGTGAATCCATCCATTCCATCCCAGTTATGGGTGAAATCAGCCTTTCTTGGAAACCAGTCTAGAAGAAAGACAACACTAAATTCAAAGCCTGAAGTAATTTCACTATGAAAATGCATTGGAAAAGATTTTCACTCTGAAAATGGATTTGAAAAGGATTTTTTTTACTATGAAAATCCATTGGAAAGGGATTTTTTTAAATATGAAAATCCATTGGAAAGGGGATTTTTTTTTATGATGAAAATCCATTGGAAAGGGGATTTTTTTTTATGATGAAAATCCATTGGAAAGGGGATTTTTTTTTATGATGAAAATCCATTGGAAAGGGGATTTTTTTTTATGATGAAAATCCATTGGAAAGGGGATTTTTTTTTACTCTGAAAATCCATTGGAAAGGGGATTTTTTTTTATGATGAAAATCCATTGGAAAGGGGATTTTTTTAAATATGAAAATCCATTGGAAAGGGGATTTTTTTTTATGATGAAAATCCATTGGAAAGGGGATTTTTTTTTATGATGAAAATCCATTGGAAAGGGGATTTTTTTTACTCTGAAAATCCATTGGAAAGGGATTTTTTTTATGATGAAAATCCATTGGAAAGGGGATTTTTTTTTACTATGAAAATCCATTGGAAAGGATTAGTTATACTAAGTAAGCAGTACTTACCTATTACTACAAAAAATTTTATGACTAAACAGCTAGAGAGCTCTACTGTTTTAGAGTCCGTGACCCTATTGAAAAGTGTAGGTACTTTTAATAGTAATTCAGTTGCTTCTCTTATCTTATCAACATCCTGTTATTGTGTCATAAATTCACTAATAGTAATCTTCCCTAAAAGCATAATAACATTTTTATGAAGTAGAGATACTTGTATATAGTATTTAAGTTTTGTCTTAAAAAGATTTTTTTTGGTCCCTGTTTTTGAAAAATTGTACTCAGAAATTAAATAAAAAGTACAAAATACATAAAAAGTACAGAATTTAATACAATTCTGAATATGGAAAATTTGCCAACATTTAGTGAGATATTTTGCTTCTTTCATTTTATAATTAAATAATTGGTATGTTAGTAATAATTAAATAATTGGTATGTTAGTAATTCTAAATAGTGTTTGTTTTTCTGTGAGTAATCTTTGTGATTGTTTCAATGAATTTAAAACAGTTTGTTTTGACTTCATTCCATGGTCAGCCATAGCAGGTTTTAAAGTGTCTATTGTGTGATTGCATTGTTATAAAACAGATAACCTTTGTTGCTGTTCAAGGATTTATATGTTGTATGCTGGAAATTTACATTTTATTTACACTTTTCAAGAAGAGAGTATACTGATTCTTATTGAAATAACAAAAAACATCTTAGATATATAGGATACAAATCCTATATCATCCAACAACTGAAACACAAAAAATAAAATTGCACACCCACAAAAATGAATCAGAATGATCGAAAACATTCTAGAAAAACCCAGACCAAATCTATCAATGGAAAACACTTACATTTTTAAAAAATTTAGGGGTCTTCGATATTTTATGGAAGTTTAAATATCAACAAAATGCTATAGTTTTTAACATAAATTTTTGAAAATTTTTTTCAAACTTTCAGAAAATTAACTTATCCTTAAGATGAATTAGTGAAAATTATTATAACATGATGAAAACATTTGGTATCAATGGAAAACACTTAGATTTTAAAAAATTTTAGGCATTTTCGATAATTTGCGGAAGTTTAAAAACTTTTACAAAAACGTTGAAAAACTAGGCAGAAATCGAGAAAAAGCTATAGTTCTTAACGCAAATTTTGAAAGTGAAAATTTAATTTTGACAAATAGGAAAAGGATTGAACCGATACTGAAAGAAAAAGCCAAATTGCCGAATTTCGCAACCCAATGTTAAATTTATTTTTGAACCAATGAAAGGAAGCAATTTGCAAAACTGGGAAGTTAGCAATCTAGTGTGAAAAAACTAAATGGCTATAAAAACAAAAAGAAAGTCAGAATCAGTCAGTCTGATGGGAGCAGTAACCTGATAAGGACCTCATCGAAATGTAAGGAAGAAATTTCAAGATGCCAATCCTGTCATGTCTCGTTGACACACATTCATTCTTCCTCAAGTTCCATTTTTCCTTTCTTCATCTTCACTCACTCACCATCAAAGAAACAACAACAAGATACTTCAACTGACTCTTAAATATTAACTTCAATAAGAACAATTTTCTTTATTGCTTCACATTCCTTTTCACTTTCTTGCTGGCCATAAAAAAAAGGAACGAAACACAGACTTCATTAGTAACCTGTTAATCTTTCTATATACACACATTCTGCTATTTACAGCAATAAGCTCTGGATTCACTTAACTCTTTACTACTCTTTTTCTGGAACATTTAACTACTTACATTTTCTATTTGAACATTTTATTTCTTACAAATTTATTATTCTGTTTAGTTAATAAAATTTTACTTTAACAAAATGAAATATTTTATTCTTCCACATTCCAACATCCAACCTTCTGATATTTTAAATTGTGGGGACTTCAGTTGTGTTTGGCACAAGGCCAATTTGACAAACATAGCCGAGACCCATGCAGATGTAATTTGCAAATAACTGTGGATTAAGGAAAATTCTGAGGGCTTCAAAATTATTTTTTTAATCATTTCACCCCAAGGAAGTTAATAGTACCACTAAGACACAGAGGGTTACTGGAAGTGAAAGAAAATAAAAAGATTTTGAGGAGAAAGGGCTATAAAAAAAAACCAAAAATTCAGGAAAATAGAGGAAGGTGATTGATGTTGCACTTAAATTAAGAATGTAATTATTAAGAGACAGGAAAATTTCACTGGAAACAAGAGAGTACTGGATTGTTATGTGACATCTGTCCCTCAATATGGCAGTGAACAATCTCATTGAAGATAAAAGAAAGACTTGAAATAACCAAAATGCGGTTCTACAGAAGGATGGTGAGGATACCATTAATGAAACACAAGCAATGATGAGGTTTTGGAGAGGATGAACACAAAATTAAAACTAATACTTAGCATCAGGAAAAGACAGCTGAAGTTTTTGGGACATGTAATGAGGAAGGCTGTGCATTGTGGGGCAAGGATGTTCATTGTGGTGCAATGGATATCAACTCAGAATGATAAATCAGGGTGCTGAGTTTGAATTCTTTGCATACACTTACGCACAAATATCCTTGCGAAAGGTATTAATCCATCTCTTCCCTCCAGTTATAGGTTAAATTATAGGACAGATTGGGTTCTATAGTCTTAGCTGGCAACCAGTCTACTGCAGAAAGCAATGGCAACCTACTGTGGGATAATCTTCTATCCAGTCAGTCATGTCTCTTTTAAGACATGATCGCCTAAAGTGTGTATCATGTATGGCACTTGACTGAATGAAGCAGGAGGAGTTAGAGAACCTGATGCTCAAGGGGCAGATAAAGCGTAAGATAGACAAGGGAAAGCAACGCACAATATACCTGATAGACTTGAGCAGATAGATAGTGGAGCAGGGATTGAGTGGAATAACAGAAAGGGTGTTAAGAGAGACAAGGGAGATGTGGAGGGCCATGACCTCTTATGTCCTGAAGGGACACAGAACATAGAAGAAGTGGTGGCAAGGAAGCAAAAAAGTAGAACAGATTTCCAGAAATGAGAAGTTTGAGAAAATAAAATAATACAAGTGAATATACAGTTGCATCTAGCTAATTCAACAGTAAAATGGTGAGGCTTTTTTAACCTAGTAATTCACCATTGCTTCTTAGTTTGTGACTATTTAGCCAATCAAGTAAATGTCCGTATGTGACATGGAATTAATTAGATGTAATTTTCTGTCTCTTCATTAAGCCATCTCCTCATATGTTGATAAAATAAAAAAGTTTCTATCCCCCAAAGTCTAGTTGGACACTGATTTTCAAGTATTTTTCCCTCGCAATCTTTCATACTGAGTCACATGACTCCACATATATATGATGCGCTATTTTAGTTGTTAACACATTCTGTTTCTAAGGACCATTTTCTGGTTCATGTTAACTCAATTGCTGTTAAGGTCACCAGAGAGAGAAGATAAATGGTATAGTTAGAGAGGGAAAGAAAGATTGTTAGCTTATTGACAGTTTGACCATTTAGTATGGTGAGGGTTAAGAGTGTGTGTGCATATGTATGTATGTATGTATGTATGTATGTATGTATGTGTGTGCCTGTACCTGTTTTTGTCTTTGTACATGTATATGTCTGTTTGCATATATGTATGTCTGTACCTGTATCTGTTTTTTGTCTCTGTACATGTATATGGATATGCGTTGTGGTGCAGGATGTGTGTTGAGGTGCAGTGGATATCGGCTCGGAATGAGAAATCAGGGAGCCGAGTTCAAATTTCAGTTGAATTCATTGCATTCATTTATGCGCAAATACCCTTGGGAAAGGTATTAATCCGTCTCTTCCTTCCAGTTATGGGTTAAATAACAGGACAGATTGGGTTCTATAGCCTTGGCTGGCAACCAATCTACCGCAGAAAGCAATGGCAACCTACTGCAGGATAATCTTCTGCCCAGTCAGTCATGTCTTTTTCATGACATAATCGCCCAAGCGTGTTTCACGTATGGCACTTAACTGGCTGACATGTATATGTCTGTATGTATATATGTATGTCTGTATGTGCGTGCCTATATCTGTTTTTATCTCTGTATATGTCTGTGTGTGTATATGTATGTCTGTAAGTATGTGTGTGCATGTATTTACATATCATCATCATTTAACATCCATTTCCATGCTTGCATGGGTTGAATGAGGTTTTCTTAATGGCTCATTTCCAGGCCACCTGATTTTGTGTAAGGCTTGACTGTAATCTCAACTTCTTTAAATTGTCTTTGATAAGCTGGGTTCATGTTTTACATGGTCTACCTATAATAATGATGTGCGTTGTGGTACAGTGGATATCAGCTTGGAATGAGAAACCGGAGAACCAAGTTCGAATTCCAGTTGAATCCATTGTATTCACTTACACACAAATACCCTTGGGAAAGGTATTAATCTGTCTCTTCCTTCCAGTTATGGCTTAAATAGCAGGACAGATTGGGTTTTATAGCCTTGGTCGGCAACCAGTCTACTGCAGAAAGCAATGGCAACCTATTGCGGGATAATCTTCTGCCCAGTCAGTCATGTCTCTTTTGAGACATGATCGCCCAAGTGTGTATCACGTATGGCACTTGACTGACTGACCTATAATAAGTTGTTTTGAACTATCATGAAATATTGGAGCAAATTTTACAGCTGTATGCCCTTACTAACACCAACCAGCTTAGGAAACTGGAATTTCTAGGAAGATTACCTACCAAGTTTAAAGAGTTCAATCTTCTCTTAGACAAGTTGTTCTCTAAAGCTAAAGACTATTACCCAGCCTATATATATTCCCTTTTAGCCCGGAAGGCATTTAGGACCTTACTTGACAACATTTCCTAAAGATGGTGTCTTAATAAATGCTTCCAGCATCTTGTGCAATGAACAGGCTAATAGGAGTAGATTGGTTTGCTCCCTTAACTTTTTTTTCTTGAGTCCTCAGATGATTTTTTTTTTTTTTTTTTTACTTATTGCACTCTCTGTTTTCTATGACTTTTTCCTTTATCACTTCTCTTTTTCACAAGACTGTATTATATTAGACAAAATTTTGGACAATGGAGAAATGGCTTCATCTCTACATTCTTATGCAAACATTTTTCTGTTTGGTGATTTTAATACTCATCATGTCAAGTGGCTAAAGCATGCGAATGTTACTGATGTTTAGACCAGTTTCTTGACCAAATAGTGGATTTTCCTAATTGTCTTCCTAATAAATCTGACCAACATACTTCTTTACTAGATTTGTTTCTTACCTTCTCTCTTAGCTCTAGTAAAGCATCACAACCCTGTCTTCTTGGCAATTCAGATCATGCTGTAATATCTGTTGGTATTTCTTTTGAGTCATCTATTAGAAATTCCCCAAATTCTTTGTTACCTGGGTCCTGAGTATGACAGTAAACTGCAGCCAGGCCTTTGATTGGGAGGTTTTGAGGAGCATGGCATCACCTCTTAATTGCTGTCGTTCCCAGGTCCACCCTGACCCCGAGTGGTAGCACCTGTTATGGGTCCCAGCTATGGGCAAATAGTTAACCCCCAATCTGGGGTCAAAACACTATGAAAGTATAAAAATACACTTTATAGAAAAAATAAACTTTAATAATAAAATAGACTTTAATAAAAAAATATACATTTTTGAAGGAAAAATTATTACCAGCAATACATTTTTGAATACAAAACAAGACATCTTCAGTTTTCTAAAATAATAAATAAATAACAAAATTTCATCAAAATCTCACTTCAACCTTCTCACTATAACCAAATATTAAATAAAATATCTTAAAACCCCCATCTTTTTGGCATTAAATAACCCACAGATGTTGATATGTCATTAAACAAAACTCAAACTCTTTGTTACCAGCATACTGATTGGGATTCACTTCATCACTTTCTTCAAGATGCCTCTTGGATTGATATTCTATTTAAAATTGTGCCACAGAGGTTCAAAGCCAGCATTAATGCTTTTGTATCTTATTGGAAATACCAGGTGAAACCACAATTTTCTCCATGATTCACACCATCCTATTTAGTTGCCATAATCTACAAGAATCACTTTTTCCATGTCCTGGGCATGACAATAAATTGCATCCAGCAGCAAGGCCTTTGATTAGGAGGCTGTGAGGAGCATGGAACCACTACTTAATTGCTGTTATTCCCAGCTCCACCCTGACCCGGGGTGGTAGCACCTGTTAGGGTCCCAGCTATTGGCAAATAGTTAACTCCCAAACTGGGGTCAAAACACTATGAAAATATAAAAGTAGAATTTTATAGAAATATATGCATAAAAATTATTACCATAACTCATTTTTGAAGGAATAAAAATTATTTTCAGTAAAACATTTTTGAATTAAAAACTAGAAGACATTTTCAGTTTTGTAAAATAAAAAAGAATAAAAACAAAAAAATTAATTAAAATCTGACTAACTCAACCTTCTCACTATAAGTGAACATTGAAAAAAATACCTTAAAACCCCACCTTTTGGCATTAAATAACCTACAGATGTTGTTATGGCATTAAAGAAAACTCAAACTCACTTTTTCCAGCTATACCAGTGGGGTAGTTCCAATCACAAGAGCTGCCTATTTGTGTCTGCTTGTAATAATTGTAAATGTATCCTCACAGAAGCTAAGTGTTTCCTGATAGAATGAGGCCACTTATAGCCTCACAAAAATTTGGCTATCATAGCTACTGACGGCTCTTTAATAGTTGTCTTCTATCTCTCCTCTTTCCACTCAATTTGAGGTATTATCATATTTTACTGATAAAGCAGAATCTTTTTCTTGTAAATTCTTCTCAAATTTTACTCATGAATCCTCATCTGGAGTTTTTTTGCCTAATTTTCCACTTAGAACTGAATCTTCACTGAGTGATGAGCATATAACTTCACCCATGGTTTCTGCTATCATCTCTAAACTGGATCCCACAAATATGTAAACTTTGATGGTATCCCTGTTTTGTGTGTTGGCTACTTCTGTAATTAATGTATAAGGTTTTTTATCAGAATATTTTACATCCATTAATGGTGGTGAAACGTTACATGCACAAAATAACAGAGACCAATTGATTTGCAATTCAAGATAACAAAAGGCAAGTTTTAGAGTTTCTTTTCATAGAAGTAAATTGCATACACAACAAAAGTTGTTAATGAATGTATTTGAGTGTGACTTGCCTGTGTTGGTGTGTTTGTGTGTGAAGTGTCCACGGCCCTTTTTGCTTTAGTGTGAAAAGTTGATGGTGCACACTTTGAAAGGAGGAAAAACAGAAAGAGAGTTACCTAAGAGTTTACTTGATTTTATACCCTCAGGGCTGCTGCTGATACTATATTTATTAAAGCACTACAATACTCCTTTTCAAACAAGATAGTTGTACAACAATCTCAAGAAAGAGAATTTCTATTATCTCAGATGAGAAAATAGGATGTCATATTAGCTGATCTAAGAAACTATCTTTAAATTTCAAAGTTGTGTCTGCTTGGTTGTTTTTTAATGAATTATCACTAATATTTTCTAAATGTGCCAGTTTTAGTCAATTAATGGAACTATTTTCTTGTCTATTATTAATCACAACTGCGAACATCCTGATGTTAGATGAACAACCTACTTCATTAGATCTTCCCATCCATGACAAAAGAGGCTGTCAGATCAACAGTTAAATCCTGTTTTGAATGTTGATCAATTAATCCAACATCAAACTGATGGCAGAGTGGGGAAACTGGGAACAGCAGATATATATCACCCATTATAGAGGTGCTCATTATTTGACCCTTATAAACTGTAGGCTTTCCCAGTTTGCTATTTGGCGATCCTTAGTGCAAGAAGATTTTGCTGTTGTAATCCAGCATCTTACAGCAATCTTTCTTGAAAAGAGCTCATCCAAGGAGACCCTGAGAGGTACAACATTCAACAGCAGAAATTCCAAGAGATTTGCTGAAGATTGGAGCATTTGCCTGCATTTCCGATGTGCATATCTGCAATCTAGAAATGACATTGCTGAACTTCCACACAGATCACTGTCCAGGAAGCAGTTTACTGATACAACATTACACCAAATGATGGTGTTCTCAGTGAAACTGCTCCAGCGATTGCATTGGACTCTTATGAAGTTCAGGTGAAAGGTATTGATAACATTACACCATCTTTAGTAGGCCTAGCATAAAAATAAATATGATATAGAAGGCATTAATAAAGAGAAGTGATAGCAAAGCTTCAGCAGCAACAGTAATAAAGAAAAACCATAGGGAATTTAGTCTAGCATGACCAGTAGCATGATGGGTAGATTAGGTTTAAGGCTCCATGTTTAACACTCATGATTCTCACATAATTAAAGCTTTGGTATGGGAATTAACCAAATAAGGCATTGGCTTATGAATTTGGTGACATAGTAATTGTGAGTTCAATTGCTGACCTGGGTAGTATGTACTTGGGTTTAATGGAAACAGAACAGTCAGTAACTGAGCAGTAAGATATTCCTAAACATGGTCAATGGAATAAGAACATAATTTAAATAACGGCTTCAGTTTAAAATTCAATGAAGGTAGGTTACCTAGATTGACAAGCACTAGCCAAATCATTGTGATAACAACAAAGATAAGAACAATAGTCCAAGTAAATGATGTAAATAAAACCTATTTATTGAAAAATGTCAAATGTGAAGAGTTCTACATTGATAACATTGTAAGTTCCCTTTTATCAAAATGTTTCTTTTAACTGTAATTCCATTTTTACTACTCGTATTTCTTTTATCTTAAACTTAGTTGCTTTTCATTACAACTACTCAGTAAACAACACAAATTTAAAAAAAAAAACAAAAAAAACATGAGACATAAGTATATATTTTTCCTTAGAAAGCCTCTCCATGATAGCTGTTCAAATTTTACAGCTTATTAGTTACAGCAATCAAGCACATCTTCTATTATATTTCTTAGTTGCTTCAAAACCAGAAATTCTTAACAATTCAATGAAATAAACTTTTTAATCACCCTATATACATATATTGTGGTGCAGTGAATATCAGATTGGAACGAGAAATCAGAGAGCCAAGTTCAAATTCCAGTTGAATTCCTTGCATTCACTGACGCGCAAATACCCTTGGAAAAGGTATTAATCCGTCTCTTCCCCCAGTGATGGGTTAAATAATAGGACAGATTGTGTTCTATAGCCTTGGTCGGCAACCAGTCTACCGCAGAAAGCAATGGCAACCTACTGCAGGATAATCTTCTGCCCAGTCAGTCATGTCCCTTTCCGAGACATGATCGCCCAAGTGTGTATCACGTATGGCACTTAACTGAATGACTGAATATACTAGTATAAATCATGATTAAAAATTCTACTGGTCATAAAGTGGGGGATAGGTTTTCTATTTTTATGAATTAATAAAATGAACCCCCCCCCACTAATTACTACTTAATAATATAATACATCTCTTCCCCCTCTGGCTATGAGTCAAGTAACAGGACTGATTGACGTATGGCACTTAACTCTCTGATATACATACATGTTTATTTTCTGCAATTATTATATTTACAGTCTTCCTGTCAATGTTTTTTCAACACCCAAACTCTTCCTTTTGAGTATGCTTTCCTGTGTGAAACTTTAATGACTCATTTTTAGTGCAGTTCTAAGAAGACATTCTTTGCCTCATTGTATACAGGATCAGATAGTCAGCATGTGAATATTTTTGCAGAAATTTGCAACTAATGAAGTAGTCACTGACCCACAGCCATACCTAGATTTTATGAATTTAAGTGCAATACTAGACTGGTGTCAAGATCTCATCAATTTACAATTGAGCTGGCGAGGTGTAGTTGTAAGTTCTATGCTAACAATTACTTTGCTTACACTTCTTTGTTGTGGGACTCCCTTTTGGCTTAATGCTTTCCAGCCAACTTTAATCTTCAGAAATTTCAATGCAATGTCAATCACTATCTACTATACTCCTGATTACTCTTTTCTCTTTCTTCTCACTATTAATGTTTCTGTTCCTAATTCTTCCACACTCCTTGCATTTTAGTAACTTTACTGCTTTGCTTGGGTTGATACTGATTATAATAAGATAAAATAAAAATACTCCTGAAAACTTTTTTAAAAAATGCAGAGAAAGAGACTATTTACATTTTTATCATTTGGACTAATATCCTCATCTTTGTTGTTCTTATCACAGTGTTTTGGTTGTTGTATGCTTCTTCTGGTATCTGTTGATCCAGTTACCTTTCAGGGAATTTGGAATTGAACCCTTTATTTAATCCAAATTGATAGACACCTGAAGAAGGTCAGAGGGCACAATGATCAAAATGAGGACAGTAGTCTGAGTTTTTTTTATCTTAATTTTTTTTTCTTTCATATTTGCCCAATCAATCAGTTAAGTGCCATAAGTGATACACGCTTTGGGTGATCATGTCTCAAAAGATACATGACTGACTGGACAGAAGATTATCCTGCAGTAGATTGCCATTGCTTTCTGTGGTAGACTGGTTGCCGACCAAGGCTACAGAACCCAATCTGTCCTGCTATTTAACCCATAACTGGAAGGAAGAGATGGATTAATACCTTTCCCAAGGGTATTTGCGCGTAAGTGAATACAATGGATTCAACTGGAATTCGAACTCGGCTGCCCGGCTTCTCGTTCCGAGCCGGTATCCACTGTACCACAACGCACATACCCTACTTTGATAGAAGCAACATTTATATTTGACCCTGCACGTATTTGAAAGCAAATTTTCATATCATATACAAATAATAGAATAAAATGTAAAATGTACATTGGCTAATCATATAATTTATTCAGTCAGTTAAGTGTCATACGTAATAAACGCTTGGGTGATCATGTCTCGAAAAATACATGACTGACTGGACAGAAAATTATCCCGCAGTAGGTTGCCATTGCTTTCTGCGGTAGACCGGTTGCCAATCAAGGTTATAAAACCCAATCTGTCCTGTTATTTAGCCCATAACTGTAGGGAAGAGACAGAATAAGACCTTTCCCAAGGGTATTTATGTGTAAGGGAATGCAATGAATTCAACTGGAATTCAAACTTGGCTCCCCGATTTCTCGTTCCGAGCTGATATCCACTACACCACAACACGCATCCATCCAAGACCTAAAAGCCACTGAAGGTAGAAGGTTACTGTGTGGTTTTGTATGAGCATAAGAAAGGGCAATAGGTGAAGGTTCTTGGGGGCTATGTAAGAAAAAGATAATGACTAACTCTAAACTTGAAGAGGTCAAGATTTAATTAGTGAATAAGAGTTTAAGCAGATATATTGGAAGTATAGAGTGGAAGAAGACTTTCAAAGGAACTGGTACCCAATCCTAAACAGGAGATGAGGGATAAACCTCTACACCTGTTAAAAAAAACTGAGGTGGAGTGTGAACTGGACAATAGGTGAACCTATCTACTCTTAGACACAGGAAAGCATAATCAAACTGATGAAATATAAGAAGGTCAAAAATTAATTAATATTTTTTTTTTTATAATCATATCACCCCAAGCAAGGCATTTAACTGCCACTGTTTTGCAGGGGATTACTAGGAGGAAAGTTATGAAAAAGAGTGACAGGTTATAGGGGGCTGTCAGGAAGTAGGTAAGGGAAGGATGAGAATACTGATGAGAGTGGAGTGCACAAAGAAAGGTGCATGAGAAAGAGGATGCAGGTTAGTGAGATAAGAGATGACTATTGACTTCACATTTAAATTCTTGAAGATTGTAGCTGTTGGGGAAGCAAATAAATGGAAGAGAATTTCACAGGTAAGAAGTGCGAGAAAGGAGTAGAATTTGCGTTTACATTTTATTGGTTTCACAGTAAAAGGGTGGGACCTAGTTGCTAATCCTGTAGCTCGAGTAAATTCATATATAGGGGGCACCAGTGAGCTAAATTCATCGGAGCAGAAGCCGTGAAAGTATTTGTAGAAAAGACACAGGGAAGCCACATTGCACCAATGAGAAAATGACTGTATCCTAGCTGCCAAGTCGGGATCAATCAAATGACAGATTCTCCATTGGATTTTGTCATGGATCCCTAGGTGGATAGCAGGAGCACCCAACCAGATGTGGCAGCAGTATTCAATACATGGGTGGATGGTAGATTTATATATGTGCAGGATTGTTTCGGACGGGAAAAACTTCTTGTCCCTACACAGAGAACCAACTTTCTTAGCAGTGGATTTAGCTATAGATTCTATATAAATATATTTTTTAATATGTTAATTATTTATAATAAATAAATTGATTACTTTAATTTTGATTTTTTCTTTTGTCTACAGTTTGTATGCATGGGTGGCTCGGCCAGCAGGATGAGGAAGTATGGCTCTTACATTGCCAAGGAACTGGGCCAGCAAATTACAGATGATAAAATGCTTCATAATTATGCCAGTGCAAGTGACCGCTATGTTGTGTACAAAGTTGGACCAGTCCTTTTTGCCAATGTAAGTTTCTTTTGTTTTTTTAATCATTTCATCCTAAGCATGGCAATGAAGCCACTAAGGTTCAAGGGATTACCAAGAGTGAAAGAAATACCAAGGACAATAAAAGAACAGGTTTGAGAAGACAGTAGATGATTATTGGCATTGCATTTAAATACGAGGGTCATTCAATAAATAAGGTGAATTTTTCGGTATAATGACTTCTAATACAGATAGAAGCTTAGTCTTTTTTTAATTTTTTTCTTTTCCTTTGTTTTCAAAGGGATTTAATTTTTTTGCAGATTGAAAAAAAATTTGAGAGTTTTGGAGATTAACAAAGATGGCCAACTAAGAAGCATGCTCCAAGATTGAACAGGTCATTTATCAAGTTTTTGGTTGCTGAAGGGTGAAAACCAGTTGAAATTCATAGGAGAATGTCAACTGTGCATGGTGCCACATGTTTCAGCCAAAAAAAGTGTCTACAAGTGGGCTAAATTGTTAAAGATGAATGGAGCAGTGTTGAGGATGAAGACAGGCCTGGGAGGCCTACAGAAGTGAGGTCTCTTGAGGTGATCGAATCAGTCAATGACCTCATTCAGTCTGACAGAAGGGTGACAGTGGATGACATTGCAAGGACTTTGAACCTATCTGTTGGGACAGCACACAAAATTGTCTATGATGACCTTGCCTATTCGAAGGTCAGCTGCCGGTGGGTGCCAAAGATTCTTACTGCAGAGCACAACGAGCTGGGCTGGGAACTGCTCCCTCATCCCCCTTACAGCCCAGACCTTGCCCCTTCAGACTTTCACCTGTTTGGTCCCTTGAAAGTGTTCACGTGAGGCAGGAAGTTGGAAAGTGATGATTAAGTCAAAAGTGCTGTGAGCGATTGGCTGAGACATCAGTCCAAAGATTTTTATACTGAGGGAATATGGAAGCTTGTGCACAGATGAGGAAAAGTGTGCGACACTGCTGGGTGACTACGTTGAAAAATAAAAAAAAGGAAGTAAGTTTCTCTCTGTATTAGAAGTCCTTATACTGAAAAATTCACTTTATTTATTGAATGACCCTCGTATAAAGTTAAAATTCTAAAATGTAGTCAGAAAAAAATTTGGGTTTATTTTATTCTTTATGGTTTGTGTGATGACATTAGTTCTAACTGAAGTCAAGGATTAATGATGTGTTCTTTGATTTTTACGCACAAATACCCTTAGGAAAGGTATTAATCCGTCACTTCCCTCCAGTTATGGGTTAAATAATAGGACAGATTGGGTTCTATAGCCTTGGTCAGTACCCAGTCTACTACAGAAAGCAATGGCAACCTACTGCAGGATAATCTTCTGCCCAGTCAGTCATGTCTCTTTCAAGACATGATTGCCCAAAGCATGTATCACGTATGGCACTTAACCGATTGACTGAATATAATAGTTGGAATCATGATTAAGGTTTCTACTGGTCATAAAGTGGGTAATCGGTTTTCTATTTTTATGAAGTAATAAACGGAACCCCCACTCAATACAACGTAATAATATAATACAACTTTTTGTGTGAGGACATTAGTTCTAACTGAAATCAAGGATTAATGGTGCGTTCTTCAATTTTTGTTGCTTAGAAACAGATACACTTGACTGCTGGATTATTTGAGCTCACCCTATTAGCCCGAACACTGGGGTTGATAGACAGCAATTTACTAAGCATAGTATTTACATTATTTACATAGAATTCCTTGCATTCACTTACGCACAAATACCCTTGAGAAAGGTATTAATCCATCTCTTCCCTCCAGTTATGGGTTAAATAATAGGACAGATTGAGTTCTATAGCCTTGGTCAGTACCCAGTCTACTACAGAAAGCAATGGCAACCTACTGCAGGATAATTTTCTGCCCAGTCAGTCATGTCTCTTTCAAGACATGATTGCCCAAAGCATGTATCATGTATGGCACTTAACTGACTGACTGAATATCATAGTTGGAATCATGATTAAGGTTTCTACTGGTCATAAAGTGGGTGATCGGTTTTCTATTGTTATGAAGTAATAAACGGAACCCCCACTCATTACAACGTAATAATATAATACAACTCTTCTCCCTCTAGCTATGAGTGAAATAACAGGAGAGATTGGGTTCTACATCCTTGGCTGGCAACCAGTTTACCACAGAAAGTTGTATTTACATTATTTACATTGAATTCCTTGCATTCACTTACGCACAAATACCCTTGGGAAAGGTATTAATCCGCCTCTTCCCTCCAGTTATCGGTTAAATAATATTTAATAATATCTAATAATCATTTCACCCCAAGTTAGATGGAATCATCACTAGTGCCCAGACATTTACAGTGAGAGGAAAAACTGGGTACAGCGGGTATTGAAAGGAATAAAAGATGAATGGGATTCAAATGCATAGAAGTTAGCAATTGATGTCGCATTTCAGTTTTGAAGATTGTAGCTATCAGGGAAGTCAGTAAACAGAAGGGAGTTCCACAGGTGGGAAATACGAGAAAGTAAACTGTTTGAGTAGACATGGTAGTTACATTTAAATATTTCGATGGTAAAAGAGTGGGACCTAGATGTCAAACTAGTAGCATGATTAAATTTACGTGAATGGGGTCCCAGAGAAAAAAACTCATCAGAGATGCTATGAAAATATCTGTATAAAAGATAGAGGAAAGCCATGTCATGAAACTGTTAACATAGAACCTATGGTTATATTTGGCAATTTCAACAGTAAAATGATAAGACCTAGCTGCCAATCAAGTACTGCAATTAAATTTATGAAGTCAAAGAACCAAAGAGAACAGCTCATCAGAACAATTACCATGAAAATATTTATAGAAAAAGTAGAGGGAAGATACATTATGGTAGTGGAAAGGTAACAGATCAAGACTAGTAACATCGCAAATTCTTCTTTGGATTTCATCAAGAATCTCTAGATAAATTGCGGGAGCCGCAGACAAAATGTGGCAGCAATATTCAATGCACAGATGAATAACTTGTAAATGAGTAAGATAGATTTTGCAAAAGAAATTGTCTAGCATGACACAGTGAACCAACTTTTTAGCAGAAGACATAGCAGTTGATTCAATATAATTGTTTCACTTCATGTCAAAAGAAAACATTAGACCAAGAAGGTGCAATAAATTACTCTCCTGGAGATTAAAATCAGCCATTTTGTTGGAGGGCAAAAAAGATTCTCTCTGATGATTGAAAGAGAACAATTTTGTTTTCGTGGTGTTAAAATTACCAAGTCATTTCTTGTTCAAGTTAATAATTGATTGAAGGTTGTTTTTGAGATCAGCTGCAAAATTTATTGAAGCAATCAAACTTATCATTAAAACAGGAGGAAATAGTTGTATGGTCAGCAGAGATAATAAGTTAAGTACGAATTATATTGGCCATTGATTAAAATTAGGAACAAAGTACATCCAAGGATAAAGCCCTGGTGTTTTGACTTCTCTAGCTGTACTTAATATCTACATGAATTAATTATTTAATGCATATCAGTATTTTTTTTTGTTGTTTAAAAAATACATATATATTTTCAGATATTCATTTATGACTTCTATAAGCAGAGTTTAAAGATGATAAATAAATCTCCTTATTCAGTTTTTTCTGTTGTTAATTGAACATTTCAAATTCCAGTTAAATTCATTGCATTCACTTATGCACAAATACCCTTGAGAAAAATAATAATCCATCTCTTCTCTCCATTTATGGGTTAAATAACATTACAGATTGGGTTCTATAGCCTTGGCTGGCAATCAGTCTGCTGGAGAAAGTAATGGCAACCTACTGCTGGATAATCATCTGCCAAGTCAGTCATGTCTCTTTTGAGACATGATCACCCAAGCATGTATCATGTATGGCACTCAACTGACTGACTGATTTCAATTTTAAATCTGAACCTTAAAAAACTGATTAATAAGAAAGAGAGGGTTGGGAAAGTGTAATATATTACCTTGAGTAGTGGAAGCAATTGACAGGTACGTCTGGCCGTAGGTAAGGTCAACAAAGGACAAGGGTGGTTGATAGATATATCCAACTCTAGATGATATCAACAAAGTGTGACAACTGACTTGAAAAGCAATGGACCACCAGGGGTGATTGACAAATACATCTGGCTGCAGATAACATCCATAAAGCAACAACCCGAAGAAGCAAAAATACATGAGAGTTTTAAGACTATATAAAAGCTGTTGGCAACTCCCGGCCCGTGGGCCACACCTGACCTTCGAGAATCTTGTTTGACCCGCTACCTTACTCTGGACACAATATAAATATAGGTAAACCAAACCAAAGTGACAGTTAATAATCTGAATATATTGTGTCGAAATTAAAAAAAATTTTTTTTTTATAAGTATGTATTTTACTCTTATTTTTTATTTGTAAGGATTGCCAAAATTAGCATACAGCCTCACTTTCATTTTTTCAGTGAAATTGCTTTCATGAGCAGACACTTTTAAATGAATATAAAATAGTGTTTTCAACTGATTTTAATGGAATTTTTTTCAATACTGATTTATGAAACGTTTGTTTTTAAGATGTAATGTTTTTTTAACAAAATTCCCGATAGATATTTTCTCTTTTTCATGCTTTAGAAACCTGTTTTTTATCAGATTGAGAAAGACGTAAAATATTTTCTGCAACTCCAAAATTTTTCGCTTCCTGGTAGAGTGTTTTTTTTTTTTTTTTTATAAATAAAAACAAAAATTCAAAATATGTTTTCCAAGTCAAAAGTTATTGAAAATAATTTCCAAATCATTTCAAAATTGTATTCACATATTTAATAACATAGTTCTTCTCCATGACACTGGAGCCATAGCTGTTTGGCTCTCCTCCATGACTCTAAATAGCTTTTGACCCTCCCTCTCCAAAAGGTTGCCAACCCCTGCTATATAAAGTCAAGAACTTTTAGCTGAAGCGACAACCCCTTCATGTGCACAAGTCTTTCCGACTGCTCTATACAACTGTCACCCTTGAAGAATAAAATTATCTAAATCTAAACTTATTTATAAATGGAACTTTGTCTGTGTGTGTGTGTGTGTGTGTGTGTGTCCTATAGACTCTGAAACGGCAGAACCGATTTTCTTGAAAATTTACACAGTTGTACTATAAGCGTCTGCAAGTGTTCTTTGCTAGTTTTTTTGTCAAGGTACCCCCAATAAATATCAAAAATCGATAATCGAAAAAATCAGGTTATAGAAGGAGTGGTCCGATTTTAATCAAATTTGATACACTCATAGACAAAGACAAAAGAAACGTTATTCAGAAGTTTCAAGGTTGCTGTTCTATCCTTGGATGACTTATTTGACTCCAATATTGGAAATTGATATCCTGATATCCTCCGGGTCTGATCAAAATCAGTTTTTCAGCCCTATTATTTTAGTTTTTGCTTTGGGTTTGGCTCTAAGTAGGTATAATTGTAGTTCTTAGTCTCAGCCATAATACCATTTACTCAGAGGTCTTATTTAGCCTTCAAAATTCAGTTTACGACATCAAAATATTTATTTGATATCGATACCAGAAAATCAAAATTTGACTTGCATCCATTCATTTTTCTTTCATTCTACGGTTTCACTTTAAATGGAAAAAAACTATTGCTTTTTAGTCTTTCATACCAACGTCCAAAGTGTCTGAGCTCCAGGAGCATGGATTAGTTTTAAAGCTTTCACTACACTCGAGCAACGCTAGGCTGTACTGCTAGTAATACTATATTTTTATGTTCCTCGTTTGTCCAGATCAAGCAACGTCAAGTGTGATGAAGAAAAATGGTGACTTGCCTCATCAAAACAAGCGACAGCCTGTTGTATGTGTTATTTGGCACCAAAATAAGAATGCTCTCATGATTTTTTGCTTTATATAGAGAACATCAGCTAAATTTTTGATCCAACTTAACCAATCACTGACTTCCAAATTAGTATATAAGCCAAAATCTTTCTCTTAAGGCAATTTTTCAGCAAAATAAATTTTTCAAATCCAGTAGCTGTTACCACTCTTTCCAGTATAAATGGAGGTTTCTTTCCTAACCTTTTATTTGAAGAAGTCTGGAATGTCAACATCTTAATTATGTCATTATTTTCTTTAATTACATTAATATGTGATATCCATTTTAGTTGTTGCCACTATTGGTAGTTTCTGTTTTTTGGTACAGTTCTTTGTGAATCCAGTCTACAATGTTTAAAGAAGAAAGATCTTTGCCATGAGCCTAAGTATTTACTCATTCCTTTTTGACCATTGATCTTAAAAATAAGTTTTATACAACTGACAGTTTAGATATTTCAGAACAATTTTGGCACCATGCATAAAATCCATACGAATATCTTAATTTTACATGGCAATTTAAGAACATGATTGGAGTTTTCAGGTTGCTGTTTGCGTTTTTTTTTCTTTGTAGGTGTGTTTGCCAAAATCTCTATCATTTATTTATTTAGTGAGCTGACTAATAGACACTCCTTATTTGCAAAACAAAAAATTATATCATGGGGTGGGTTGGGTGGTTGATTTCATTTATCTGCATATCAACCTGTATGGATTATTTAATACTAAAATCTAAATATTTTGTACTTTCAAGCTAAATGTTTTTTTAGATATCTAGCTTGAAGATCATAAAATGTATTGTTGGTAATTTTACTATGAAAATGTATTCTTATATTTAAATGTTTCATTGATTGTCATTTTGCTATAAAAATGTACTGTTGATTTTTGTTTGGGATTTCACTATTTGCCGATAGTGTTACCACTCTAGGTCAGGGTGAACCTTGGAACAACAGCAATTAAGAAGTGTTTTTATGCCCCAAAAACCTCTGCTCTTTTGATCAGAGGCCTTGCTGCCAGATCAAGTTCATCATTATACCCAGGACATCACAGAGTAGGAGAAACAGTAAGAATACATATGAGTCACAAGCTTTACATTTGTGAAGAATTTTCCATTTTGCAACCGCTTTCCTCACATACATAACATTGCAAGCTTTTTGCTTCTCTGTCACTATCTCTGTAACAAATGCCCAAAAGATCCCTGATCTCTGGTCTTTTATTCCACCAGTTCAGATTTTTACTGATAAGACTTATTAGGCTGTTAAATCAATCATATTTTCTCCATGTGTTATATACTACTGCTGGAAAACAATGAGGAATATATATATATATATATATATATATATATATATATATATATATATAAAAATATAATCATATATTTTTATTCTTCAATGTTGACACTTGTGTGAAAAAAGAGGGCAGTTGGAGAGAGTTCGCACACACAAAAAAGTTGTTGGGAGTCAAAAACTAGCAGGAGTCTACTTCAGTCAAAATTCTAGACTTTATATAGTATTAAAACTTCCACATAAACCACATGGCCATGCCTTTTCATCCACACATTTTTGCATTTTCAAGTTTCATTTCGTTGACTTTATCTATGGCTGGATATATCTGTGAATCATACCTGGCCGGACTCATTGTCACTTTTGTTGACCTTATCTACAGCCAGATGTATCTGTCAGTTACATCTGCTGTTCAAGATAATATATTACATGTTACAAATGCAATAAGTAATTCCCGCTTGGCTGATTTCCTAAGAATTGCCACTTTGCAAAACAGACTCCTGCACAGCTATCCCTCTGAACATTTTAATCATGGCTTTTTAAAATCAAGCGTATTTTCTTATCTATGCTCCTCATCTCCACTTGCCACTACCTTTTTTCCATTCATATAACGCAGCTCATTCATTATTGCCATTTCAGCTGTAAACCTTCAACAGATCTCCAAACCTTTACCTTTGATAGCCTTTTTACTAAAAAATGTTAATAAAAAAATGAATCATAAGTAGATGTTTAGGGATTGGCTAGCCACTCTGGCAGACAAGTATACTTAAAAAACAAGCTTAAAAACTATGAAACATGTATAAAAATTCTATGGTAAAATTTTTTTCTGCTATTTTCAAGTAAGGCCAAGAACTTTATACCATAAAACACTTCCTACTCAACTGCAGTGACTTCACGTATATTCGACAATCTCTTTACAACTTTAACAACCTGAAAGAACTTTTTTAAAAAGTAAACCCCAAAACAATCTTAACCTTTCTTAAAAATGTTAAACTCTACAAAAAATATAACCCCAGTTAAATATCTGACCTTTGACCCTTACCAGGTGAAAAGTTTTAAAGCAACACAACTTTGAAGGCAATGGATAGTTTAAAAAAGCAAGATAATGCTGAAAGCAAAAAAAAAAAAATTTAAAGCAATTCAACTTTATCCAAAAAAAAACAAACATTTGATTGACCTTAAATGATCTCATAAAGATTTATAGGTCATTAAACATTCAGCAAATAAATTTTCAAGTAAGGATTATCATGATTTTCTTCAAAATCATGCTAAATTATGTACAATTAATTATTATACAAAAACACACAGTAGTGTAATTCTAAGTCAGAATTTCTAGTCTTTTTTTAAATTTGTTTGTGCCTGTCTCTCTTTTTCTCTCTCTCTCTCTCTCATATTTTGCATAAATGGCATAGAGCAGTGACGTCTAACATTTTTCCACAGTTATGCATACCTTATTTCTTGTCTGGGCAAATTGCAACAATTGACACCATTAAAACTTGAACATTTTTTTTTAGTTTACTTTAAGTTTTTGTTTTTTAATTTATTTAAAATTATAATGAACAGAAAAATGAATTGAAAGTCAACATTTAAAGTTATGAAATTCAAGCAAAACACTATTCTTTGAAAAAAAATTAGAATCAGTTGAGATTTTAAAATATTGTTGTTTCATAGTTCAGTTCAGTCTGTTTGCCTGAAGCATTTCCTTTTGGTTTTAACGAGTAGGAATTTTTAGGTCCTGTAATCACTTTCCTTATTTGCTTGTGACGTTAACGTTTTTTCTTTATGTAATTTTCCTATGAAAACAGCCAAATTTATTAAAGTCATCATTTTAAAGTTAAAATTATAGAATGTAGTAAGAAAAAAATTTGGGATTATTTTATTTTTGATGGTTTGTGTAAGGACGTTAGTTCTAACTGAAGTCAAGGATGAATGATGTGTTCTTCGATTTTTGTTGCTTAGAAACAGATACACTTGACTGCTGGATTATTCGAGCTCATCCCTATTAGCCCGAACCCTGGAGTTGATAGACAGCAATTTACTAAGCATAGTATTTACATTATCTATATAGAATTCCTTGCATTCACTTATGCACAAATACACTTGGGAAAGGTATTAATCTGTCTCTTCCCTCCAGATATGGGTTAAATGATAGGATATAATTGGGTTCTATAGCCTTGGTCAGCAACAAGTCTACCACAGAAAGCAATGGCAATCTATTGCAGAATAATCTTCTGCTCAGTCAGTCATGTCTCATTCAAGACATGATTGCCCAAAGCATGTATCACATATGGCACTTAACTGACTTACTAAATATAATAGTTGGAATCATGATTAAGGCTTCTATTGGTCATAAAGTGTGGGATCGGTTTTCTATTGTTATGAAGTAATAAACTAATCCCCCATTAATTACAACATAATAATAATATAATACATCTTTCTCCCTCTAGTGTTATGAGTCAAATAATAGGACAGATTGGGTTCTATATCCTTGGCTGGCAACCAGTCTACCACAGAAAGCAATGGCAACCAACTTTGGAATAATCTTCTGTCCAGTCAGTCATGTCTCTTTCGAGACATGATCACCCAAAGTGTGTATCACATATGGCACTCAACTGACTGACATTGTTTGAACTGTTGTCTCCATCTTTATTGGTATATTCACAATGTTTCATCTGTTGTACGCTCTAGCCTTCTTTGAGTAAGACATATTGGATTTTTTAACTGAACACAAGGACACATGACCAATTGGTTAAAAGTATTGGTTGAAATAACTCAGTGATTTAACACACAGAGTTGTAAGTTCAATACCTGGCCACAGCAGTCAGTCAGTAAAGTGCCATGCGGGATACACGCTTTGGGCAATCATTTCTCGAAAGAGACATGACTGACTGGGCAGAAGATTATCCCGCAGTAGATTGCCATTACTTTCTGCGGTAGACTGGTTGCCAACCAAGGCTATAGAACCTAATCTGTCTTGTTATTTAACCCATAACTGGAGGGAAGAGACAGATTAATACCTTTCCCAAGGATATTTGTGCGTAAGTGAATGCAAGGAATTCAACTAGAATTCGACTTCGGCACCTCCAATTTGTCGTTCCAAGTTGATATCCGCTGTACCAAAATGCTCATCCCAGCCGCAGCAGAGATGAGCAAAAACTTTATTTGAGCTACTAAAAGGAAATAACTGAAAACTGAGATATCCAGAAAAGGCATGGCAAGTGAAACTAAAACAATCTACCCTGATGGACAAAATAAAAGGCCCAGTTTGAAATTTTAATGTAAAGGGCTCGGTTTTAAAATCAAATTTACATAATCTGATGAAGGCTGGAGAGTACAACAATCAAAATGTTGTGAATATGACAACAAAGATGAGAGCAACAGTCTGAACAATTTAAATAGTGTAAATAGCTACAATACCTCATCAAAGAAAAATAGACAAATACTAAGCATAGTTTAGATGTGGCACAGGATGGAAAGTATGAAGCACCCAGTGAGGAATGAATTCACTACTCAGTTGTAAATGATCTAATAAGACAAGATTGCTAACCATTACACCAAGTCAAGGTGTCCAGCATTAAAACTTTTTTCACTCGGCAGATTTCTTCTAATTTGTATATATATATATATATATATATTTTTTTTTTTGTGATGTCTGTTCTTCAATATGGCAGCTAATTCTGGACAATCTCAGCAAAGATGAAGGAAATATGTCCTATTATTTAACCCATAACTGGAGGGAAGCGATGGATTATTACCTTTCCCAAGGGTATTAGCGTGTAAGTGAATGCAAGGAATTCAACTGGTAATTGGAGTAGATAGACTAAACTATCGTCCGGTTCACACTCCACCCCCCTCCCCGTCTGTTGAACAAGTGAAGAGGTTCATCCCTTGTTTCCTGTTTAGGATGCAATTTCCGGTTTTCTCTTTTCCAATCTTTTCACTCCTATGTAGCCCCCTGCACATCAGTGGCGTTACCGCCTTGCTCGGGGTGATATGATTAAAAAAAAAAAATCCAAACTCGGCTCCCTGATTAGTTGTTCTGAGTTGATTGCCTAGATTATGAAGGGACACAGCACAGAGAAGCAGGATGGAGAGAAGGATGAGAAGGAGGAAGAAGAAGAGGAGAAAAAGAAGGATGAGAAGGAGGAAGAAGAAGAGAAAAAGAAGGATGAGGAGGAGGATGAGGAGGAGGAAGAAGAAGAGGAGAAAAAGAAGGATGAGGAGAAGAAGAATAATGGAAAGAAAAATCTATTGAAAATCAAAATTTAAAGCTATGAAGATGAAACGAAAAAGGTATTTAAAAAAAAAACAGAATTGATTGAGATTTTTAAACATTATTTTTCATAGTTCAGCTAGAAGTCAGTTTGTCTGAGTCGATTTGAAATTATTTTATTGTTGATGGTTTGTGTGACGACTTTGGTTCCAACTGAAGTTAAGGACAATTTTTGTTGCTTAGAAACAAATACACTTGACAGTTAGACTAGCCTAGACCTGGAGTTGCTACTGATAGGCATGATTATTCCAGTTCTCTATCGTATATTCTTATGGTCTTTTCCAGAATGTTGTAGTTGAATATTACTTTTGCTGTATTCTGTCCATTTTAAACCCACATTAAAACTTTGTTTATTTAAAAGCTTTTTAGCATTTATTGTAGTTCATCTGATTCAATATTAGTCATATGTTATCAGCAACTTGTAGAAGATTTAAATACTTTCTGTTCCTATTTATTCCCACTTCTTTGTGGTTCATTTTCTAGAATGTGCATTGTAAGTCTTTTTTCTCTTTTTTTTATATAATCACTTCAACTCAAGCAAGGTGATAATACCACTAAGATGCAAGGGATGACTAAGATTGAAAGAAAATGAGAAGACTTTAGTCACAAGAAAGGACAATAAAAGAATGAGTATGAGGAAGACAGAAGGTAGCAATTGATGTTGCACTTAAATTTTTGAAGAGTGTATGTGAATGCATATGTAGTTAGTGTTTTTTGTTATGTATGTAAAAAGTGATAATGCCACAAAGATGCAAGGGATTACTAGGTGTGAGAGAGAATGAGAAAACTTTAATAGAAAGGACGAGCAATAAAAAACAGGTTTCAGGAAGACAAAAGATGGCAATTGATGTTGTATTTAGATTTTTAAAAGTGCAAGAAAAGAAACTATTAGAATAGAACTTAGGGTTACATTGAGCTATTTCAATAGTAAAATGATGAGACCTTGCCAAGGAAGTAAGAAGCCAGAAGAGTTCCACAAGCAATAAGTACAAGAGAAGAAACTATTAGAATAGAACTTAGGGTTACATTGAGCTTTTTCAATAGTAAAATGATGAGACTATTTAGTAGTGTGCATAAATTCACACAGTTGAGAAATCAAGGAGGAGAGTTTGTTGATAAGAAATTAATTAAAATCAACCTTCTTCTTCACTTTTACAAAAATTCACAATGATGTGTGAAATCCTGGTTTTCCCAAATAGAAAAAGGATTGACCATGTGCTTAATGAAAAAGTCTAAACCAGATTTTGCAAGTAGGTGTTAAAATGATTTTTGACAAATGGGATGACAAACATCTAAAAATGTAACTTCAACTTCAAGTGACTTGGACATTGTCCTCTTTCTCTATCTCCTTATCTCTTTCAACAATTACTACTACAAACATTTTTTACTAATCTTGTTACCCATAACTCAACTTTGAACTCTACTCATGACTTCTTAATAATGTTTCTAATTGAACATTAACTTCTACAACTTGTGTTATTCTTTCCTTTTAATAAATTGCTATTTTAACATTCAAAATGTATATTTTATTCTTCTTACACTATTCCATACAATTTGACATATTCCAACCTGCCAACAACCAACCTTCTGATGATAATTCTGCATAAAACTTGTAAGATGTAGAGAGTTTGGTTAAGTATGACACAAGGCTGAACCAAATGAATATTAACTATCTCCCTATGTCTACAGCCTACATCAAGTACCTTGAGGAGGTAGTGCTGTCCTGTGTCAAGAAGGTGGCTGCTGGAAGACCCTTTGTCTGGTAACAGAACTCTGCACCATGCCACACAAGCAGAAGAACCCAGTCATGGCTGTCAGACAATTTCTATGATCACATCACACTTTATATCTGGCCATCTAACTCTCCAGATTGCAGCCTCCTTGATTATTATGCGTAGAGCGCATAACATTAAAGATGAAGGCAAGGTTTATGGCAGCATTCAGTAAGTTAAACAAGAAGACTGGCCATAAGATTTGCAGGAAATTCTGAAGTTGTCTAGAAGTCATCATTGAAGATAATGTTGATTTTATTTAATAAATTTATTCTTTTGTATCTCAAGGTATTTTTGTGTAATTTTGTAAATATATTGTCAAAATGAAATGTCAATGTTATTTTCATTTTTGTGCAATTTAGATGACAATTTATAGTAGGTGTTATATTTAGTTGTTCAGTCTGTGGATAAGTGGTGACACTTAGGAAATATTCTACTCTGCCATTTTAAGAGTGCAGCTCTTCCACTCTACCAACTCTTTACCCATCCACACATCATGACATGTGACTGGCAATACTAATGAGCAGCATCAAAACTACTTAAGAGACAGCCTGTCCTTGACCAAGGACTGACTTCCTTGATCACAACCATGATAATTAATATAGAACAGTCAGTTAGTTAAGTGATACACACTTTGGGCGATCATGTTTCAAAAAAGACATGATTGACTGGGCAGATTACCCTGCAGTAGGTTGCCATTGCTTTCTGTGGTAGACTGGTTGCTGACCAAGGCTATAGAACCCAATCTGTCTTATTATTTAACCCATAACTGGAGGGAAGAGATGGTTTAATACCTTTCCCAAGGGTATTGCATGCAAATGAATGTAAGAAATTCAACTGGAATTCGAACTCGGCTCCCCGGTTTGTCATTCCAAGTCAATATCCACTGCACCATAATGCATATCCTCAAATCAAGTGACAAGGGGCTCGTCCAAGATATAAAGCAACAACTAGAAAACCTCAATGTCTGGTTTTTGTTTTCACTTGACTCCAAAAGTTCTCTTGTTCTTTTCTTCCTCTTTGATCAAGGGCTCTTATTCATTGTATATAAAAATACACTAGAGTTTGAGATAAAATCACATCTCCTCCTTCTATATGGGCATTGCATTCATAGCCACGTTATTACTATTATTATTGTTTTATCCAAAATTTTTATTTTCTGTAATTTTTTCCCTGTTAATGTTATGTTAAAATTATTTTCTTAACTTGTTTCTAATTTTTTTTTTTTTTTTTTTTTTCTAGCATGGTATTGGTATACCATCACTTTCCACGGTCTTTCATGATATTGCAAAATTATTACATCATGCTGGCTGTAAAGATGTTTACTTTTTCCGCCTAGGAACTTCAGGAGGTCTCGGTAAATGTTTTTAATCATGTTTCTGTTTGTGCATGGGTGTGATTCATATAACATTTTATCTTAAAAGTCATTAAAAAGTTATCTACCAAGTATGAAAATCATAAAAATAAGAGACTAGAAGCAAGATAAATGTGGTTCTACAGCATAGGTTCCCAACCTTTTTGCTGCAATTATCCCAAAATACAATTTCACTATTATCCATTACCCCAATGAACAAATACCTGTAATATAGGAAAAGAAGTAATAATATTTTCATACATCAAAAGCAGACAAAGTTAATGGAAATTATTCAATACAATATTACCAATCTATAATAATCAGAGATATAGTAGCCGTAACCAAGCCATGATTCTTAATGTGAGTGTTGAGCTTGTATTGCCTGTGCCAGTGCCAGTTTATTTATTCTTGGCTTTGTGACCGAAAGGGCTATTCGGGCGTTGTTTGCCACGTTGAGTCTGCTATCTTTCTTGGTCTTCATTCCAAGGACACAGTGTGAAATTATAAGCTGATTGCCTCTTCCCAAACCAAACTTTCATTACCCCCAAAATATGGGTTCATTACCCCACTGTGGTAATTTACCCCGGGATTGGGAACCATTGTTCTACAGGAAGTGGTTGTGAATGACATGGACTGAACATGTGAACAACAGCAGAGTTTTATAGGAAATGGAAACAAAAAGGACACTTATATTTCACATCAGAAAGAGTGTTGAAATTTCTAGGACACATAATGAGGAAAGATGGCTTAGAAAGTTTGACACTAACAGGGTATGCTGAAGTAAATGAATGGCAGAACAGTGATGGAAGAGGTGGCAAAAAGACAATTTACTAAGAGCTACAAAAGGACAGGAGCTATGATTGCCCACATCCTGAAAGAATATAGCACATAACAGAAGAAAAATATTGAGAAAATCTAAGCATTACTTCAATCACATCTGCAATTACCTTTAGGCCAGTGGCTCCCAAACTTTTTTCCTATGGGCTGCATTTTCTGAATTAAAATTTGCATGCGCCTCACCAAATTTGTGTAATAAAAAGTACATTTAAAAATGAAAACAAAGTGAGGGTTAAAGGGAGATAACCTCAGATTTGAGGTCAGAACATTATCATTGATAACTCTCTCCTACAATTTGCAGACCCTAGTTACTATATTCTTAATACTTGATACAATGTAAAAATATCACAATGATAAAATCAGTCAATAGTTAGTTATACTGGGACTTATGCATGCATGTACAAGTAATTCATAATATTTTAAATTTTGAAATCATATTTATTTTCGCCATATGAATTTTTTGAAACTGTTTCGTAATTTTTGACTGCCTTTCAATCATCCTGCCTTGTCTGCTATCCTCTTTCGCTGCACATATGAGGTGTGCCACATCATTTGGAAACCACTGCTTTTGATAGATGATGGACCATTCATTTTTTTATTGAGAGGCAAGATGGAAGATATATGAGACACTGACTGAGTATAGTAAGAGAAAGAAAGCAAAGAGAGCATTAAAATTTTTGAAACTAAAAGAATGACTTAATAAAATGACCTTTAGTAAATTAAACATCACATTACATGCCCAGGTGTAAAAATAATAAACCATTTTGTTTTGATTGAGAGAAAAGGTGGAAGAAAAAAGATCCATCAAGGATTTTGTTTAGTCTTAGTGAGAAAAAGAAAATATACATCATAAGAAGGAAGAAGAAATGTTAGAAAAAGAAGATAGAGAAAGTGATAATGCTATCAGGCATTTAACCTCTGCTTCTGTGAAATGGAACACCTTATCAATTTAGAATCTTTTCATTTCTACCTTTTACTTCTTTAAATAATGATCTACATTTATACTTATTAGAAAGACCTGTGAAACTTACACAGCTTTCCATTTTGAATGTTTTGATGAATTCCTCAGTTAATAATTGAATAAGCTCTAGTGAGTTCTATGATAATAAAATATCCGTAGAAATTCCTCTTTCACATCATTAAATATTTGAGCTTAACAACTTTAACAAAATATTGAAATAGCAATCATAAATATGACTGCTGGTCGTTATTTTAACAAGTGGGTACAAATGAAAAAATTTGAAATTGACAACTTTGTCTATTTCACTGAGACCAAGTAGCATGTGTCTTTTGTTTATCTATGCAATCAAAATGGAATAGTCCATTATTTATGAGGTATTGGCAGGAAGATATTATCACTTCTATCTTCACTTCTTTCTTTCATTCATTTTCTCACTGAAACCAAGTAGCATATGTCTTTTGTTTAGCTATGCAATCAAAATGGAATAGTCCATTATTTATGAGGTATTAGCATGAACTTTAAGCATTTCTATTTTTTCTTCTTTCTTTCTAACCAAATTCCCATCTTACCAACATTTTCCTTAATAAGAATTTTAAAATAACTCACTAAACTGGTAACTGGATTTTTGATGGTTACTTCGTTTCCATCATTTGATACAGTGTATCTGAAAAATAGTGATTTTTATCGCAGTCCCCATGACTTCTCAGGCTTTGGGTTGGGTTGTGATCAAAATGTATTACCTACCCTCAGGCAGATAAACTACATTTCATCTCTCACTTGTATCTCTGTGGACAGAGGGCAACAAAAAATATTATTGAGAGGTAACGAATCTCAGGAAACAGCTTCACAGGGTACTTACTCATTGTACTAAAGAAGGAGAGGGTATTAATACCAATAACAGTGCAAAAAACAGCTGTAGGGGCTGGGCTATTTTTTTACATAGCCTGGATGCACACACTCGAGCTGCCCACATTAAATTGATTTAGTGTCACATCCTACCTCATTCTACCATTTGCACCCTTTTGGCTAAGATCAAAATGTAGTATCTGTTCTTACCAGTTTAATCTGATTCTCTCACTTCACTTCTATCTTCTTTTGTTTTCTCCCTGAACCAAGTCGACTCTTTTTCTTCTTTGTACAATTCTCAGCATTTTGGCTAGGATCAAAGTGTAGTATCTGTTCTTATCAGCTTTATCTGATTCTCTCACTTCACTTCTATCTTCTTTTGTTTTCTCCCTGAACCAAGTAGACTCTTTTTCTTCTTTGTACAATTCTCAGCATTTTGGCTAGGATCAAAGTGTAGTATCTGTTCTCATCAGCTTAATCTGATTCTCTCTGTTTCTAATTCTGTCTTCCTTTCTTTCTTTTTCTCACTAAAACCAAGTAGCTCTTTTACCCTCATTCCATGTGATCAAAACAGAATGGTCCATTATTTATGAGTTATTAGTAGGGTGTAACAATCATGCAGACCAACGATGGAAGTGACAAGCACAATTATGATAGGATGATTATTACTGCAATATTTTTTTTCAGTTTTAAACTCAAATATTTAATGATACAATAGAGGAATTTCTGTGAGGAAATTACATAGACACGGAAACTGCAAGGATTCTATTCAGTCATTAAATTAAAAATTGTCACAGGAAAATATTTGAAACCTAGGAAAAACAACTTTTCATAGGGACTACTATAAAGTTTTAGCCTGATAATCATGGTTCAAATTTCATAACATCTAGCCTTTTATAATGATTTAAATAGTATTTTTTTAATCATTTCACCTTCAATCAAAGCCACCAGGGATTACTAAAAGATAATGAGAAAGAAAAAAACACTATTTTAGAGAGAGAATAATAAAAAAAAAAACAGGAATTAAGAATACAGAAAATAACAACTAACATGACATTTAAATTTCTGAAGTTCAAAGTTGACTGGAAAGCAGAAGAATAAAAATAAGAATTGTGAGAGAAGAAACTGTTAGCATAGAACTTACATCTAGCCATTTCAACTGTAAAATGATGAGATCTAGGTACCATAGTGGAAAGTTCCTCAGAACAATTATCATTAAAATATTTATAGAAAAGGCACAGGGAAGCTATATTACATATTAAAGTAATGTTGTAACCTTACAATGCATAGTCATGTGCTATTAACATTGTTTGGACTGTTGTGCTCATCTTTATTTCCACATCCACAATGTTTGTTTGAATTTCAAACAAAGCTCAGAATCCTGAGTTCAGTTTGAAATTCCAACGAATATGCCCTGAAGCTGGCCAGGGTGTACAATGGCCAAAATGTTGTGGATGGGACAATAAAGATGAGAACATCAGTTTGGACAATGTAAATAGTTACAATATCTAATCTCAGAAATATAGATCGTTATGTCTTGTTATGTGCCATGTTTGTTTAGGACGTTGGCGATCATGGCTCTCCACATCTTCTTGTTGCTTGTAGTTCTTAATATACTTTGACTTGTTATTTCTCCCAAACCCTGCTCTGCCATCTGTTTGCTTAAGCCCATCAAGTATGTCGTGTGCTGTTTCAATGTCCTCTTTCTATCTGCCCTGTGAGTATCAGATTTTCCAAGCCCTTTTTCCTCATTATGTGTCCTAGAAATTTTAACTGACTCTTTCTCATGTTAAGTATAAGTTACCTTTTTTATTTCCATTCTGTCTCCAAAAAAAGGTTTATGGTGTTTTTTTTTGGGTTTTTTTCATAATCATTTCACCCCAAGCAAAGCAGAGCTGCCACTGGTGCATATAGGATTGCAGTGAGAAAAAAAAACAATATACAGGAGATGTAGAAAAGATAAGAGAAGGATGGGAATCAGCTGTATAGAAGCTGGCAATTGATGTTGCATTTAAACTTTGGAGATTGTAGTGATCAGGAAAGTAATCAAACAGTAGGGAGTTCCACAAACAGAACATTTTTTTTTTTATTTTTTTATAAGCGCTTCACCCCGTGCAAGGCATGTCACTGCCACTACTGCGCAGGGGGCTACGTAGAGTGGAGAAAGGATGATTAAATATAGGAAATGTCAGAGGGTGGGTGATAGGCGGGTAAGGATACCGAGAATGAGGGTTGGGTAGATGAGAGTGTTCTGAGAATAGTTGGGAGTTAGTGTGATAGGAGGTGTCTATTGACCCTACATTTAAACACTTGGAGATTGTAACTGTCGGGAAAGCAGACTTGTGGAAGGGAGTTCCACAGGCGGGAAGTGCGAGAAAAGAAGCTGTTGGAGTAGAATTTAAGCTTACATCTTATTTGTTTAACTGTAAAAGGGTGGGATCTAGTTGCTAATCTAGTATCTCGTGTAAATTCCTGCTTAGGCGGCACCAGTGATCTAAGCTCATTGGAGCAGAAGCCATGAAAGTACTTGTAGAAGAGGCACAGGGAAGCCACATCACGCCGGTGAGAGAGCGGCTGCAGCCGGTCTGCCAAGTCAGTATCAACCACGTTACAGATCCTCCTTTGTATTTTGTCAAGAAGCCCAAGGAGAGCAGCAGGGGCACCCGACCAGATATGGCAGCAATATTCAATACACGGGCGGATGGTAGATTTGTATATGTGCAGAATAGGTTCAGGTGGGAAAAACTTCCGGGCCCTGCACAGGGAGCTGACTTTCATAGCAGCAGATTTGCCAATGGATTCAATATAGTCATTCCATTTGAGGTCCGCCGAAAGTGTAAGGCCAAGGAGGCGTAGTATTTTACTCTCTGGGAGGCTAGCCTGTCCCATGCTAATGGGAGGTAGATGCGATTGTCTATGGTGGTTAGTTGATAACAGCTTCGTTTTAGAGGCATTGAAATTTACCAGCCATTTCCTACCCCAGGCCACTACGGATTGGAAGTCCCTTTCAAGTACAGCAGCGAGGTTCACTTTGTCGTCCAGACCTGGTTTCTGATCGATGCGAGAGTAGATTGTTGTGTCATCGGCATACATGCCAACTTGGGATCTAATGGTGTCGGGGAGATCATTAATGTAGATCAGAAAGAGTGTGGGACCTAGGATAGAACCTTGAGGGACGCCCACGTTCATATGGTAGTTTTGGGAGGCATGCCCATTTAATACCACCTTCAATGTGCGGTTAGAGAGGAAAGACTGGATGAGGTCAAACAGATGTCCAGTTATCTCATAGCTCCGTAATTTGCACAAGAGGCCAGCATGCCAGACCCTGTCGAATGCTTTGGAGATATCCAAGGCAACGGTTCGGGTTTCACCATTCTTGTCGAGTGCCCGTTATATGTACTCGGTAATGGTCGTTAGCATATCAGCAGTAGACCTGGTGAAGCGAAACAACGTACTGTTTGTCAGAGAGAAGCCTGTTGGCCATGAGATGCTGAATCACCTCGGCGTTGATAATGGCTTCGAAAACTTTGCCAAAGATTGGAAGGAGACTAATAGGGCAGTAATTGGCGGGGTCTGAGGGCTCACCAGAATTCTTAAATATAGGAACTACGCAGGAGGACTTCCAACAGGCAGGAAAGCAGGAAGCAGATAGGCAGAGGTTATAGAGTTTAGAGAGGACAGAGGAGAGTTCTGGGGCACATTTCTTCAGTACTATGACTGGGATTCCGTCACCGCTGCTCGCTTTGAGTGGGTGAAGTTGTGCAATTATCTTGGCGACCAGCGAGGGTGTAATGTGGACGTTATTTAGTTGAGCCTTAGTTCTGGGTGGGAAGTCTGGTGTAGGTATTCCTAACGAGTCCAGTGTCGAATTGGTTGAGAATTTACGAGCAAAGCATTCAGCCTTGTCGGCTGGGTAGGTGAGAACTTCAAACTCATTGATTAGTGGGGGTATTGAAGTCTTGTTCCTGCTGAGCATGCTTTTGCAGAGACGCCAGTAATCTTTGGAACCAAACTTGCAACTGTTAAAGTAGACGATGCAGTTAAATTTAACCATTTTGATGGTAAAAGAGTGGAACTTGGATGCTAATCTAGTAACAATTTGCTATAATGTTAAATATTAAGTGCCTTAATAATTACAAACAAGTAAATGAGTCATCTTCATTTTAAAAAGTATGTTCATGTTTTGTAATTTTGATGGTAAAAGAGTGGAACTTGGATGCTAATCTAGTAACAATTTGCTATAATGTTAAATATTAAGTGCCTTAATAATTACAAACAAGTAAATGAGTCATCTTCATTTTAAAAAGTATGTTCATGTTTTGTAATTTTGATGGTAAAAGAGTGGAACTTGGATGCTAATCTAGTAACAATTTGCTATAATGTTAAATATTAAGTGCCTTAATAATTACAAACAAGTAAATGAGTCATCTTCATTTTAAAAAGTATGTTCATGTTTTGTAATTTTGATGGTAAAAGAGTGGAACTTGGATGCTAATCTAGTAACAATTTGCTATAATGTTAAATATTAAGTGCCTTAATAATTACAAACAAGTAAATGAGTCATCTTCATTTTAAAAAGTATGTTCATGTTTTGTAATTTTGATGGTAAAAGAGTGGAACTTGGATGCTAATTTAGTAACGATTTGCTATAATGTTAAATATTAAGTGCCTTAATAATTACAAACAAGTAAATGAGTCATCTTCATTTTAAAAAGTATGTTCATGTTTTGTAATTTTGATGGTAAAAGAGTGGAACTTGGATGCTAATCTAGTAACAATTTGCTATAATGTTAAATATTAAGTGCCTTAATAATTACAAACAAGTAAATGTCATCTTCATTTTAAAAAGTATGTTCATGTTTTGTAATTTTTCAATGCTTTTTTTTTTTTTTGTTATGTCCCTTCATGGCTCTGAGCGATTATGGATCTTCACAACTTTCTGCCGTTTGTTGCTCTAAGGAATTTTACAATAGCTCTTTGTCCTGCTCTGCCTCCGATTTCCATAAATTGGTTAGGCAGATTGCTCACTGTTTCTCTCTCTCTCTCTCTCCCTCCTTTTTGTCTTCAATACATCTTGTGAGTCTTGAGTCCTTCAGGCTTTTCTCCTCCATTATTTTTTCTATAGATTTTTACTGTCTTTCCAATTTTAAGGATAATTATCTTTTTGCCATTTTATTTCAAACTTCCTTGTTGCTCGCATGTTCCACCTATGGTATTATCAACATTTATCTGTAGTAAGACATCTCTGTTGCTTCCAACCCCTTCTTTAACTATGAAATGATTGTTCATCATTCAGGAGATTTGATATTACATAGCAGTTCAGCACTAACATTTTCTAATTTCTTAGTATTTTGCTTAGTTTCTGAATGGCACAAAGAGATTCTCTACTATTTAAGAGATTAGATAATACATAGCAGTTCAGCAGTCTTTTCTTTGTTTCTAACAGTATATTCTTACATCTTAATACTTTGCTTAGTTTCTGGAAGACACTTTTTGCTATTCTGATGAACCTTTCAATTTCTGTGTTACATTTTCTATCACCTGTTGCAATACTACTCAGTTAATCAAATTTTTATTTCTGCTTTGATGTCTTCAATGCATAGTTCACACTTCAGGTCAGACATCCTTCAACTTAAAGACTCGCTTTGGTTAAAAACACATGGCTGTTAATTTCATGGGAGGAACATTTTGCCGTGGTCATTGACTTCAGTTTAAGAAGCCCTTTGCCCAATGATGTGTCATCACTGTACTGGTTGCATCTCTAGCTATGGAGCCCAGTTTACTCCATTGTGCTAGTTGTCCATTGACTCTACAAGAAGGTTCATCCACCTTTTGACTGATTTTGTTTTTAATACAATTAGTTGTCTCAACATCTTCTTCACCAGAAGTGTTCTGGGTATGATAATAAACTACATCCAGCAGCAAGGCTTCTAATTGAAAAGTTTTGAGGAGCATGAAACCAGTTGTTAATTGCTTTTGTTCCCAGGTCCACCTTGGGTCGCAGGGTGGTAGTATCTGTTAGGCTTCCAGCTATTAGCAAATAGTGAATCTGCAAACTGGGGTCAAAACACAAAAATATAAAAATACATTAGAAAAAATTACCAGCAACAGATTTTCACAGTAACAAAATAAAAAATTACCAGCAATACATTTTTGTAAAAAAGAAAAAAAATTTATCAAGATTCACAAGAAAATAAAATTTTGACATTAAATGACCACTAAGGAGTTGATATGCCATTAACAAAACCAAACCTCACCAGAAAAAGGAATTGGTTCAGTTGTTAATGACTTGACTATGCAGTAGGTAGTACTGGGTAACATGATAGCACTTGGAGACTTAGGTAACCTCCTTTGTGCTTTACAAGCTGGTAAATTTGGTATATAGTTTATCAACATTAAATTATTATGTGACACCTTCTTTATCAGCCTATGGTTCATGGGAACCACAGATAGCTTTCTTTTTCCTCTGGTTGACCAAAACATTCAATACTACAGTTGATTGTTGAATTGGTCTCTTCGGCTCTCAACCTGTTCTGCCTCCAAGACTCGTCGTCAGTATTTCCGCCTTGGGCTGGTTTGAATAGAATGAAGATGTACAGTAATAAAAGTACCCGAAGAAAAAATTCATGGTTTATTTTGAGTCAGTGTAACCCTGATATAAGAGTTGCCGGGACAGTATACAGGTTCTCTTATATCAGGGTTTATCTTATACTAGGGTTTGGTCTAAAATAACCCAAACCCAGATATAATATATATGTTTTATTTGGTCCCAAATTAGAGCCTGTGGTAATGTACAGTGTAACCCTTATATTAGAGTTGTCGGGACCGGATAACAGTTCTCTTATATCCGGGTTTGGTCTATTTTATATACGTTACCACAGGCTCTAATTTGGGACCAGAGAAAACTCTCTCTTATATCCGGGTATCTTATATCACAGTAGTTTTGTTAGTAGTGATTCACATGCATGTTTGTCAATCTAAATTGTCCCCAAATTGGACATGACACTTGGTTAAACTGGTAAGGGTTGGCTTGTGTATTTGAGGAAGATTGTTTTGTTAATTTTTGGTAAGTTTGGCTCAAGGCTGATGTCAGATTTATGCTTAGGCAGTTAGTCACATGCGAATTTGGGTAATCTCCCATCTTCAAGGCTTCTGTCTGAAGTCCCATCCAATCTCTGCTCTCTCTTTTAATTCATTTTGCACATTCACTTTTATTTTTGTTGGTGTCTGCCAAAAACTGGTGTGCGGGGTATGAAGTAGTTGGGGAATTGGTATTTTTCCCACCTATCACTTTCATTGCCTTTGGTCCTAGGAAAAAAAACATTATTTTCCAAACTTGGTAGTCTCCCCCTCTATCATGTAATGGTTGCAGACAACGCTCCTCCCACAACTTCTTCCTTCTTCCTCAGTGGGTCACCTGTCCTACAAATCCTTGATGGGTGCCGATAAATCCTTAAGAAAAAAAAACAACTACTGTACACACACATCTTTCCTTTTCTTTTTTCTGGTCTGAAATTTTAGTGTGTTCTGTTGGCTTTCACAGTGATATCATTCAATAATTTCTTGAATTCTCAATTTGTTTTCACTAAAACAAATTTATCAGCTGAATCTTTTTTTATTTCATCTGGCATTGGATACTGAACACCGGGTTTTTCATTAAGTAACCTTTTCACCTCTTAACTGGCACTTAAGTTTTTTACAGTTTAATCAACCAACTGTCAAGACCTAAATTAAACCTTGTCTCCTGGCGAACATCTGGCTTGTTTTCATAATTTTCAATCTATTGGAATGAATTATGTCAGTCTGTATATCTTTTAACCCTTTTCATGAGAAGTTTATCAGTATATTTTTACTTATATTGAAAACTATTATTAATTACCAACCACCAAATAGTGTCACAATGAGACAATTTTGTCTTTTTAATTGATTTGTTTGAATAAATAAGATTCTTAAATTTCTGAGATACTTAAATGGTTTTTGTTTTTAGGTTATGAACCAGGAACTTTGATCATTTCAGAGACGGTATGGAATGGAATGCTGTCACCTACTTGGGAATTGGTAAGTTATTGGACATTTTCTGATATTCCCTGAAAGGTACCCAGATTGTCACACACATGATAAATATCGAAAATCGAAAAAAATCGGGTTATAGAAGGAGTGGTCTGATTTTAATCAAATTTGATGCACTCATAGACAAAGACATAAGAAACGATATTCAGAAGCTTCAAGGTTGCAGTTCTTACAATAGTGCAGAAAATCAATAATATATATATATATATATATATATATAAAAGGCAAGATGTTTGCGTGTGTGTCTGTTTATCTGCCTGTATGGATGCAACAGCAAAGATGAGAACAATAGCCTGCATGTAAATAATGTTAACTATTCTTCCCATAAATTCAAGCAGAAATTATGTTAGAATTATTACATTATCTTGTTATTACTACATTATGTTGTTATTTTTACAGTATGTTATTATTATAACATTACTAGCAGTATAGCCCGGCGTTGCTCAGGTGTAATGAAAGCTTTAAAACTAATCCATGGTCCTCAAGCCCAGACTCTTTGGACATTGACATGAAAGACTAAAAAGCAATAGTTGTTTCCAGTTAAAGTGAAACCGTAGACTGAAAGAAAGGTGAATGGATATAAGTCAAATTTTGATTTCCTGGTATCGATATCAAATAAGTTTTTTTCATTGTAAACTGAATTTTGAAGGCTAAATAAGTCCTCTGAGTAAATGGTATCATGGCTGAGACTAAGATCTACAATTATACCTAGTTAGTGCCAAACCCGAAACTAAAATAAAAGGGCTGAAAAACATATAGACATACAGGCAGATAAACAGACACACACGCAAACATCTTGCCTTTTTTATATATATATATATATATATATATTATTGATTTTCTGCACTATTGTAAGAACTGCAACCTTGAAGCTTCTGAATATCGTTTCTTATGTCTTTGTCTATGAGTGCATCAAATTTGATTAAAATCAGACCACTCCTTCTATAACCCGATTTTTTTCGATTTTCGATATTTATCGGGGGTACCTCGACACAAAACCTAGCTAAGAACACTCAGAGACGCTTATAGTACAACTGTGTAAATTTTCAAGAAAATCGGTTCAGCCGTTTCGGAGCCTACAGGTAATGGACACACACAGAGACAAAGTTCCATTTATAAATAAGTTTAGATTAGATAGATTTAGATGTTATTATTACATTATGTTACAATTGTAAAAGGAAGATAGGTCAGAGTTGATTTTCTTCTCCTCTTTTTGCTTGTAATTTATTTATTTTTTTATATCACCTCCATGCAAGACAGTAAAACCACATAAAAGAGGTTAATGGATGTTGGAGAATTAAAAACAGAAACTTGCTCTGCTAACTTGGGCTTCATAAGGTGTTGACTGTACATCTGCAGAAGGGTATCCCCACCCCCACTGAGGCATCCTGGGTATGACGATAAACTATATCCAGGTACTGCTTTTGACAATGAACTGCATCTGGCAGCAAGGCCTCTGATTAGGAAGTTTTGAGGAGCATGGAAGCACCCCTTAGTTGCTGTTGTTCCCAGGTCCACTTTGATCTGGGATATTAGCATCTGCTGTGGGTCCCAAATAGTTAACCCCCAAACTGGGATCAAGACACCATTAAGGTGTAAAAGTGGATTTTTGTAGTGTAAATACCAATAGTACTTTTACCAGCAATACATTTTTGAATGAAAAAATATTATCAGCAATATATTTATGAAGAAAAAATATTACCAACAATACATTTTCAAAGAAAAAAAAATATTAACAGCAATATATTTGAGAAAAAAAATATATACACATTTGATTCTTGACAAAATCCTCTTTACAAAAATACATCACTGAGACCTGATCTACAATTTGATTTCTTACAAAGAATATATATTCTATTCATACAAATCTATTGTAAAAATCTTGGCATTAAATGACCTCATTAAGGTTGATATGCCATAAAACCAAATGAACCTATCAAAAACATTAATAATGAGCAAAAAGAATAATCAGGAGAACAGTAGATAGCAATTAACATTGGCTGGAAATCATAGAGTTGGAAGGGAGTTCCACAAACGAGAAGTTTGATAAAAGAAACTTTTAGCATAGAATTTACAGCTACATCTAGCCAGCTCAACTATAAATTGATGAGATCTCGTCTAGTACTGCGTTTAAATTCATAAAGTTTATCTACCATAGCAAAGAGCTCATCTAAACAGTTACCATGAAAGTATTTGTAGAAAAAGCATGGAAAGGCAACCTTGCAGTGGTGGGAAAGTGACCGAAGCTGAGTTGACATATCCAGACTGATAATATTGCTGATTTTTCTTTAGATTTTATCAAGGAGCTCAAGGTAACTAGCAGGCTTATATGTGGTAGCAATATTTTATGCATAGATGAATGGTAAACATACAGATATGTATGAAAGATTCTGGAGAGAAAAATAGTCTTTCCATTTAATGTCAATTGCAATGATTCACTTGTCTGAAGGTGAGCATCATCGATGCTAATGAAAAGCAGTGAAGGCTTTCTCAGATGATTAATGGAGAGAAGTTTAGTTTTGGAGATTTTAAAATTAACAAGCTATCTTTTGCTCAGTTAATAACGGACTTGAGGTTATTTTGAAAGTATTGTTGAAGTTATCACCAACAATTTTTATTGAGATTTAAAAACTTTACTTTTTGTGAAATTTTGCAAACCAATCAATGACATTTGAATAAACTGATTTGTTTGGAAAAATACTTTCACAAAAACTCTACTTTGCAGTTAAATAATTTCTTTAATTTATAGGAGAGTTTTGTAAGTGGCTTTAAGGTGTGTATTAGGTGTATGGGTAGGTATTTGAAGGCTATCTCAATGGGTTTAGTAAAGTAAACGAAGGTAAAGAAGGTGTTGGGTATTACCTATTTATTATTCATTAATATTTTGAGATCAAAATCTCATCTTCAGAATGGTAGGAGAGCTTGTTTTCACATCTGCTTATGGACTGTGCCTTTCAAGAATGGTCATTTTTGGCTGCTACTGTTGTCGTTAATTGTAGCGAGTGTGTGAATTAACGACAGCAGTAGCAGCAAAAAAAAAAAATGACCATTCGTTGAAAGGCACAGTCCACAAGTGAACATGAAAACAAGCTCTCCTACCATTCTGAAGATGAGACTTTGATCTCAAATTATTAATGAATAATAAATAGGTAATACCCAACACCTTCTTTACCTTCGTTTATTTTACTTAATGCTTTGTGATAGCCTTCAAAACCTACCCATTCTTTAATTTAATTTGATAGACCTTCATAGTAATCAATAATTTTTAAGAAAATTTCATTTTTAACAGTGAAGAAAAATATTTAAGGATTTTTCTTACTTTTGAGCATGCATCATACAACTGACCATGCATAAATAGTCTTCTGGAGCCAAATCCCAACTTTTTGAAGTGTTTGGTCTTGGAATTTGTTTACAGTTCTTGCAAATGCAGGGCAAACTGGAAAACTGATTTCTTGTATATGAAAATTTAAAGAAAAATTATGCAAAAAACAATATTGTATTTTTACAAAATAAGTACTTGTTATTTTAATCATTAAAATGTTTTTAAAAATTTGTATATTTTTCAAAAAAATTAATAAAAATTTATTGTACTAAACTACGCACTCTAGTAAAACCAACTTTACTTTGTATTCCTCTTAACTGTTTGCACTTCCCTCCAAAATTTGGTTTTGATCAGCCAATATATGGCTATTTTAGAGGGTGTTATGAACAGACTGATGGACTAATGGCAGTATCAGAATTTTATATATAGATTTTCATTAAAATCTCAATTTGGAGAAACCCAGTTTGCTTTCTGGCTAACATTTTATGAACCTCAACAAATATAGTTATGTCAAATTGTACCTTTATTTATTTTTTTTTAGCTAGTTATTCCTAATGATCATACATTAAGTGTTTTCCTGAAAAATAACTTTAGAATCTTTTTTTCTTTTTCCAGCCAGTATTAGGCAAAATGGTCTCCCAGAAAGCTGTGCCCACCCAACAACTTGCTTCGGAATTAAAACTTTTGGCAGAAAAAGAACTTTCATTTGAACCTGTTCTAGGAACAACAATCTGTGCTGATGACTTCTTTGAAGGTCTGTTCAAATTTGGTGTTTCATTTCTATCCATATCATTAATTTTGATTGAAAAAAAAAAAACTGGATTGTTATGTGATGTCTGTCTTTCAATATGGCAGCAAATGCTGGACAATCTTATCAAAGATGAAGGAAAGACTTGAAACAACTGAAATGTGATTCTACAGAACATGTAAGCAGCAACAAGGTTTTGGAGAGGATAGACACAAAAAGGAAACTGATACTTAACATCAGGAAACAAGCTGATGTTTCTGGGACACATAGTGAGAAAGTTTGGCTTGGAGAATCTGATGCTCATGGGATGGAAAGGGAAAGCAATGAATGACGTACTTGATGGACTTAGTAGATGAAGGGCAGAACAGTTTGAGTGGGATAACAGTAGAAGAGTTGTTAAGAGCTAAACGGGATAGGATAATGTGGAGGGCCATGATTGCCTACGTTCTGAAGGAACACAGCACATAGGAGAAGAAGAGTTATCTCCCCTGTCTTTCTTTGAATTGAAGAATGTGTTGGGGTCAAAATCTTCAGAAAGTTATTAAATATGACAGTTAAAACTAAAATTAGAATATTAAACCAAATATTTGTGTGTATCAAAAGTATTTTCTTTTTTTTATCATGGATAATCTTCTAACAGCTCTTGTATTTTTATGTTTAATATGCAACGGATATCAGCTTGGAATGAGAAATTGGAGAGCCAAGTTTGAATTTCAGTTGAATTCATTGCATTCACTTACATGCAAATATACTCGAGAAAGATATTAATCCATCTCTTCTCCCTTCAGCTAAGGGTTGAATAGCAGGACAGATTGGGTTCTATAGTCTTGGTTGGCACCCAGTCTACCACAGAAAGAAATGGCAACCATTGTCAATCATGGATTGAAAGAAACATGATTGCCTAAGCATGTATCACGTATAGAACTTAACTGACTTGACTGAATACTCTATGTAAGGTATTTTTTATGATCTGAGCTCTTTGAGACATTTTTGAGTGGTGGTTATTGGGTTTTCTCCGACATTTTAAGTGCAACTATTGACAACTGATGGTTCTCCACTACTGGGATTTATTTCAAAGTCATTACCTTTGTAATACTTTAATCAATTTTTTTTTTTTTTTAATCATATCACTCCAAGCAAGGCGGTAATGCCACTGATGTGCAGGGGGCTACATAAGAGTGAGAAGATTAGAAAAGAGAAAACCGGAAACCGCATCCTAAACAGGAAACAAGGGATGAGCCTCTTCACCTGTTCAATAGATGTGGGTGGAGTGTGAACAGGGCAATAGTTTAGTCTATCTACTCCAATTAAAAAAAAAACAAAGTGAGAAGATTAGAAAAGAGAAAACCGGAAACCACATCCTAAACAGGAAACAAGGGATGAGCCTCTTCACCTGTTCAATAGATAGTGCTTAGTTTGTTCTGTTTCTTGAATTTTGCAAGCAGTTTCAGTGACATTGAGGTTCAATTTAAAATAATGCTTCAATATTTGTATTCACTATTATAACATCTGAAACAAAAGGTAAGGATGAATTATAATGATATGATATATCTATCTATCTATATATATATATATATATATATATGTGTGTGTGTGTGTATATAGCAAAATGATGATCCACATATACTGTCCTAATATGTATAGGAAAAACTACTAAAAAGTTGTAAGTTTAAAAATGTATTTTTTTTTTTTTGACAGTATTTATTTATTTCTATTATTATTATTATATATATATATATATATATATATATATATATATATATTTGATATTTCAGACTGGCCTCGGCCTTTCATCAGAAACAAATGATTTTAAAATTTAAACTAGAAGTGTTTGTCGTGAGAGCATTCGTCGAGAGATGTTTACATCACATGATGTAGAAAGCGATAGTTTTTTAATATTTGTAAATGTAAACCTATCTCTAATAATACTTTTAAATGTTGTTTTAAAGAAAATTTTTTTAAGTGTATCTAAAAAATGTTTAACTATTGAAATATTTATAAAGATTCAAAACACCTAAGTCCCTATTTAACCCTAGCCTATATGTATTTAATTTGAAAATCCAGATATTTTTCTTTCTTTCTGTGTGAGTATGTAGAACTAAAATCGGAGTATGTGTGTGGGTGTATATATATATAGAGAGAGAGAGAAAGAGGGAGAGAGAGAGATAATGAAGTCATATTCTTTAGATGTGTACATGAAATAAACTTTGAAGTAAAAATCCGCAAAATAAAATTGGTCTTTATCCCAAATTGAGATTAGAAAATTGAAATCCTTTTTTGTGCTACTTGAATTTAAGGACCGAATCAAAAATGAGAAAAAAGCGAAGTTCATTTGTGAAATGTTACTCTTTTCAAAGTTAGGGACAATAAATACTTTTGTGACTTGATGAGTCTCTGCTAGATTGGTCAGAACGCCCACAAAGTCAAGTTAGCTGTAAATGATTGTATCTGGGTGTGGTTTTATGATAACCAGCAATAAAATCTAGATCTTTAAAGCAACCATCACTGTCTACATGTAAGGAAAAGAAAATAATGTAAACAAACAAACTTTCAGGATCCTGTGCTATTCAGCTGGAAGTTAAGGAATTCCAGTTGTGGCTTATAAAGGCATGGTGCATTCTTGAATGATGAGTCACAAACAGTTAATCACAGATGTTGAAAGTTCATCACAGAGTCAGTCAAAGAGAGTGGCAGTCATGTTCAGAGATGTAGAAAGAGGCAGTAAGAATGACAGTTGTAATTAGAGTTGGGCAAAGGGGGCAGTCAGATTTCTTGCTGATTGAAAGAAACATCCAGAGCATCAGTATCGTGAAATAATCCAGAAGTAACAGGAAATATGTACCAAATGCCACTTACCTATTCCCCAGACCTTGCCATGTGAATCCATGAATAAAAACCCAGTACATTGCAAACATGATACGTGTTTTCTTGTGGCAATATCTCACTTTCCACTCTCTTAGGAACTTGCACCAGGCCTTTTCCAACTGTTCTTCACTTAAAGAAGCTCCCCAGACCTCAATCAGAAACTATATATCTGATTTATTGCTAAAGATGCTGGAAAAATGGCTAGTTCATTGTACTGCTCCAGTAAATGTCTGATGCCTCTTACCATACATGATCTTGAAAGAGCCAGATCAGATAGAAAGAAGATGGAGTATTACAGCTATATCTGGGCTAGAGTTACTCAGTTCTCACTTGCCTGTCATGATTGAGTTCAAAAGCATTTACATGGACTTGTGGGTGATTAATTATTTTAAGCCCACCCACCCCCAACATGTTACAAACCACTTGCAGCTCTGTCTCTATTTCCTTGGATTTGACTAGCTAAATTCCTTAGTTCCACCAGTCCTACCTTTACAACTGGGACCTGCCATGTCATGTATACATGTGTTAATCATCCCCATTCTCTTCATATCCCATTATTAAGTCTCACTTGGACAACTTCTTCCCAAGAACACTGCTTTGTGGAACAGATTTCTGGCAGGATGTTTTCCCAATTACTATAATCTTGACCCCAAAGTCTGAAGTTAACAGTTATCTTACCTGCATAATCCGATGAATTTCACTTCTTGCTTTTTCTCATGCTCACACAACATCACGAAGTAACCCACTACCTTGAGTGGATCTTTGGCCTTGTATTGTGTGAACATTAGATAAAAGATATTTTGTTTTAACTTTTCAGATATTTCTAAACCCATGAGCTTCACTTCTTGCCTTTTCTTATGCTCATTCAATACTACACAGTAACCCCTCTACCTTGAGTGGATCTTTGGCCTTGTATTGTGTGAACATTAGATAAAAGATATTTTGTTTTAACTTTTCAGATATTTCTAAACCCATGAGCTTCACTTCTTGCCTTTTCTTATGCTCATTCAATACTGCACAGTAACCCCTCTACCTTGAGTGGAACTTTGGCCTTGTATTGTGTGAATATTAGTATAAATAAAGCTGTCGATATATCAAGGAAACTAAAAAGAAGTTAAACTAAATTTGTATTGTTACTGATATTTATCAAAAATGTTATAGATAATAATATATTATAGATAATAATATGTTCTTTAATATTTTTGTTTCAGGTCAAGCTCGACTTGATGGTGCCTTTTGCAGTTATACTCCTGAAGAAAGGCAAGCATTTTTTGAAAAGTTAAAAAATCTCGGGGTTACAAATTTTGAGATGGAATCCGTTGGATTTGTGGCTTTATGCAACAGAATAGATCTTCCTTGTAAGTATTTTTTGTTCAATTTTATAAATCTTTCTTACACTCAAAGCATGGATACTCAATACATAGTGATGTAATGGATAGAATCTGGAAATGTAACATCTGAGAATAGAGCTCAAATTCCAGTCAAGTTCAATATATTCACTTAGATGTAAATACCTTTGTAAAAGGTATGAATTCATTTCTTCTTTTCCTCACTATGGGTAAATAGCAGCAAAGTCTTGTCCCTATAGTCTTGGGTGAAAAGCAATCTAAGAGAAGGAAAACATTGAGTTCAAACAAGCCTGGAGGGTTATGCTCTATCAGGCTAGCTTGCCTTAGCCACACCACTGCTGTAATGGCTGCAGGATGTGTGAAGTTCTTAGGACCCTCAGAGGTTACAGGATTTATAATTGCAATACTCAAAACAAATGATGCAAAGCAATTATTAATGCAAAAAACGGAATTTCAGATGAGTTTGTTGCCTTGGGAAAGGTATGAATCTATCTCTTCTCTCTAGCCAATTATAGATTAAATAGCAGAGTAGAATGGGCTCTCTAACCTTGGTTGGCAACCAGTCTATGAGAAGGACAATTTTGAATTCAAAATTACGTGTATAAGGCTGGTACCTCCACCATACAGAAATCACAGTAGCAACACCTCATGCAGTAAGGCTGTGGCACTATTCTCCACAGAGGGGTGACATAGAGGTGAAGGAGGAGGGATACTCAGAGCACTGATTCATAAGATGTTTTGATAGAATAATGAGAAAAATAATGTAAAAAAAAAAATAAATAAAAGTAAATAAACTCTGACCTGTCCTCCCCACTCCTCTCTTTCTCTATTTATTTTTATGATCCCACCAGGATTTTTGAGGGAAGCAGATTAGAAAACCTCAAGGTCATGATGGTGTACAAGCCTAAGTGAGGATTCTAAAAGCTTCCCTTTATGAATTTAGCTAGCTGTAGTTTTGTCCAACAACACCAGATGCTAGAAAATGTTTGAACCCAAGTCATGTTCTTAAATAGTCACATCAGATGTAGACTTTCATATGGATGTCCAACTCATTCAGAAATGTCTAAACTATCATCCGTGTATAATTGTTTTCTGAAATCAATGCTTAAGAATGGCTTCAAGCCAATGAATTGTCCTGGTTTTAAAGAAAACTATCCTTAATCAGACATCATCACAAAGAGCTTTACAAAATATCAAAAACCATATCACTTGAAGATTTCCAATAATAGCAGAAACTAAAAAGGAATAACACATGTATCGAGAATGGAAAACCTAATCCAAATCTAAACTTATTTATAAATGGAACTTTGTGTGTGGGTCTGTCCGTTACCTATAGACTCCAAAACGGCTGAACGGATTTTCTTTAAAATTTACGCAGTTGTACTATAAGTGTCTGCAAGTGTTCTTAGCTAGGTTTTGTGTCGAGGTACCCCTGAAAAATATCGAAAATCAATAATCGAAAAAATCGGGTTATAGAAGGAGTGCTCCGATTTTAATCAAATTTAATACACTCATAGACAAAGACATAAGAAACGATAATCAGAAGTTTCAAGGTTGCAGTTCTTACAATAGAGCAGAAAATCGATTATATATAAAAGGCAAGATGTTTCTGTGTGTGTGTGTCTGTTTATCTGACTGTATGTCTGTATTTTTTTTCAGCCCTTTTGTTTTAGTTTTTGCTTTGGGTTTGGCTCTAACTAGGTATAATTGTAGTTCTTAGTCTCAGACATGATACCATTTACTCAGAGAACTTATTTAGCCTTCAAAATTCAGTTTACAATGAAAAAGCTTATTTGATATCGATACCAGGAAATCAAAATTTGACTTACATCCATACATTTTTCTTTCAGTCTATGGTTTTGCTTTAGCTGGAAACAACTATTGCTTTTTAGTCATCTTTCATGCCAACGTCCAAAGAGTCTGAGCTCCAGGACCATGGATTAGTTTTAAAGCTTTCATTACACCCAAGCAATGCCAAGCTAAACTGCTAACAATGATATAATTATCATAATGTTGACTTTTCAAAACTGTCTTAAACAAAAGAAGAAAACTTTAATCATTTATTTCATTTTTTTCTATTACCATTTCAACCCAAGGAAGGCAATAAAACCACTAAGATGCAAGGGGTTACTGAGGAGAAAGAACAATAAAAAAAAACAAAATTCAAGAAGACAACAATTCATGTTGGATTTGTATAGTGTTTCAAAAAGTAGGACTCCATATAAACAGAAAATATAATCTGGAATTGGAATGAGTCATGATGGCACCTACCCTGATTTCATCATAAACGTTCAGGATATGAGATTAATAAATTCTAAATCAAATACTTTGGTGTATGAATCAGTATTTTTTATTTTTTTAATCAATTCAACCCAAGCAAGGTGATTATGTTACTAAGATGCAAGAGGCTATTGGCAAAGAGAATGAAAAAGGCTTCCAAAGGAACTGGAAAATCAGTCTTAAACAAAAAACAAGAGAAAAACCTCTACTCCTGCCCAGAAGCCTGGGAAAGAGTCTGAAATGGATGATAGCCAAACTTCTACTGAAGAAAATAAACAGCAAGTAAAATTTCAGGGTTTAGGCGGAGACATTAGAAATAAAAGTTGAAGTAAACTTTAGAAGGAACCAATTAATAAATTTAGAGATGAGAAAATTAAACATCGGATAGGTTGCACTAGGGATAGTTTTGTCCAAAGCTACAAGACTCTGCAAAACCAAAATATTAACCTGAGAACTCAACTCACATTTATAAACAGCCTTTCATATGGATGTCCAACTCATTCAGAAATCTGCAAACTATCATATATATGTAATTGTTTTTCTTTAAAATGGCTTATATAATCTAATTTTTATTTTGTGGTTCCCTAATTGTAGTTTGTGGTCCTGGGTATGACGGTAAACTGCATCCGGCAGCAAGGCCTCTGATTGGGAGGTTGTGAGGAGCATGGAACCACCTCTTAATTTCTGTTGTTCCCAGGTCCACTCTGACCCTGGTGGTAGCATCTGTTAGGGTCCCAGCTATAGGTAAATAGCTAACCCCAAACTGGGGTCAAAACACTATGAAAGTATAAAAATAGAAACATATACCTATGAATTTATTTAAAAATTTTGTTGGCATTAAATGACCCATTGAGATCGATATGCCATAAAACAAAACAACCAATCAACCTGATTGTCGTTTGGGATTGATAAATTCTAAACATTTCAAATACCAATTATGGATTGGTTATAACAAATTTAGTATAGAAGATACAAAAATTGAACACAGGATATTTTTTAATAGGGATAATTTTATCCAACACCACAATATGCTGCAAAACCAAAATATTAATCTGAGAATTCAAGTCATGTTTTTAAATAGCCTCATCAAACCTCGACTCTCATATGCATACTATGCATGGTATCTAACACATTCAGAAATGTTTAAACTGTCAGTAGTATACAACTGTTCTCTCAGATCAATGAATAAAAATGGCTTGAAGCAAATGAAACATCCTTGGTTTTAAAGAAGACAATTCGTTGTCAGAGCTTATAGATTGGTGCTATACAAAGAGCTTTACCAAATGACATCACATGAAGACTTCCTGCAATGACAACAACTAAAATGGATAGCAGATGTAACTAGATGGGAATCAAGATGTTTACTTCCACACTACTTCAAACAAAAGGTTAGTAAGAGTGAAACTGAGAAGTCTATTTTCCTGAAAAACTGTTTTAAGAGAAAGGTTTTAGATTGGGTTCTATAGTCTTGATTGGCAACCAGTCTACCACAGAACGAAATGACAACCTACTGCGCGAAAACCTTCTGCCTCATCAGTCATAAATTGAAAGAGACGTAATTGCCTAAGTGTGTGTCATGTATGGCACTTAACTGATTGACTAATCCAGTCAATGAATGCTGAATGTTTCCTGTATGGAAACAGTTGGTTTCAACATTACCATAAGTCCAGAGCTTTCTAAACTGGTGTGTAGGAACACTTTAGCTAGCAATTTTCTCTTTGCGAATTAAAATCGTTAAACTTTTAAATTAGTTACCAGTTGTTAGTCTGAATTTCTGGGATGAGGAATTAATCATTACTTAGGCTATTTATATTTGAACTATTGTTCTCATCCCATCATTTTGGCCATTGTTCCTCTCAGCTGTTTTTAGGTGTATATTGATCTGGGTTACCTACAGGGAATTCTGAACTGAACCCTTTATTTAATCTCTGGAAGTAGACTGTTCTCAAGTTGGTTCACTGTGTTGTACCAGACAATTTTTCTTGTCAGAATCCATCTTGTGCATTCAGGTGTTTACTCGTGCAACCAGACTGGCATCTGGGTCCCACCCATTCACAGTCAGGTTAGCCAAATGCAGACGACAATTCTACTCCTGCAGCTTCTTCTCTCGCACTTCCCGCCTGTGGAACTCGCTCCCGTATTCTTGCTTTCCTGACGGCTACAACCTCCAGAAATTTAAATGCAAAGTCAATACTCATCTACTAACCACTGGACTCTAGTTCTCTCCCCACCCCTGTATAACCCTCCCTTTCTCTCCGCCTATGTATCTGTCATCACACCTGCTTTCTCAGCTTTCTATTGTTCCTTTCTAACTAGTTTGTACTCCTCACTCTTTTCTAATTAATCTTTTTACATTTATGTAGCCCCCTGCACATCAGTGGCATTTCCGCCTTGCTCAGGGTGAAATGATTAAAAAAAAAAATTTCATAAATCTGCTATTCATCCATGCATTGAATATTGCTGCAATATCTAGTCAGATGATCCTGCTGTATATCTGGATATTGTTGACAAAATTCAAACAAATGTCTAAATGTAATTGATCCTGACTAGTTATCTTGACTCCAGTCACATTCTAATTCATAAATCTACCATTCAATACTGAATATTGTTGCTATATCTGGTCTGGTGCTCCTACTATAACTCCAGGTGTGACTTGACCAATCCTTCCTGACCCTCAATCAGTCCACTCACATTGTGTTTGTTTTGATCTCAGGCCAGCCAAAGTAGGATTGCCTGTTATCACCTAGATTAGCCCCGACATGCGAGGGGCTGAGTATATTGTTAAGACTGGATTTACGTGATCTGCAATACAAAGTATAATCAGTAGACCACTGCAACACCATGGGTATCAGATATAACTTGACTTATAATCGGGAGAGTTGAGTATATCGTAAAGACTGGATTTATGCAATTCGCAGTACGGAATAAAATCAGTAGAACACTGCAACGCCATGGGTGTAGTTTTTATATACATTTCTATATCGATTATATACACAAATATAATAAGCAAGTCAAAGCTGATGACACTCAGCAGTTGGCTGTAATTCAAAAATACATTCAGCAACAATGTTCTCTAAGTTGAGTTTTGCACAATTGTCTTTTAGCAGCATGTCAGTCTCAGTCTGACCATTTTATTTAAGTCACGGTCCTGAATATCTCTTTCTACCATCTCATTCAAATCACTGACCCCAACTAACTAATTTCGTCTTCTACCCAGGTTTTAGTAAACAAGCACAGAATCGGAGTAGTAAAGGGTAGTCATGGGGGGGGGGGGTTCAGTTTTCTCTCACTGTATAACTATTACCAGCTCGAAATGAAAACAATATCAGTTATCCATTTCAACTGAGTCTCTGGGTCTTTCACTAATGATGGGGAGTGAACTCACTTTCTGTTATCACTTGCTTATCCATTTCCAAAAGTTCAGTAACTCAAGACAGGAAATTCTCACGGTCCAATTTTGATCTAGGGTCACATTTTGTCAAAACAGGAAGACAATATTATGACTAGAATCATTTTACCTGGAATCAATCAATTCTGTTACTCTTTCTGACAGAAATAATTGTATTCTCCAATTTTAGAGAAATCTCTTATCTTTAAAATTAATTAAAAAAATTAATACCAGCCATCTGGAAATAGGGTTACACTATCTAGAGATCTTGGACAAAATTCAAACAAAAGTGTTTAATGTAATCTATCCTGACCAGGCACTTTCCCACCATCATAACATGGCTTCCCTCTGTCTTTTCTATAAATATTTTCATGACAGCTGTTCTAATGAGCTCATCTCTTTCGTACCTTGATTAGATGAATTTAAGCATACTCCTAGACTAGCAAATCAGTCTTATTGTTTGACTGTTGAAATAAGTAGATGTAACCATAAGGTCTATTCTAATGCTTTCTTGTTTTTGTCACCTGTGGAACTCTTCTTAAGATGTCTTGCTTTCTTGCCACCAACAGTCTTCAAATATTGTTTTAAAATTTAAATATAACATTAATTGTCATGTTATCTTCCTGAATCTGTTCTTTTATTGTCCTTTTTCCTCACCAAAGTTTTTCCCATTTTCTTTCACTCCCAGTAACCACTTCCATCATAGTAGCATTACTTGAGATAAAAAGGATTATCTCTCCTTTCCTCTCTCTCTCTATCTATCTATCTATCTATATATATATATATTATTAATTATTACTTTAGAACATGTACAAACTACTACAAAATTGTACATTTTGTATCAACATTGAAAGAACAATGCTCTAGCACTTTTTAAATTAATGTTTTGAACATTGTAATTATTTTCTTCGTTCTTGTTCATTTTGTATATATATATATATATATATATATATATATATATATATATGTGTGTGTGTGTGTGTGTGTGAAAGAAAACTTTCGTGAAGGAAAAGAACAATAAAAGAACAGGATTCAGGAATTAATGTTATATTTAAATTTTAAAACTATATATTTATATATATTACTTCCATCCTATGCAAGATAGTAAATTCACTAAGGCACAAGAGTTATTGGATGAAATTAG